>LR738710.1:126673517-126702669 GCA_902687465.1 Secale cereale | reverse complement strand
CATCCGCTGCTGCTCGGCCCCGCCTTCCCGCGACACCAAGGCCGTGCCCGCTCGCCGCCCCCTATCGCGTGCCCGGCCCGGGCCCGCAGCTCGCCGGCCCTCCTCCCCCTGGCCGGCGCCCCGCCACGCCCCGGTGGCCATCGTCGGCCATTGCCTCGCCCCGTGCCTTCGGCCCCATCGGGCGCCCGCACCTGTGGCCGCTCCGTTAGCCCGCGCCCATCGCCCGTTTAGGCCCCCGGGCCACTGACGTTGGGGCCCCGCGCCCTCTTAAAAAGAGATTAAAAATATAAAAATAATTAGTTGGTTAATTAATTAACTTAATTAATCTTTCTTAATTAACCTAAGTAACTAATTAGCTAATTAAAAATGTTAATTAGCTACTAGTCTATGACAGCACGACCCCACACGTCAGGGTTGACTCTGGTCAGCTGGGTTTGACATGCTGATGTCATGGTGATGTCATGCTGACATCACCTTTCACTATTCTGGATAATGTTAGATTTAAATAAATAAATAAATTCAGAAAATGGTTAAAACTTTAGAAAATCATTTAAAATAAACCGTAACTCGGATGAAAATGTTTTATACATGAAAGTTGGTCAGAACCATGAGACGAATCCGATCACGCGGTCTGTTCGTCCGCCGCACATCCATATCATAGCGAACATGCAATATTCCCCCTCTAGTTCATATGTCCAAAAATGCCTACCTCCGGGAAAACATTCCCGGATGTTTTCCCTCTTCGCCAGTATCGTGTAGCACCTCGTTAAAGCACCCTAGCACTGCGTGTTGACATGTCGTGCTTCTTTGTTGCATCTGTATGCTTTGTATTTATTGTTTATTCCCCCTCTTCTCTCTGGTAGACTGCGAGACTGATGCTATCTCGGTGATCGACTGCATCGACGACGACCCCTCCTTCTCGTCTGAGCAACCAGGCAAGCCAACCCCCTTTGATCATTTTGATATCACCCATTCCCTTCTCTCTTATGCTTGTATTAGAACTGCTACTGTTTTTGTATGATCCTATTCGGATGCATAGCCTATTGTTGTTACCTGCTTTCATACCTTACCTGCTTATTGTAACTGCTTAGTATAGGTTGGTTGAGACCCACCAGTGACCCCCACATTATCACTGTTGCCCCCGCAGAATTATCAGAAGACCCGATCAACTGGATCGAAGACCAGGCCCCGGCACCGCACATCACTTTCCCCTTAGTTGCTCGACACTACTGGGTTACTATCGAGTGCCGAGGGTGATACCTCGTCAGCACTTCTGATGTTAACCTTGTAAGTTAGTTCATCGGTTGTGGTCATTGAGGGTGATTCCTCCTTCTCCACTCCCGATAACGACACTGTCGTGCAACTCCTCAAGAGTGGACCTCGAGGGTGATTCCTCCTTTGTCCACCTTGACGATAACATCAGATGGAATTCCATCGAGGGAGTGATTCCTCAGGGTTCCCTTGGTGTTAGACACACAGTTACTATGGTCACTATGACTTTACACTGAACCATGTTACTAAAGACGGGTCGACCCTGAGGGGTACCCGCGCGAGCTTAATTGCGAGTAATGCAAAGTCGGGTTGACCTGGAAGGTGCCCGCGAGATAATTACGAGGCGTGGCCGGGCATTCTTAGCCCTTGCCGCAAGTCCTCGAGACGGGGCGATGGGGTCACATGATCATGAGTCTCTGCTCGTTACCGCGCGTTCCCAAGACACTAAACGGTTTGGATATTTGATCCGAGGGGCCTCTGACCTGATAGCGATAACCATCACGTGGGCATAGTATGGGTGTTCTGCTTCGTATGCATCAGCCGAAGCTTAATTGACGTCATGCCACTAAGCGGCACGCACCGGGTTGGACTGGTAAGCACCTACATTTTTAAAGGAGGTAGCTAGGTCTGCTCACCGGCCGCGTACGCAACGTGCAGGAGTTCCCGGGGCGATGTCCCATGACCCTTGGGGGCATAGGATTAGTCCGGCGTGCTGACATCTATATTAAGCCTAGGTCGGGTTGCGGCGTATTGTTTGGCCGAGGCCGGGCATGACCTGATGGTGTCTCCGACCGGAGTTAAGTGGGCGTGGTGGCTAAGTTGGTGCACCCCTGCAGGGAAGAAAACATCTATCGATAGCCTGTCCTACGGTAACGTACACTTGGAGTTGTATCTCGATCGATACAACTAGAATTGGATGCTGAGGCATGATTTTGATATGTGGCTCCGGGAGTCGAGAAAGGATCCCGGAGCGTTGATACAACAACATGAATATGACTTATGTTATACTACTCTGCCACCCCCCTGTTGCTACAAGACGATGGTTTCTAGAAGATGCTAGTCTTCGATAGGACTAGCTTCTCCCCCTCTTATTCTGGCATTCTGCAGCTTAGTCCACAGATACTACCCTTTTCATTGATACCGATGCATATGTAGTGTAGATCCTTGCTTGCGAGTACTTTGGATGAGTACTCACGGTTGCTTTGCTCCCCCTTTTCCTCCTTCTTCCTTCTTTCTCGTTGTTGCAACCAGATGGCGGATCTTAGGAGCCAGATGCCCCCAGTCGACTCCTACTACTACCCCGACAAAGCCTATTACTTCATGGAGACAGCTGACGACCAGGAGTAGTTAGGAGTTCCTAGGAAGGAGGCCTTGCCTTTTCGATCATTGATGTTTTGTGCTAGCCTTCTTAAGGCAAACTTGTTTAACTTATGTCTGTACTCAGATATTATTGCTTCCGCTGACTCTAGTGTATTCGAGCTTTTGTATTCGGGCCCTCGAGGCCCCTGGCTTGTAATATAAAGCTTGTATTATTTTATTTGTGTCTAGAGTTGTTCTGTGATATCTTCCAGTGAGTCCCTAATCTTGGTCGTACACGTTTGCGTGCATGATTAGTGTTACACCGATAATTTGGAGAATAAAGATCTTAGTGAAAAAGTGATAAAAGTGGGATTAGAGAGGTCGAAACTTTAACTAGCAATGAACCAACTATTTTGGATTTCAAGGACTTTAATTATGATAGTTGTTCGTTGATAGATTATATTTCTTTGTTGCAATCCATGCTTAATTATCCTCATGCTTATAATTAAAACAAATCTTTTATGAAAGATATTGTTGATGCTATGATGAAATCTTTTGAGGAAAAACTTGAGTTGGAAGTTTCAATCCCTAGAAAACTTTATGATGATTGGGAACCTACTATTAAAATCAAGATTAAAGATTACGAGTGTAATGCTTTGTGTGATTTGGGTGCTAGTGTTTCCACGATTCCGAAAAATCTATGTGATGTGTTAGGTTTCCATAAACTTGATGATTATTCTTTAAATTTGCATCTAGCGGATTCCACTATTGAAAAACCTATGGGAAGGATTAATGATGTTCTTATTTTTGGAAATAGGAATTATGTGCGCTTAGATTTTATTGTTCTTGATATTGATTGTAATCCAACATGCCCTATTATTCTTGGTAGACCTTTCCTTAGAACGATTGGTGCAATTATTGATATGAAAGAAGGAAATGTTATATTTCAATTTCCGTTAAGGAAGGGCATGAAAAACTTTCCTAGAAAGAGAATAAGGTTACCATATGAATCCATTATGAGGGCTACCTATGGGTTGAATACCAAAGATGACAATACCTAGATCGTTGCTTTATGCCTAGCTAAGGGTGTTAAACAATAGCGCTTGTTGGGAGGCAACCCAATTCTATTTTGGTTTTTACTTTTTTTTTCTTCTTGCTCTTGAATAAATTTATCTTCTAGCCTCTGGTTAGATGTGTTTTCATGTTTTAATTTAGTGTTTGTGCCAAGCAAGATCTTTGGGATGATTTGGAAGATAGTAGATTGTTTGTTTCTGGAAAACAGAAACTTTTGCGTCCAGTGTCAGAATTATTTCTGATTGCTGGAACATGAACAAACTTTGAATTTTTGACATGTCTCTGATGTACAAATTTCCCACGTTTCCCTAATGTTTCAGAAATTTTAGAGATATAGAGGTTTTAGCTTAATTCGCATCTTTATAGACTGATGTATTTTTGACAGATTCTGTTTTCATTGTGATGTTTGCTTATTTTGTTGCATCTATGGCAAGTGTCGGGGGGTATGAACCATGGAAAAGTTTTAATACAGTAGAAATTACACCAATATAAAATAAGAATGAGTTCACAATAGTACCTACGAGTAAGGATTGAATTTGTTTTACTAACGGACCTCACGAGTTTTCTGTTGAGTTTTGTGTTGTGAAGTTTTCAAGTTTTGGGTAAAGATTGGATGGACTATGGAATAAGGAGTGGAAAGAGCCTAATCTTGGGGATGCCCAAGGCACCCCAAGGTAACATTCAAGGACAACCAATCATCTAACCCTGGGGACGCCCCGGATGGCATCCCCTCTTTCGTCTTCAATCCATCGGTAAATTTACTTGAGGATATGTTTTTATTCACCACATGATATGAGTTTTTCTTGGAGCATCTTGTATGATTTGAGTCTTTGATTTTTAGTTTGCCACAATCATCCTTGATGTACACACCTTTTGAGAGGGACACACATTAATTGTGAATTTATTAGAATACTCTATGTGCTTCACTTATATCTTTTGAGCTAGGGCAGTTGCTCTAGTGCTTCACTTATATCTTTTTTTAGCACGGCGGTGATGTTTATTTTGAAGAAATTGATGAACACTCATGCTTCACTTATATTATTTTGAGAGTCTGTAAACAGCATGGTAATATTCTTGGGATATGAATTTAGTCCTAATATGATAGGCATCCAAGGGGGGTATAATAAAAACTTTCATAAGGAGCATTGAATATATGAGAAGTATGATTCCTTGCAATTGTTTTGAGATATTAAGATGGTGATATTAGAGTCATACTAGTAGTAAGTTGTGTGGTTAAAGAAATAATTGTGTTAAGGTTTGTGATTCCCATAGCATGCATGTATGGTCTTCTAGTTATGTGATGAAATTGGAGCGCGATTTATTCTTGGTTGCCTTCCTTTGCGTGAAAGTCGGGGGTGCGCGATGGTTAACTCCTACCAACCGCTCCCCTAGGATCATGCGTAGTAGTAATTTGCTTCGAGGGCTAATAAACATTTTGCAATAAGTATGTGAGTTCTTTCTGACTAATGTTGAGTCCATGGATTATACGCACTCTCACCCTTCCATCTTGCTACCACTCTAGTACCACGCAATTCTCGCCGGTGCATCAAACCCACCTTATGCCCTTCCTCAAAACAGCCACCATACGTACCTATTATGGCATTTTCATATCCATTCCGTGATATATTTCCATGTAACTCCATCGTTTCGTCATTACCATCGAGTTGTAATTTTGAGTTGTAAGTAAATAGAAGTGTGATGATCATCATTATTAGGACATTGTCCCATGTGAGGTTATAAATAAAAGAGTCCAAAGAGCCCAAATAATAAAAGAGGCCAAAGAGCCCAAAAGAAAAAAGTCTCCAAAAAAAGATAGGAGTCTAAAAAATGAGAGAAAAAGAGAGAAGGGACAATGTTACTATATTTTTCCACACTTGTGCTTCAAAGTAGCACCATGTTCTTCATAAAAGAGAGTCTCCTATTTTGTCACTTTCATATATTACTAGTGGGAATTTTCATTATAGAACTTGGCATGTATATTCCAACAATGGGCTTCCTCAAATGCCCTAGGTCTTCATGAGCAAGCAAGTTGGATGCACACCCACTTAGTTTCTTTTTGAGCTTTCATACACTTATATCTCTAGTGCATCCGTTACATGGCAATCCCTACTCACTCACATTGATATCGATTGATGGACATCTCCATAGTCCATTGATTTGCCTAGTTGATGTGAGACTTTCTCCCTACCTTTGTCAACTACCAGCTTCTGTTCCACCCATAGTGCTATGTCCATGGCTCACGCTCATGTATTGCGTGAAGAGTTGAAAAGCTGAAGTGTGTTAAAAAGTATGAAACCATTGCTTGGCTGACACCGGGGTGGGCATGATTTATACTTTGTGCTAAGAAGAGGGAGCATAACAAGACTATATGATTTTGTAGGGATAACTTTCTTTAGCCATGTTATTTTTTATGGTTCATAATTTTCTCTAGTGTGCTTGAAGTATTATTGTTTTGATATCATTGAACTTTTGTTTTGAATCATATGGATCTGTACATTCATGCCAAATAAATAAGAAATACATTGCTAAATATGTTAGGTAGAATTCCACATAAAAATTCTATTTTTATCATTTACCTACTTGAGGACGAGCAGGAATTAAGCTTGGGGATGCTTGATACGTCTCCAACGTATCTATAATTTTTGATTGTTCCATGCTATTATATTATCAACTTTGGATGTTTTATATGCATTAGTATGTTATTTTATATTATTTTGGGACTAACTTATTAACCTAGAGCCCGGTGCCAGTTTCTGTTTTTCCTTGTTTTTGAGCTTCGCAGAAAAGGAATATCAAACGGAGTCAAAACGGAAGAAAACTTTCACGGTGATTTTTTGGACAAAAACACACCTACGTGACTTGGAGTAGGGGCCAGGGAAGCCACGGGGTGGCCACAAGCCGTACGGGCGCGCCCCTGGGCTTGTGCGGCCCCCGTGATTCCCCTGCACCGGCTCTTTGCCCTATATATTCTCAAATATCCCAGAAACCCTAGAGGGAGCAACGAAAATACTTTTCAACCGCCGCAGGTCCCTCACTTTGTGAGATTCCATCTGGAGGCCTTTTCCGGTACTCTGCCAGAAGGGGATTCGATCATGGAGGGCTTCTACATCAAACTTGCTGCCTGTCCGATGATGCGTGAGTACTTTACCACAGACCTACGGGTCCATGGCTAGTAGCTAGATGGCTTCTTCTCTCTCTTTGATCTTCAATACAATGTTCGCCTCGATGTTCTTGGACATCTATTCGATGTAATCTTCTTTTGCAGTGTGTTTGTCGAGATCCGATGAATTGTGGATTTATGATAAGATTATCTATGAATATTATTTGAATCTTCTCTGAGTTCTTATATGTATGATTTGATAACTTTGTATTTCTGTTCAAATTATTGGTTTGGTTTGGCCAACTAGATTGGTAGTTCTTGCAATGGGAGAGGTGCTTATTTTTGGGTTCAATCTTGCTGTGTCCTCACCCAGTGACAGAAGGGGTAGTGAGGCGCGTATTGGATCGTTGCCATAAAGGATAAAAAGATGGAGTTTATATCATATTGCTTGAGTTTATCCCTCTACATCATGTCATCTTGCTTAAAGTGTTACTCTGTTCTTACGAACTTAATACTCTAGATGCATGCTGGATAGCGGTTGATGTGTGGAGTAATAGTAGTACATGCATGCAGGAGTCGGTCTACTTGTCACGGACGTGATGCCTATATTCATGATCATTGCCTTAGATATCGTCATAACTTTGCGCTTTTCTACCAATTGCTGGACAATAATTTGTTTACCCACTGTATGCTTTATTCAAGAGAGAAGCCTCTAGTGAAACCTATGGCCCCCGGGTCTATTTTCCATCTTATATATTCAGATCTATAAAACCAAAAACCCAAAAATATCTTGCTGCAATTATTTTGTGTTTACTTTATTTAGCTTTTTACTTTAGTTTTAAATGTATCTCTATCAGATCTCACTCTTGTTCATGACGTTGAAGGGATTGACAACCCCTATTCCGCGTTGTGTGCAAGTGTTTGTTAGTTTGTGCAGGTGCATATATTGGAGACTTGCTTGTACCTCCTACTGGATTGACACATTGGTTCTCAACTGAGGGAAATATTTATCTCTACTTTGCTGCATCACCCTTTCCTCTTCAAGGGAAAAAATCAACGCACGCTCAAGAAGTAGCACACATGCAATCAAAATATGTGACATGATATGGCCATCATCATCTTGTGCTTTTGATCTCCATTTCCAAAGCAATGTCATGATCTCCATTGTCACCGACGCGACACGTTGATCTCCATCGTTCCGTCGGGGTCGTCTGGCCAACTATTTCTTCTACAACTGTTGTAACGCATAGCGATGAAGTAAAGCAATTATATGGTGCTTAATGATTGACATGCAGGTCATACAATAATTAAAAAACAACCCTAAGACTCCTACCAGTTGTCGATATTACAAAAATGATCATCTCGTACAACAACGGATATCACATCACGTCTTGATCATATCACATCACAACATACCCTGCAAAAACAAGTTAGACGTCTTCTACTTTGTTGTTGCAAGTTTTACGTGGCTGCTATGGGTAACTAGCAAGAACCGTTCTTACCTACGCAAAACAACAACGATGATTATCAAATTTGTTGTTTTACCCTTCTGCAAGGATCGACCATGGTCAAATTTGATTCAACTAAAGTGAGAGAAACTAACACCCGCCAGCCACCTTATGCAAAGCAAATTGCATCAGCCGGTGGAACCGGTCTCATGTACGTGGACATCTAAGTTTGGTCCGGGCCGTTTCATCCCACAAAAATCAAAATAAGACGTTGGTGGTAAGCAGTATGAACATCACCACCCACAACTCCTTTCTGTTCTACTCGTACATATCATCTACGCGTAGACCTGGCTCATGATGCCACTGTTGGGGAACATTGCATGGAAAACAAAAAAAATTATACGCACACGCAAGATCTATCCGTGGATATGCATAGCTACGAGAGGGGGAGAGCATGTCCATACCCTAGAAGATCGCTAATCGGAAGCGTTTATCAACGTGGTTGATGTAGTCGTACACCTTCACTATCCGTCCTGATAAAGTACCAAACATACGGCACCTCCGCGTTCAGCACACGTTTAGCTCGATGACGTCCTCACCTTCTTGATCCAGCAAGAGGGGGGAAGTAGTAGACGAGTTCCGACAGCACGACGGCGTGGTGACAGCGATGGTGAAGAACAATCTCCGCAGGGCTACGCCAAGCACAACAGAAACTAGACGAAGGATAAACTAGAGGGGACGGGATTGTCAACACATGACTTGGTGAATCTTGATGTGTTCCGGGTGCTAGCCCTGCCCCTCTATTTATATGTTGAGCCTTGGGTCGTTTCTTGGAGAAATAGCCTCCTCAAAGTCGGTTTAGCACGCAAGGCAAGAATCCTTGTCAGACTCCAGGACCTCATGCTAGGGTCCTCGGCGTGTGGCTCTAGACGCCAGGGTCCCTGGCGTCTTGTCCACTAGCCTCAACGGAACTCCTTTTGCACCTTCCTTAAGCCCCCTTGGCCCAAATAAAGTGTCCTCGTATCCGAACATTTTGGGAAACATCTGAAACCCCTTTCGGTGAATTCCGGAACCTTTCCGGAGACCAAACACTATTATCCCATATATCAATCTTTACCTCCGGACTATTCCAGAGCTCCTCGTCATGTCCGCGATCTCATCCGGAACTCCGAATAACATTTGGTCACCAACATACATAAATCATATAATAGTATATCATCAACGAACATTAAGCATGTGCACCCTACGGGTTCGAGAATGATGTAGACATGACCGAGACGCTTCTCCGGTCAATAACCAATAGCGGGACATGGATGTCCATATTTTTTCCTACATATTCCACGAAGTTCTTTATCCATCGAACCTTTATGACAACATACCTAGTCCCATGTGGGGACCCCGACTCATAAGTCGTGATCACCGAATGCACGTGTACAGTGATCCCAGAGATCAATGCTCACTGAACACACAGAAGCTGAGTAACAAGAGTCTTACATCCATACATACCGTATTACACAAATAGGACCATTATGGACAAGTCTTGAGTGTAAATCATCGCAGCGGAAATCTTCAATAACAACTTGGACCCATGCCATCTGCCTTAACCCTACAGGCATTCTGACTGGGAAGCGTCCTAGCTCGCATGCTCGTCACCAAGAAATCTTCATCATATCCTGTTCTCTCCTGCCTGGCCAATAAAATAACCAGCGGCAAGCCAATGAGTACTTTGAATGTACTCGCAAGCAACCCAAGAGTGATGACAGAATAATTATGCAAGGCTCTACTGCTAAATTGGCAATTTTGCAGAAAGCTAGTTTTTCATATGCAAGTATGATCAACATAACAAGGACATGCCTGTGTCTGCAACAAGCATCAGGAGGTCACAGACATCAATATTGGGAAAGAGTTGTAATCAACTCATGCTCAAGCTCATCGTGACTTCCTCAAGAATCACATCATCAATATCACTGAACCGTGTTGTTTACCTCACACACACACACACACACCAGGTTTCGCAAACATTACACGTAGCCCAAGAGCGGTTACCCAACTATCCTTGACCGTGGACACGACTATTCGAATAGTTTTACACTCTCCAGAGGTTGCACACTTTACCCACTAGATCCGGGGAACTTCCGTGTCGTCCACGACCCGCGGTACCTCAAGTACCTGGGGTAAGCACCTGATCACTATATTTCCCTAGACAACACTAACATGGAGTCCACTCGATTGGTAGCAGCCCCCGTGCCCACATTTCACGTCTTAAAAATTGTGGAGCCTCGCTCCCATATTCATCGCATACCACTGACACGGGGTACCAACGGTGTGTTCGGTGCCCTGTGAAAACAGTCATGGCTGCCTATCCAAGCACGACCCCGTCCCGAGAGTGACCTCATGTCAACCCCGTCACTAGTAATGCGGGCACCATGCTAGTATCGACCTAGGTAATCAATAATGCCCTTTCCCATATAAGGGTAGAGTGGTTGCGCCTGTAAGGTTGGAATAACGATCGCAACTTAAACCAATCTGTTTTCAAAACAACACACACACTTGCCTCGGTACACTACTTCGTCATCAAGTGGTTACCCAACTCATCATCTCCCTCGGGCATAAATGGCACCCGACGGGGTTTTCGAAAAGTCTTTTGAAGGTACTCTACCTCCGTCACCATGCATATTCCCGTCCCATTTGCGTAGCCACTACTATAGCAACCTATCTACTCCCACGCACACAACCCTCATAGGAACGTAGGGTCATGCTTGATGCAAGTTTCAATAGTAAAGTAACGAAGGCACCAACCAAAGTGGTCACCACCTCAACATGATTCCGATGCATTGATAATAAGGTGCTATGAGACATGCATAAAAAGGTTTCTCGAACATGGTCAAAGGGCTGCTTGCCTTGTCCTTCCGAGTCTTCAAACCTTCTGGTCCATCTCCAAGTACTCCGTTTATTTCGTCAACTAACGATGGAAACAATCATAATAAGCAACACAACAAGGCAAAAATAAAAGTGCTCTAAAAATAGGAGTTGGACTTTTCTAGGATACCTCTGGTCATATGAGAAATGACCAAGGTGTTTTCATAGGTATTGGATCAATGGATAGTTTGGAACATTTCAATATGATGGAATCATGGGGTTTATGGATTTGAAAGAAGTGTACAGAAATATATTTTTGAAAAATGAGCAAAGGCACCCATTTAACAAATCATGATTTTAGAAGCATCTAGGAGTTGGTTTCACTGGATTTGGAGTTCAAATGAATTTCCTAGGATTTTGCAAAGTTGACAAATATGAAGAAATAGGCCATTATTTTGTGGGGTATAGAAAGTATTAGGAAAAATGTTCCAAAACTAAGTTTTGATATCACAAGCATCTAGAAATTTGAACCATTGCATTTGGATCAAATTTGAGCTCTCTGTGATTTTCTAAAGTTCATCATAGAAAATGGAATAATGACATTTGATAATTATTTGTGAAGAAAAAGTCTCTGGAAAAATGTGCATGTTGCACCAACAGGTAGATCATGATTCTAGAAACTACCAGAAATTTGAATCATCAAATTTGGAGTTCATTTGAATTATTTATGGATTTTAGAAACTTACTGAAAAAGAAAAAGAAAAGAAATCTACCTAGATGGGCTGGATTAAACCCTGCGTTGGCATGCACTGAGCGAGGAGTAGCGCAGGAACGCTACAGGGCCGGCCCAGTGGCTCAACCACGCGGGCAGAGGGCAACGCCGAAGGCGCATTCGGCTGTTACGCCTTCCTGCACGGAAGGCGGGCGCCAGATGGACCCGTGTCCATTTAAACGGGGCCGGCCCACCGGTCAGTAGCTCAGGCGTGCGCCGAGTCGTTGACAGGCGGGGCCCACTACTGACGCAGCTCCTTCTTCTTCCTCCGTTCAAAGCAGAGGAGGCGAGGCAGAGCGCGCGCCGGCGCTGATCCCCGGTGACTCCGGCCGTCCCCAGTGGTGTCCGGCGCACCGAAGGGTTCAGGGAAGCGAGCCGCGTCCATCCCGGGTCTTCAAGCGGGCCGGGAGGAACGGGAGCGACGACGGCCTTGGCGCCGGCAGGCGGCTTCGGGAGAAGACGGGAGCGACGCCAGGGGCGCTAGGGAAACGGAAGGAAGGAGTGGGGGGCTCCGCGGTCCTGCGGTCCTCCTCCTGGTTGGCAAAGAAGATGAGGGGAGGCTCTAGTTCCCCAGAGCCGGGCAGAGGCCAACGGCGACCATGGTGGCCTTGGAGAGGGAAGGAGTGCACCAGGGGAAGAGGGGCTTGTCCGGGAGGTTCGCGTGAGAGAGGAAAAGTGGAAAGAGGCCACAGGAGAGCTCGGGAGGGCCTCTAAATAGAGGGACGGCGGTGCACCGTGAGCAATGTCCATGGACACGCTCGAGCGAGCTCACGGAGGGATAAGGAGGGCAAGGGAGGAGGGGCCCGACAGCGAGGCGTGTCGTGGACGTCGAGGCGACCTCGATAGACACGCTCGCTCTGCCCAATGCCGCATGGGTGCCTCGAGAGGGCCGAGCTACAGTGCCTTGGCACACTGTAGCGCGCTCCAGAGCGCGACTTTGGCCGGCATGGGCGTGTCGTTGCACTCTGGCCGTGTCCCCTAGTGTCCAACAACTCTAGGGGGTAGTAAACAATGCACAGACGGCTGGGAGGCCCTGGAGAGCCAGTAGGAGAAGAGGGAGGCAGAAGAAGAGGAAGAGAGGGGCTGTCCAGGGAGGTAAAATGAGGGTTTTCACCCCTCAATCATTGATCTGAGGAGGGGAAGGAGTTCCTAGAGGTGGAGGGTGACTAGGAGCAGTTGTGGTAAAAACTTGAGGCAAGGGGGAGTGGTGGAAGTGGATCAAAAGGTGATTTTGGGAAAGTGCCAGAAGGTGTTTGATGATGTTTTGGGCAAGCAAATGGAGTCCAATTGACATGAGACTTAACAGGATCAAATGGCACATACATTTAGGCCCTTCCACCAAATTTGAGCTCATTTGGGCAAAGTTGCCAATGCAACTTTTCTAAACCCTAGAAATCAACAGAAATGGATTTTCCAAGATTAAGTTAAGCAAATCATCCCTCCTTGATGCACCACTTGGTTTAGTGTCATCATTTGGGGTTTTGAGCATGCCCACAAAATTTGAGGGCCCAATTAAAAAGTTGGCAATGTAGAGTTGTTCAAATTTGGATCTGGTCAGAAAGGGTTTTGGGGCACTTAGATCAAGTTATGCTTCTCCAATAGTTGTGCCATTTGGTCTCGTTGCATAATTAGACCATTTTATCATGTGCACCAAGTTTGAGAGCATTTGGACAAGTTTGGCAATGTAAAGTTGCTCAAACTCCAAAATGGACAGAAATGGTTTTGAGGGGATTAGATGATGTTTTCTTGATCTTCAAGGCATGAGGCTTTGTAAGATCATAAAATATGTCATATTTGACATGATGGAATTTCCCTGGAATTTTTGGAGAATATTTCCTTTGTAATTATTTCAAAAGCTTGAAATATCCAGAAAGGGTTTTGGAAGGATTTGTCCAATATTTTGAACCTGACCAGGTGTTGAAACTCTTATATATGGACAATATATGTCCTAGGAGTCTCTCTGAATTTTGGCAAATATTTTTGAAATAGTTAAATAATTTTTACCTATTAAAGACCATTTCTGGCCTAAAGAAAAATCATTTAAATAAAACATAAAAATAACTTTTAAAATTATAATTTTGTGGTTTATTGGAGTCATATACCTAATAGGATTCTAATATACTTTTTGAAAGATTTTTCACACCCTAAATAAGGTACTTGCAGTACAAACCTCAATTCAGGGTTTTTTGGAAAACTAATTTTAGAAAATACTATTTGGCCAAAATATTTTTATAAGAAAATACTATACTGGTCTATACACATGGCATGCTCATTGAGAAAAGGTTTTGGATCAAGGAGATTAAGTATAAGAGTTGGAGGATTTATTTGATTTTTTGAGCACTAGCAAACAGCAGACAAAAATCAAATCAAGCAAAGTCCAAAACACTCAAAAGTTTTTGTCAAACCACATTTTTAGCATGATTATTAGCTTAAGTGATGTGGCATGAAAATCAGGGTGTGACTGACCTACCCCCCTTACAAGAATCTCGTCCCCGAGATTCCCAGACTAGGCGTGGGAAGGAACACGAAAACTTGGATATGGGGTAGTCTTCACTTCTTCTTGTTGGTTCTGCATGGAGCCTTGAAGTACTTGGTGGTGTGGCTTCTCGCATGTTGCCCTCTTTGAAGCAGGTTGCTGACGGGTCTCTTGCATAGGTTAGGTTGAGCTAGACGTCAAGGGCTCGGTGATCGATGTCCTTGCAGGGACCGGGCTAGTTAGGAAGTAAGAAGTACTTCCAGAGTGGTGACTTGTGGAAAAACTGGGTGTACGGTGGGTATCCCAGGTGGTAAATCTAGCTGGTAGCCGTCTACTACTCGTCTTGCAGTGAACTTGAAGAATGCCGATAAGTCTTGGTGTGAGCGTCCCTTCGACATGGAAATGTCTGGTTCCTTCGAGAGGAGTGGTTTGCGGATATGCCCGGTCTTCGGCGCGGAAGTTTATTTCTTGATGATGGTGGTTGGTGTAGTTCTACCTTCTTGACATGGCGGTCTTCAAATGTCTTCTATCCAGCTGTCTGTCTCTTCTTTTGTCTTTGGGCAGACAAGTAGGCCATCAAATAATGATGTTACCCAACTTGTCCAAATACTCCATGAAGTCTACGGGGTACGCAAGGTAGGCTGGGGTATTGGTGGTGGTCTCCGTTGAGTATTTGCAAAGGTCTTCCTGACTTAGAGTCAAGGCCCGTGGTCGGGATCTGACCATGTTGTGGCTTGGTGGGGCTTAAGGGTTTCAAGGATTCTAGTGTGTGGGTGAACGTTTTATCATCTTATCCTTGAGCACAGTTTCTGAGATGCCAGTAGTTCTCTCTAGTTCTTAAACAAATAACCTTACCACCGAGAGCATCCTCTCGCATAGATCAACTCCAATCACCACACATGCCATACATATCCTCATGACTCCAAAAGGAGGTCTAACAAAATTATACATGTCTACGGTTCGCGAAAAATCATATGTATGGCTACCCCTAAGAATCCATGGGTAAGGCATACAAGCTGCTAAGCTTGAATTAAACACGACAATCCAAGTGCTCAGCCTATTCTTGCAAGGTTCAAGATAATGCATCTCTATTCTAAGGAAACACGTCATATGCCACTCCAAGATCTAGTTTCCTTCCTATAGATCATCTCCAATAGCCCGGTAACTCCCATCAATCACCACATAATCCAACAATTCTACAAACCCGACATCTACGGTGTTCCACAAGATCTCAAGTCCCTATAATTACCAAATACTTGGAAGGGCTATGCATTACGATAGTAAGTTCACCAAATTTCCAGCATCCGGGTCAAGTAAACTCCAAGGTCATGCTTATATAGATCCCTAAATCAACTCCGACGAATAATCCAATCTCCTAGTTTATTGTCCACCGAGAAGCATGGTATCATGATCGGGATCACCGATCTAAACCCAATTTACTCCGAACCATGCAGACATATCTAGTATTTATACCCAACCAGAATCACCTACTTAAATCCAAATCTCATGTTCGACGAGAATTCCTACATTTTCCCCCAAGTCATCCTCAAAATGTCTACTATCTCCAATCAATATCCTCCGATGAAGTCAAAACCTTATACTTCCAAGAATTTCATCTTGCAGTCACAATTTCCCTGCAAATCCCAGTTACTCCAGGGTGGTGATAGTTACGCTGCTCTATTAATCATGATCCCACCAACATGAAAACCTCACAATCCATCAAGGCCTCAGATAATTCCTCGAAGTCACTGATATAAAGTCACCATATCATCTGTCCTATATCCTCAAATTGGTCTATCTATGGCATCGTCAGTTTTCGTGCTACATTAGGATGAAAATGTGCTCACTCACTGTGTCCACTAGTTCCATTACGAACCCAGTGTTGTGCAAGGTTATAAAGGATTAACTGGTTCTCTTGTAACACTATGGATTAGGCACATGGTTAAGGATTCGAGCTAGGGTATATCGTGAAGTCTCGGAGGGTCTAGGAATGGGTTACTAGTTTGGAGGGTTAAACATAATTCTACGGGGTTGCACTTGGTCGTGAAGGTCGTAGCAGAGGTCTTCATTGTTAGTTGGTCACCGAGTTGGAATCCTTGGTACTTCTTGTCTTGCGGGTCTTCAGTTGAGGAGAGAGAAGAGAGGGAAAAAGTAGCATAGAGGAGGGGAATGCCTAAAGGGGGTTCTATAGTGCAAGTGCAAACAAACAGGTGCAAAAAGGCCGAAACAAAAATACAAGGCAAGGAAGATGATATAGCCATGCACTTGTTGCCTAGGGCAAAAGTGCGACTTATATCAAAACACAAACAAATAAAAGCAAGCAACACACAATCATGGTTCTATTCGAACCATCATATGGACTCGACTGCGCATAAGGGGTACACGACTCATCCTACCCTAGGGGTTCTCGGACTCAGCGGTCATGACTTGTGCCTCGTGCAGTCTTCTGGGTTTCCTCAGGTGTTGCTATGTCCCTTGTAGTTGTTTGATGAACGATCCGGGTTGAGCTTGAAGAATCTTCAACAACTTCTTGCCTGATGAGGTGATGTGGTGAAGGTGTCTCCTCGTAGCTGGCATTGACTTGGTCTTTTGTTGTCTTCTTAATCATAATGATCCCTTTTGTCTTCTAAGGCGTCGATGGTACTGGGTAGGTAATCCTTGTGAAATGACAATAACAAGGCATAATAGAGGTCCAACATGTCGGTTTCGTTGGTGACAATATCGACACCAAGAGCGGGGGACGAAGAGAACCGTTTTTCCTGCTCACTATAGTGAGGCGGACCAAATGGCGAGGTTCTCATCCACCTGTGGTTGCCGATACAACAACGGTAGTGACAGGATTACTCTATTAGCAACGTATCTCATGATTTTGCACAACTCATGCCATGGTCATCGTAGGCTAAGGTTGCACCATCTTGGGGCAGTGTCAAGGATGTCACCATCTTCTGGGTGTTCATGTCTTCATTCCTCGAGGATGTATCTTCTGTTGGCATCGTCTTGTTATGGTGTCGCCACTCTTGTGTTCAGAAGAGGTGGGTGAGTGTCTGGCAAGGTGTACTCCACGAGGATTACAGAAAATCTAGTGGTCAGGGGCATAAGGGTTCTAACGACCAAAAGTTTTCAAGGGGAAGAGTTCAATAAGGAAAGTATAGCCTAGTTTTCAAAAATCTGAAAAGGGAAGAGAAGTATAGATAGTTTTGAAAACTTGTAATAGTTTTGAAAATAGTTTTACCCTAACTAACGACCATGGTAACTAAGGCTTCCTATAGTCATGATGGCTCTGATACCAGCTCTGTGGGGACCCCGACTCATAAGTCGTGATCACCGAATGCACGTGTATAGTGATCCCAGAGATCAATGCTCACTGAACACACAGAAGCTAAATAACAAGAGTCTTACATCCATACATACCGTATTACACAAATAGGACCATTATGGTCAAGTCTTGAGTGTAAATCATCGCAGCGGAAATCTTCAATAACAACTTGGACCCATGCCATCTGCCTTAACCCTATAGGCATTCTGACTAGGAAGCGTCCTAGCTCACATGCTCGTCACCAAGAAATCTTCATCATATCCTGTTCTCTCCTGCCTGGCCAATAAAATAATCAGCGGCAAGCCAATGAGTACTTTGAATGTACTCGCAAGCAACCCAAGTGTGATGACAGAATAATTATGCAAGGCTCTACAGCTAAATTGGCAGTTTTGCGGAAAGCTAGTTTTTCATATGCAAGTATGATCAACATAACAAGGACATGCATGTGTCTACAACATGCATCAGGAGGTCTCAGACATCAATATTGGAAAAGAGTTGTAATCAACTCATGCTCAAGCTCATCGTGACTTCCTCAAGAATCACATCATCAATATCACTGAACCGTGTTGTTTACCTCACACACACACACACCAGGTTTCGCAAACATTGAACGTAGCCCAAGAGCGGTTACCCAACTGTCCTTGACCGTGGACACGGCTATTCGAATAGTTTTACATTCTACAGAGGTTGCACACTTTACCCACTAGATCCGGGGAACTTCCGTGTCGTCCACGACCCGCGGTACCTCAAGTACCCGGGGTAAGCACCCAATCACTATCTTTCCCTAGACGACACTAACATGGAGTCCACTCGATTGGTAGCAGCCCCCTTGCCCACATTTCACGTCTTAAAAATTGTGGAGCCTCGCTCCCATATTCATCACATACCACTGACACGGGGTACCAACGGTGTGTTCGGTGCCCTGTGAAAACAGTCATGGCCGCCTATCCAAGCACGACCCATCCCGAGAGTGACCTCATGTCACCCCCGTCACTAGTAATGCGGGCACCATGCTAGTATCGACCTAGGTAATCAATAATGCCCTTTCCCATATAAGGGTAGAGTGGTTGCGCATGTAAGGATGGAATAACGATCGCAACTTAAACCAATCCATTTTCAAAACAACACACACACTTGCCTCGGTACACCACTTCGTCATCAAGTGGTTACCCAACTCATCATCTCCCTCGGGCATAAATGGCACCCGACGGGGTTTTTGAAAAGTCTTTTGAAGGTACTATGCCTCCGTCACCATGCATATTCCCGTCCCATTTGCGTAGCCACTACTATAGCAACCTATCTACTCCCACGCACATAACCCTCATAGGAAGGTAGGATCATGCTTGATGCAAGTTTCAATAGTAAAGTAACGAAGGCACCAACCAAAGTGGTCACCACCTCAACATGATTCCGATGCACTGATAATAAGGTATATGAGACATGCATAAAAAGGTTTCTCGAACATGGTCAAAGGGCTGCTTGCCTTGTCCTTCCGAGTCTTCAAACCTTCTGGTCCATCTCCAAGTACTCCGTTTATTTCGTCAACTAACGATGGAAACAATCATAATAAGCAACACAACAAGGCAAAAATAAAAGTGCTCTAAAAATAAGATTTGGACTTTTCTAGGATACCTCTGGTCATATGAGAAATGACCAAGGTGTTTTCATAGGTATTGGATCAATGGATAGTTTGGAACATTTCAATATGATGGAATCATGGGGTTTATGGATTTGAAAGAAGTGTACAGAAATATATTTTTGAAAAATGAGCAGAGGCACCCATTTAACAAATCATGATTTTAGAAGCATCTAGGAGTTGGTTTCACTGGATTTGGAGTTCAAATTAATTTCCTAGGATTTTGCAAAGTTGACAAATATGAAGAAATAGGACATTATTTTCTGGGGTACAGAAAGTATTAGGAAAAATGTTCCAAAACTAAGTTTTGATATCACAAGCATCTAGAAATTTGAACCATTGCATTTGGATCAAATTTGAGCTCTCTGTGATTTTCTAAAGTTCATCACAGAAAATGGAATAGTGACATTTGATAATTATTTGTGAAGAAAAAGTCTCTGGAAAAATGTGCATGTTGCACCAACAGGTAGATCATGATTCTAGAAACTACCAGAAATTTGAATCATCAAATTTGGAGTTCATTTGTATTATTTATGGATTTTAGAAACTTACTAAAAAAGAAAAAGAAAAGGAATCTACCTAGATGGTCTGGATTAAACCCTGCGCTGGCATGCACTGAGCGAGGAGTAGCGCAGGAACGCTACTGGGCCGGCCCAGTGGCTCAACCACGTGGGCAGAGGGCGACGCCGAAGGCGCATTCGGCTATTACGCCTTCCTGCACGGAAGGCAGGCGCCAGATGGACCCGTGTCCATTTAAACGGGGCCGGCCCACCGGTTAGTGGCTCAGGCGTGCGCCGAGTCGTTGACAGGCGGGGCCCACTACTGACGCAGCTCCTTCCTCTTCCTCCGTTCGAAGCAGAGGAGGCGAGGCAGAGCGCGCGCCGACGCTGATCCCCGGTGACTCTGGCCGTCCCCGGTGGTGTCCGGCGCACCGAAGGGTTCAGGGAAGCGAGCCGCGTCCATCCCGGGTCTTCAAGCGGGCCGGGAGGAACGGGAGCGATGGCGGCCTTGGCGCCGGCGGGCGGCTTCGGGAGAAGACGGGAGTGACGCCAGGGGCGCTAGGGAAAGGGAAGGAAGGAGTGGGGGGCTCCGCGGTCCTGCGGTCCTCCTCCAGGTGGTCAAAGAAGATGAGGGGAGGCTCTGGTTCCCTAGAGCCGGGCAAAGGCCGACGGCGACCATGGTGGCCTCGGAGAGGGAAGTAGAGCACCAGGGGAGAGGGGGCTTGTCCGGGAGGTTTGCGTGAGAGAGGTAAAGTGGAAAGAGGCCACAGGAGAGCTCGGGTGGTCCTCTAAATAGAGGGGCAGCGGTGCATCGTGAGCAATGTACATGGACACGCTCGGGCGAGCTCACGGAGGGCAAGGAAGGAGGGGCCCGACAGCGAGGCGTGTCGTGGACGTCGAGGCGACCTCGATAGACACGCTCGCTCTGCCCAATGCCGCTTGGGTGCCTCGGGAGGGCTGAGCTATAGTGCCTTGGCGCACTGTAACGCGCTCCAGGGCGCGACTTTGGCCGGCATGGGCGTGTCGTTGCACTCTGGCCATGTCCCCTAGTGTCCAACAGCTCTAGGGGGTAGTAAACAATGCACAGACGGCCTGGGATGCCCTGGGGAGCCAGTAGGAGAAGAGGGAGGCAGAAGAAGAGGGAGAGAGGGGCTGTCCAGGGAGGTAAAATGAGGGGTTTCACCCCTCAATCATTGATCTGAGGAGGGGAAGGAGTACCTGGAGGTGGAGGGTGACTAGGAGCAGTTGTGGTAAAAACCTGAGGCAAGGGGAAGTGGTGGAAGTGGATCAAAAGGTGATTTTGGCAAAGTGACAGAAGGTGTTTGATGATGTTTTGGGCAAGCAAATGGAGTCCAATTGACATGAGACTTAACAGGATGAAATGGCACATACATTTAGGCCCTTCCACCAAATTTGAGCTCATTTGGGCAAAGTTTCCAATGCAACTTTTTTAAACCCTAGAAATCAACAGAAATGGATTTTCCAAGATTAAGTTAAGCAAATCATCCATCCTTGATGCACCACTTGGTGTAGTGTCATCATTTTGGGTTTTGAGCATGCCCACAAAATTTGAGGCCCCAAGTAAAAAGTTGGCAATGTAGAGTTGTTCAAATTTGGATCTGGTCAGAAAGGGTTTTGGGGCACTTAGATCAAGTTATGCTTCTCCAATACTTGTGCCATTTTGTCTAGTTGCATAATTAGACCATTTTAGCATGTGCACCAAGTTTGAGAGCATTTGGACAAGTTTGGCAATGTAAAGTTGCTCAAACTCCAAAATGGACAGAAATGGTTTTGAGGGGATTAGATGATGTTTCTTGATCTTCAAGGCATGAGGCTTTGTAAGATCATCAAATATGTCATATTTGACATTATGGAATTTCCCTGGAATTTTTGGAGAATATTTCCTATGTAATTATTTCAAAAGCTTGAAATATCTAGAAAGGGTTTTGGAAGGATTTGTCCAATATTTTGAACATGACTAGGTGTTGAAACTCTCATATATGGACAATATATGTCCTAGGAGTCTCCCTGAATTTTGGAAAATATTTTTGAAATAGTTAAATAATTTTTACCTATTAAAGACCATTTCTGGCCTAAAGAAAACGCATTTAAATAAAATATAAAAATAACTTTTAAAATTATAATTTTGTGGTTTATGGGAGTCCTATACCTAATAGGATTCAAATATACTTTTTGAAAGATTTTCTACACCCTAAATAAGGTACTTGCAGTACAAACCTCAATACAGGGGTTTTTGGAAAACTAATTTTGGAAAATACTATTTGGCCAAAATATTTTTATAAGAAAATACTATACTGGTCTATACACATGGCATGCTCATTGAGAAAAGGTTTTGGATCTAGGAGATGAAGTATAAGAGTTGGAGGATTTATTTGATTTTTAGAGCACTAGCAAACATCAGACAAAAATCAAATCAAGCAAAGTCCAAAACACTCAAAAGTTTTTGTCAAACCACAGTTTTAGCATGATTATTAGCTTAAGTGATGTGGCATGAAAATCAGGGTGTGACATCCCCTTTGTCCGTCGGTATGTTACTTGCCCGAGATTCGATCGTCGGTATCTCCATACCTAGTTCAATCTCGTTACTCGCAAGTCTCTTTACTCGTTCTGTAATACATCATCCCGTAACTAACTCCTTAGTCACTTTTCTTGCAAGCATCTTGCGATGTTTTATTATAGAGAGGGCCTAGAGATACCTCTTCGTCATACGGAGTGACAAATCCCAGTCTCGATCCATGCCAACTCAATAGACACCTTTGGAGATACCTGTAGAGCACCTTTATGATCACCCAGTTACGTTGTGACGTTTGATGGCACACAAGGCATTGCTCCGGAGTCCAGGAGTTGCAGGATCTCATGGTCGAAGAAACATGTGAAAGAACATGTGGTGCCCCCATGTTTGGTTTTGGTAATTGATGACAATCTCTATGGACTAATGGTTGCCTTGAGTTATATTTGAAGGGTTTGTCCATAGGGTTTTCTTGGAGTCCATTTGTTGGTTTCAAGGAGAGTTTGTAATGACCAAGGTGCTATTAAGGAATTATCCAAAGATTGGTGTTGTGGGTGTTGAGCTTATTGCAAGCATGTCTTGAAGAAGAAGAGTGTGTGATCATTCATGTTTACCTTCAAGACATCATACAAAGGAACAGAGTTGGAAAGATTCAAGATTGATCAAGACTAAGTCAAAGAGTTAATCAAGTTGATCAACACACAAAGCATAGAAGATGTACCGAGAGGGATCAAGCGATCCCATGGTATGGTAAGCATTGTCAATTACTCTTTGTGTACTAACCCATGGTCTTCGTGAGAGTTCTTTGTGGGGTTAGGTTGCGGTGTGCAAGTTCAAGTAGGATCATCATGAAGAGATCATATACTTGAAGCTTGCCATCCATTGTGGTGGCAATGTACTTATGAAGATGTGTCGAAGAGTCGCTCACCCATAGTGGAGTATGGGGAGCAATCAACTAGTCTTCACCTAGCCAACGCAATCAAGAAAGCTGGTCCAACTTGAGGAAGTCAAGATCATCATCATCTAGATCAAGTGGACTATGTGAAAGGCAAAGGTTTGCCCTTTATAGGTTTTCTATTTTACCGGTCTCATGATAGTTGTGGGTGACCGGGTTATAGGATCAATTGTCGTACTATCAAGGGGGGCTCTCGATGAGTAGCTTGATCGTATTGTTCGCAGAGATCTCAAACCATTGCATGCTTGCATCATATTTCTTGGTTCTTGTTTGGTTTTTCTCCTTGTGAGATTTGGAGCTTATGGTCATCTTGATGACAAGCTTGAGTTCATCGAAAACGGAGTTCACTCATGCATCTTCAATGATGTTTTCGATGTGGGAGGTTATGCTAGTTGTTCTCTGATGGAGGGTTCACTCCTCTATATGCTAGGCATAGCTCCCCTGCCTTTTCGATGTTTTCGCTGTTTTGATGCTACTCGTCTTCCTCTATCCAACAAGCTTAAGTTTTCTCAATTCGGAGCTCATTTGAAGAAGTTATGGCAGTTCTAGGCTTTCTTGTTGCTCCTGCGGTAGTACCGCGGGGCTGGAGCGGTAGTACCGCTTATAGCCACAAGCGGAAGTACCACTGGTTCACAGTGGTAGTACCGCCCATGGCTATATGCGGTAGTACGGCTCCGGTCCTGCGCTAGTACCGCCTCAATTCGAGACTGTCACTTCTCGTGTCGGGTTGGGCGGCAGTAGGAGTGGCAGTGGGAGCGGTAGTACCACTTATAAGCGGTAGTACCGCCCCACCACCGCTACTAGTGCCGCTCCGGGGCTCTCTATCTGTGTTCTTCTCTCTTTGGCGTTGTGTGTGGTCCCGGCGGTAGTACCGCTGGGCCGAGCGGAAGTACCGCTGCAGCCAGCGGTAGTACCGCTCCCTAGAGTGGTAGTACCGCTCGCTGCGGGCTGGGAATGGGGATAGCGGTTGGATTTTTTCCCCTCTATAAAAGGGGGTCTTCTTCCCCATTTAACCTTATCCTTTGAGCTCGTGTTCTTCCCCCATTGTTGACCTTCTTCGAGCTTGCTATCTCTCAACCCCTTGATGGATTCTTGCTAGTTTTGGGGGGAAAGAGAGAGGAGATCTAGATCTACGTTTCCACCAATCACTTTCTCTTCTATGTGAGGGAAACCCATTGGATCTAGATCTTGGAGTTCTTTGTGTTCTCTTCTTGGTTCTTCCTCTCATTTCCCTCCCTAGCATTAGTTGCTTTGGTGGGATTTGGGAGAGAAGGACTTGGGCACTCTGTGTGCCCTTGCCATTGCATTTGGTGCATAGGTTTGAGTTCTCCACGGTGATACGTGGAAGTTACAAGTTGAGAAGCTTATTACTCTTGGGTGCTTGGTACCCTTGAGCTTGTTCCTCTTGGGTGCTTGGGCACCCAAGATGGTTGAGGTCACCCCGGAGCCATATTCCATTATGGTGAAGCTTCGTGGTGTCGTTTGGAGTCTCCAATTAAGTTGTGGAGATAGCCCCAATCTTGGTGGTGTTCGGAGCTCAATCATTGTGGTGTAAATCTTCGGGCAAGCGTCGGGGTCTCCAATTAGGTTGTGGAGATCGCCCCGAGCATTTTGATGGGTTCTGGTGATCGCCCCCAAGGGTTGCCAAAGTGTACGAGTTCGGTGACCGCCCCCAAGGGTTGCCATTTGTACGGGTTCGGTGACCGCCCTCAAGGGTCCCTTAGTTGAATCACGACATCTTGCATCGTGCGAGGGCGTGAGGACATTACGGTGGTCCTAGTGGCTTCTTGGGAGCATTGTGCCTCCACACCGCTCCAAATGGAGATTAGCATCCGCAAGGGTGTGAACTTCGGAATACATCATCGTCTCTGCGTGCCTCGATTATCTCTTACCCGAGCCCTTTTCTTATGCACTTTACTTTGTGATAGACATATTGTTCTTGTCATATATCTTGCTATCACCTAGTTGTTTATCTTGCTTAGCATAAGTTGTTGGTGCACACATGCGATCCTAGTTGTTGTAGGTTTTGTGCTTGAAAAATTAACCGCTAGGTTTATTCCGCATTTGTTCAAGCCTAAACCATAATTATTTTAAAGCGCCTATTCACCCCCCTCTCTAGGCGACATCCATGATCTTTAAACATGTATTTGACATTAAGAAAGCATTAGCAATAAACTGTACATTACATCATTCTCCTAATGATGTGATCCTGTTATCAAATGACAACTCATGTCTATGGTTAGGAAACCTTAACCATATTTTGGTCAACGAGCTAGTCTGGTAGAGGCTTACTAGGGACTTGGTATTGGTTTATGTATTCACACATGTATTTAAGTTTCCAATCAATACAGTTATAGCGTGAATAATAAACCTTTATCATGATTAAGGAAATATAATAGCCACTTTATTATTGCCTCTAGGGCATATTTCCAACCGGACCGGATAAAATCCCATGAAGAAAGCAAAACTTTGCCAGGTGATTCCTAGCAATAATCCCGACACTAGCTGATCTCATGCTCACCACGAAACTAGCATCCACATTTATCTTAATATGCCCTTGATCCAGGGGCTCCCAATCATGACGACCTTTCATGGTTGGGATAACATACCACCAATTATCTATCACATCATTGCCTTTGATGCTTAAATCAAATTGCACACATGTTTTTGTGGTAGTGAAGTATTTCCAATAATTTTCCACAAAAGTGATATTGGCACATAAAGATTCTTTCCCATTTCCAAAGAACAAGTCATTCCTCATATGCCACGCCTTCCAAAGCATGAATAAGACTTGATCACATTACAGCGACCCTAGTTGATCAAGCAGAGTAAATATCCAGTCCGGCCCCATAAATCTGAATAGCACCTCGCTAGGAATACTGCACACTTCTCTCACTACGAAACGCAAAGCGCGCGCCTTTGGACAGGACACAAGGGCATGGAAAATACTTTCATCCTCCTCCCCGCATATGGTGCACATGCCTGACACTGTTTGGTGGTGAGTAACTCTGTTTACCTGGGTCACCAAACCGTTGGACGCAGCTCGCCAGGCAAAAATTCTTATTTTTTGTGGAACATTGGCCTTCCAGATAACATTCCAGACACTCCATTCCTTGCCAACAACAATGCTGGATGTTCGTGTCTCACCCTTGCCATCCTACATATTTAAGGCCAGTCTATACGCATTTTTAACAAAGAACGTGTCATTTTTCTCATAGCGCCAAGCAATTAGATCACCCTCACCTCTAGTCTGAATACGTAAATTTAGAATATCCTCATCATGGTTATAGAACAAGTACCTTATTAAGTTTTCATCCCATCTTCCTGTTCCGCTCATGAATAATTCAGAGACCCATTTCGGTCTAGTGCGGTTCTTTTTGACTAAAACTCTGTGGCCGGAATTTCTAGGTAGCCAGTTAGCTCTCCAAACATTAACACTTTTTTCCATCGACCACTCTCCAGATCAACCTTTTTTTAATAGATCCAGTCCATGCATAATACCTTGCCAGTTCACGGATGTAGCCTGCAGGAAAGCAGTATCTTGGATGTGACCATTGGGATAATATTTTGCCTTCAAAACCTCAGCACATAATTAATCTGGATTCACCAGTAACCTTCAAGCCTGTTTGGCCAATAGTGCTTGACTAAACAACCTAAGATCTCAGAAACCAATGCCTCCCTCTCTTTTTGTTTTAGTGAGTTTATCCAAAGCTAGGCAATGGGTTTTCCTTCTGTCCTCTTCGTCTCCCCACTAGATTTTTTCTAATAATCCGAGCCAACTCATCACATAAAGAAGCTGGAAATTTAAAAGTACCCATGGCGTACGCTGGGAGCGCTTGCAACATGTCGTGGTTCTAAGTCTGACAGTGAGGGTAGGGGGTACGAATGGAGAGGCAAGGTTCTAGCTATGGCGAGGTTGTACACAGAGTGTTTAGCGAGTTCAGACCCTTCTCGGGGGAAGTAAAAGCCCTACGTCTCGATGCCCGGGGGCTTGGTCGACTGATGTATGTATGTATGTGTTACAGAGGTGCGAACCCTTGTTCTGGAGGAGGGGGTGGCTTATATAGTATGCCAAGACCCCAGCCATGCTCCACGTTACCAAGGGCTTAAAGATACATTAAGGCAGGCGTTACTAGTAACGCCTGCAATAAAGGGTAGTTAAGGGGTTTACTACAGTGAGTAAATATAAGACCGTTGCTGTTCTGAGAAACGTTTAGTCTTCGGGGGTCGAGTGCCTGATCCAGTCGAGTGGAGTTGAGTCGTCCTGGGTACATGAGTCAGTCGAGTGAAGTGTCACCTTGGACCGTCTCAGTCGACTGTCTCCACCGTCGTAGGTCTTGTCTTTTGATCTCTTAGGATAGTGACCTTGGGAGGGGCCTTTAGGTCAGGCCTATGACCCTACCCTAGGTTTGTAACCTCGTCGGTAGCCCCCGAATGGATCGGGGCTTGAGCAAGGGGATGCTGAGGGAAGCTCTGGTCCTGACTCGACGTCCTCGGGGCATGTTGTTTTGGAGCTTGTGGCTCGGGCAGGCCTCCTCAGTTGCGTCTTGGTCGCCTCGATCGATTCCGAAGCCATTGGTGAGTTAGTTGCTTTTGCATCGACTGGATGTCTTGCGTCGACTGGTGTCGGGGAAACTGGTCCACCCACGAACACCTATGGGGACGGAGCCCCTTTCGGTACGGCAGGGGGCGGAGATCGCACGAAGAGCAGATCGAGGCGAGGCACACGAGCAGTTTACCCAGGTTCGGGCCGCACAGATGCGTAAAACCCTACTCCTGCTTTGGTTTGTATTAAGTTCTTGGCTCGGGAGCGCTGGAAGCTACAGTACACTTCAGCGGCTAACGGGACCGAGTGTGGGAGTGTTTGAATGTCTAACCCCCTTCTACGTTGCGCATGGGCCTCCTTTTATAGGCTCCAGGGGTCACCGACAGGTGGCAACGCAGATGAGGGCAAAAATGGAAAGATGTTGTAGTAGGTACAACTACCTGTACAGTGCATCGCACCTAACCCTGACGGCAGGGGACAAGGGCATTAAATGCCCATCGCCGTCGCCCAAACAGTGCAAAAATGGCCGTCAGGGGCGCCACCGTTCGCCACGATGGCCTCCTTGTCAGCACCGCTTGCCACCGCGTACCCCTGGCTGCACAGCCTCCCGCCACGTACGCCTGGAAAGGTCCCAAAGCGACACGTGGGTGGATGCGCTGGAGCGCGGGTACTGAGTGGAAGCTTGCCGCGGCAAGCGCCTTGCTGCGGTCGCTATCTTGTCGCTTCCGGGAGCTTGTCGCTCACCGGGCCTTGCCGGGACGCGTGGCGCGTCGCGGCAAGTTTCTTGAGATGCCTGGGTTGGCCTTCCCGGCAAGCTCCTTTTGCCAGGGTCTTGCGCCTTGAGTAGTCTTGTGCCCTGAGTGGCCTTCCCGGCAAGCTCCTCTTGCCGGGGCCTTGTCTCCTTGGCTTGGATACTTTGTTCTTGAATGGCTCCAAAGGAACCACGGAGGACCTTGGCGATCACCCGGCTAGCCTTGCCGCGGGACGCTGCGACTGCCTGTGCACAAGTTCGGGATACTAAGGGTACCCCTACTTTAGTACACCGACAGGAGCCCCCGGGCCTGGGCCATACACGGTGCCGAGCGCTGTTGGGCCAGGCCCAAAACAGTGCACGGGCACGCGCGGCCTGGTTCACGCCGTATCTTACTCCGTATCCACCGCGCCCTCCCCTAACGGCACGCGTCGATTGCGGCGTCGTGGGAGAGATCGTGGGCGGTTTCTTTAATCGGAAATGCGGAACGTCCGCCCCCTCCCCCCATATAAGCAGGGGAAATAGGGGTAGTTCGTCCATCTGCCCGTTGCTACTCTAACATCAAAAGCCTCCGCCACTCCCCTTCTTCCTAAAGCCGAAAGAGAGCAGCGCTCCGCC
>LR738710.1:126656677-126673494 GCA_902687465.1 Secale cereale | reverse complement strand
CCCCCCCAAGCTTGCCGCGAGGAAGCTGAGGGAGAACTATTACCTCTTCTGGTCGGGGGAGACGCGGGCGCATCCGCGCACCAAGGTACTCCCGGCCGTTGCTTGCAAAATGTTTCCGAACGGATATGTGTTCTTCGCCTTGTTCTTCTACTGCGGGCTCTGCCCGCCCTTCTCTGAATTCTTCTGTGACCTCATGAATACCTACGGGTTCCACCTCCTTGACTTCACCCCCAACGCCGTTCTGACCATGGCAGTTTTCGCACATCTCTGCGAAAACTTTGTCGAAGTCCATCCCAATGTAGCCCTTTTCCGCCACTTCTTCATGCCCCGAGTCGAGAGAGGAGAGCCTTTGTCCGGCGAAGTCTCTTGGATCTCGAGGGCCCACAAGAAGGAAGCTTATCTGGAGGGAGAGCTCCGCAGCAAATGGGAGGAATGGAGAGCCAATTGGTGTTGGATTGTAGAGGAGAACCCGCAGCCATTTACTGCCCGGCGCCAAGCCCCAGTGGTGCGCGGCAACGATTGGAGCGACCTGGCCCCGGAGGATAATAGGCTGAAGATTGCCACTGCCCGGATCCGACGCCTCAGGCTTGCCGGGCTTACTGTAGGCGCAGTTGGCGCAGATTTCCTTCGCCGCCGCATCGCCCCTTTGCAGGAGAGGAAGAGGCCCGCCTGGGAGTTCGAGAACGCGACGGATATCATGAGGCTGCGCCCGGGCCTCAACTTCAACTTCACTGTCCTAGAGCTCAACGCGATGCTTCAGGAGCTGTTCAAGTACGACCCCGATCATCCCGAAGTGTTCAGGTTGCCGAGGGGGGTCGTCCCGTTGTGCAACAATTCCGCGCTCAGCCGCATCCGTGCAATGATGCCGCTGTGTGACTCTCACGGGATTGACCCAACCTGGCAAGAGCCTGCCGACGAGGCCGTGCAGGCGTTCTTCGACAACTTAGAAGAAACGCCGATCCGCTCCGACGAGAAGAAGGGCCTCACCCGCGACACCACCGATAAGGAGATGGCGTACATCGCCACCAGGCTGGAAGAGGCGGCGGCAGCCGCAGCTGCGGGCGAATTCGGTTTCACCCCGGAGGAGGCAGATGCAGCAAAGGCGGCAAGCCTTGCCGAGCGAGGGGAGTTTGTCGGTGAGGGAGAGCCTGCCGAGCAAGGCATCGAGTCGAGCAGGCCCGCCGAGGACACGAGCGGCTCGCTGGAGATCGACTCCTCTTCCACCTCGTCCTCAGGCAGCTCGCCGCTAGCAGAGGCTCCAGCTCCACCAAGAAGGTGTCTCCGCAAGGCCGGGGACGTAACGGAGCGGCAGACAGGTCACAGCCGCCGCATCGCGCGACACGCTCCACCACGGCAAGCAAGGTTGCCGCGGGAGCGCCTCGTGCTTCTGCAGCAACTGGAGCGGGATCTTTCGGGACCGCTACTTCTGCTCCTGCCGCTCCCCATGCCACGGTGGCAGCCGGAGCGGGGTCGTCTCAGACCACCACCACTGCTCCCGCCAAGCGGCCAAGGGAGCCCACTCCTCCGCCTCCTCACGCCGGGACGCGTGAGCCGGACTTCGACTTCTCCGCGCTCAGCTCCGACGAGGAAGAAGAAGAGTAAGATTTTGCCGTTCTTGTATTTCTTCAATTTTCTGCTTTTGTCTTGTATCTCATTTGCCTCACTCTGAACTTGTTCTTTTTTTTAGAACTCTGTCCCAAAGGGCGGCAAAGAGGACCAAGGTTCCGGTGATTGTCATCGAGGACGAGCCCACCATGCCAGCAGGGGGTGCGCCTGAGACAAACTTGCCGGACCCGGCAACTGATCTTCAGAGCAGCCCCCAACGCAGCCCCCGGCGTAAGTGTATGGTTTACTTTCTGTTGTTAGGCGCGCGTGGGGGTTCTATCTTTGCTGACGTCTATTTGTTGATTTGTGTAGGAGCAGATCAGCCACAGTAGGAGTGCCCGGAGACCGCCCCCGACGTGCCTTCTGCTTCAACTATGCCGCCAAGGGGGAGCTCTCCGGCAAGGGAGAGTCCTCCGGCAAGGGGTGGCTCTCCGACGAGGGACAGCACCAGCGGCCCTCCGCCGGTGGAGGCCACGACGACGCCGCCAAGGGAGAGCTCCCCGGCAAGGGACACCACCGAGGAGCCGGCTCGCGCAGGTAATCTTCTTGCTTCGAAAACTCTCCTTGGGCTTTTCTTCTTTTTGGATATTTTCTTGACTGTTTTTCTCCCCTTTCCTGTCGTCAGATCCATCCGTTGCGGAGCCGATGGAGACGGAGGTTGTTGTCGAGGAGAATGCGCGCGGCGACACCGGCGATGCCGCTGCCACCGAAGAAGCGGCCGGTGCTGACGAGCCCGCCGTCGACGAGGCCGCCAAGGCTGCCGCCGCAGCAGCCGGCGAGGGATCTGGTGATCGTACTGACGGCCCTGAGGCCGCAGGAGTGCCAGGCTCTACGCCGACCACCGACCCCTCCGCCGCTGCTGCAGCCCCAGGCTCCAAGGAGTCCGAGCCAGGCGCCTACTTGAAGGCCGGCGACGGCGTCTTCATCAAGCTCCTCTGGGCGTCGAGCTCCAGGGCGCCGGTCGAGGGAGAAGTCTTTGACGGAGAGGTACTTGCCTCCGCCGGGCTGACGCTCGTGGACGCGCCGAGCAGCAGCAGCGAGCCCGAGGAGGAGCGGCTGCTGCGGAAGCTGTTGTCGCTCTACCGCGCTCGGCAAGCCAAGCTGGAGTCCCGCGAAGCGCTGGCCGCCAAGGCGGGAGCCGACATTGAGAAGCGCGCGGAGGAGCTCCGGGCCCTCAACCAGGCAGCTCTCCGGTCCTTGGCAGAGGAGCGGGAGCAACTCGCCGAAGAGCAGACGGCCTTCTTCCTCGAGAAGGCCGAAGTCGAAGAGCAGCAGCGGCTTGCCGCTGAGAGGCTGTCCACGCGGGAGGGTGAGCTGGCGCAGCGGAAAGTCAACCTCGACAGCCACGAGGAGGAGCTTGCCGTGCGCGAGAAATCTCTTGGCGGAGCTCTTCAGGAAGCAAAGGATGCTGTCGTGGCTGCTGAGACCGCCAAGAAGGAGTTGGAGACGAGAGTGGCGCAGCTCAAGGCCAACCTCAAGGCGAGCGGCGAGGAAGTTGCCGCGCTCAAGCTTGAGCGGGAGAAGGACGCCCACAGCCACTCAGAGCTGCAGGTCCGCCTCGCCGAGAAGGGCAAGGAGCTTGCCGCCGCCAAGAACTCCAACGCCGATCTTGAGTTGAAGCTGACCACTTTGACCAAGACGATGGACGACGCCAAGGAGCAGGAGACGGCCCTGAAGGAGGAGGTCAGGGCCGAGAAGGCGTTGCTGGCGAGTGCCGCTGTCACCCAGAACAACTTCAGGGCAACCGTCGAGCACTGGACAGAGGGTCTTGTGAACGCTGCCGTGGATATCGACAGGGAGCTGGCGCAACTGGGGATGGAGTATCTCGGGTATTCTTCCGACGAGAACCTCCACCCCAGCGCCAAGCTCACCCTATTCTTCAGAGGCGTGGCGACGGCCCTCCAGCGACTCCGGGAAAGAATCCCAAAGCAGCTGGCGGACGAGTCACGCAAGCTCTGCACGGGAGCCCTTCAAAAGGTGCTGATGAAGGTGGCCTTCCGCAATCCGGGCCTCAACCTCACCAACGTCCTCAAGAGCTTGCCGTCGGACGCTGATCTGGAGGCGCTCAAGGCCCTTGTCGCACCCATTGTGGACAAGGTGAGCGGGATCAAGAGGGTCGAGGGCGATCGCGCAGATTAGGCTGCCCATTTTCTTCTTTTCTTGACGCTGCTAGTCATGTTATGGAAACAATCTGTTAGAGCTGCGACAAGCTATCTTGTAATATAACTCTATTTTGGGTAATGATTGCTATGTTATCTCCTTTACTTGACTCCTTCCTTTGTATGTTTTAGCCCTACGCTTTTAGGGAACTTGCCGGCGCAGGCACCTTTAGCCGCGAGCGCTGAGTGCGGAACGTCAGCAGCCTGCTGGCGGTGCCGCTACCGACAAGAAGCCTTGTCGCAGCTAGTCGCAGCACACTTAAGTTGTTGAGCGGACTCGAAACAAAGTAAGGGCGCGACACTAGTCGCAGCACACTTAAACCGTTGAGCGTACTCGAAACAAAGTAAGGGCGCGGCTAGCCACGAGTTGGTTCCTCCGCGCACAGGTTTTCCATACAAAGCACGGTCGTTCAAGGAAGATAACTTAAAAATTTAAAAATCTGATTGCTCAAACTTTGGCAACTTAGCTTTTCTGTTGTTTGCTTCCCGGCAAGGCGAAACTTTCTTGAACGGCGCTTGGTCCATACCACTATCTTCTCCTTCCCCCCCGGCAAACTTGTGCGTGAGGGAACCTTCCATTCCTTACGAAAAAGAAAGAAGAGAAAATATAGATATGGAGCCTCACGGCTCGTTATTGCTTACTGGGGTTAGTTGCTGCACAAAGTGTCAGTTAACACATGCAATAAATGAAAAGCATGAAATTGACAAGGTGTGCGGAGCACATGAGCTTTACTGATGCACGGGGTCTGTGCCCGGCTTTGTACAAAGGATTACATGCAACGGTGGCAAGACTTGTACAAAAGGTGGTTGCCGGAGCGGGTCACGGCAACCGTGCCTTACGGGTAAAACTTACGAAGATGCTCGATGTTCCAGGAGTTGCTCACCGGAAAGCCATCTTCGGTCTCAAGGCGGACAGCGTCGGGCCTAGTGACTCGTTTCACCCGGTAAGGGCCTTCCCACTTCGGCGTCAACTTGTTGGAATTCTTGGCGGACTGAACGCGCCGAAGAACAAGGTCACCTTCCTCGAGACTTCTGGCATTAACTTTGCAGCTATGGTAGCGGCGCAAAGCTTGCTAGTAGCGAGCAGCTCATACAGCAGCCTGAAGACGGTCTTCCTCAAGGAGCAGCGCGTCATCTTGTCGCAACTGCTCTTGCTCAAGCTCATCATAAGCGAGCACTCGAGGTGACCCGTATACGAGTTCCGTGGGGAGAACTGCCTCTGCTCCATAGACTTGAGCGAAAGGTGTCTGTCCAGTAGCTCGATTTGGTGTCGTCCTGATTGACCAAAGAGCCGCCGGCAGCTCCTCAATCTAGTTTCTTCCGCACCTGCGCAGCCTGTCGAAAGTTCTGGTCTTGAGGCCACGCAACACTTCAGCATTTGCCCTCTCCGCTTGACCGTTGCTTCTCGGGTGAGCAACAGAAGCGAAGCAGACCTTGGCGCCAAGATCTTGGACGTACTGCATGAAGGTGCGGCTCGTGAATTGCGTACCGTTGCCGGTGATGATCCTGTTAGGGATCCCGAAACGGCAAACAATCGACCTGAAGAACTTGACTGCTGACTGTGCTGTCACCTTCCTCACTGGCTCCACTTCCGGGCACTTTGTGAACTTGTCGATTGCAACGTACAAGTACTCAAATCCCCCGGCTGCGCGGGGAAAGGGGCCGAGGATGTCGAGCCCCCAGACCGAAAATGGCCAGGATAAAGGGATCGTCTGGAGAGCTTGAGTTGGCTGGTGTATCTGCTTGGAATGGAACTGGCACGCTTCACACTTGGTTACTTTTGCAGTTGCATCCTGGAGGGCTTCCGGCCAAAAGAAACCTTGCCGGAATGCTTTGCCGGCAAGTGCTCTTGCGCCAATGTGGTGACCACATATGCCTCCATGTATCTCTGCCAACAGCTTTTGTCCATCTTCTCGGGGAATACACTTCAATTTCACACCATTGAGTCTTCTTCTGTACAGTATGTTGTCGACAAACTGGTACATACTCGACTGCCGGGCTACTTTTTCCGCTTCTTCTTGCTCTTTGGGAAGTTCTCCTGTCTGGAGGAAACGGACAATCTGCTCTGCCCATGCTGGAGCTTGTGGCTCGACAACAAGGACTAAAGGCACATTTGCTGCTGCGGGAACATCCGCTTCTACGGCGAGAACCTGTGGCTCAGCCGGAGCTTGACGTTCCCCGGCAAGCTTGCCGGGGCAAAACTTGTCGGGAGCGTTTGCTTCAACGGAACAAGCCCTAGGGCTCGCCGGAGCAGACTGCTCCTCAGCATTCTTGGTGTTGATCTTGGGGACCTTCTTGGCGGCGGCTTCGGGAAGCTCTGTCGGAAAATAGTCACCAGAAACCAACTTCCTCTTCTTGCTCTGTCTAGTTGATGGTGTTACGGACGGTTGAGTCAGCTTGAGCACAAAGATCCCTGGTTCCACAAGTAATTTAAGTGCGGCGCACTTCGACAGGCCATCTGCGATGTCGTTCTGAGCTCTTGGAACATGCTCCATCTGTAGGCCGTCAAAGTGCTCTTCTAGCTTCCTCACTTCATCGACGTAAGCTTCCATCAACGAACTCTGATAATTCTTGTTCACTTGGCGGATGACAAGCTGCGAGTCACCCCTGACAATGAGCTTCTTGATCCCGAGGTCTGCCGCGATCCTAAGACCGGCAAGCAAACCCTCATACTCTGCAGTATTGTTTGTTGCTTGCTCCTTGGGAAAGTGCATCTGGACTACGTACTTGAGGTGCTCTCCAGTGGGTGCGACAAGCAGCACGCCAGCACCGGCGCCTTGCAGCGAGAAGGCACCATCAAAGTACATTATCCACTCTTTGCTTGCTTCCTTGACGGGGATGCTCGTTTCTGGAATTTCTTCATCTGGTGTTGGCGTCCACTCTGCTATGAATTCTGTCAATGCTCTACTTTGAATAGTTGAAGTGCTTTCAAACTTGAGGCCAAAGCTTGACAGTTCCAGTGCCCACTCAACAATCCTGCCTGTTGCTTCTTGATTCTGCAGTATCCTCTTCAGCGGAAAGCGAGTGACCACTGTTATCTCATGTGCTTGGAAGTAATGGCGCAGCTTTCTCGAGGCCATGAGGAGGCCGAAAAGCAACTTCTGCACACCAGAGTACCTTGATCTAGCCCCCTGCAGAAGGGAACTGACAAAGTAAACTGGGCGCTGCACCATTTTCTTCCGTATCTCTTCTTGCGTCTGTGCAGATCCATGTTTGTCGGGACCAGGGCTTGTCGGGGAAGCCCCCTGCTTGTCGCTGGATGTGCTTGCCGTGGTTGCTGGCTCATCATCTGCCTCCCTCTCCGCTACTAACGCAGCACTAACCACTTGATTGGTTGCTGCTAGATACAGCAGCAACTTCTCTTGTGGCTTAGGTGCGACAATTATTGGAGTGGAGGACAGGTACCTCTTCAAGTCTTGCAGCGCAGCCTCCGCCTCCGGAGTCCATTTCATTGGACCTGCCTTTTTCAAAATTTTGAAAAACGGCAGGGCGCGCTCAGCAGACTTAGAGATAAACTTGCTGAGAGCAGCCACGCAACCGGCAAGTCTTCGTATATCCTTGACGCGCTTTGGTGCTTCGATCTGCTCGATGGCCTTGATCTTGTCGGAATTGGCTTCAATTCCCCTCTGAGACACGAAGAACCCGAGAAGCTTGCCGGAAGGGACTCCAAACACACACTTCTCGAGGTTGAGCTTGAGGTTGATCTTGCGCAGATTTGCAAAAGTCTCATCTAAATCTTGGATCAGGGTAGCCCTGTCCTTGCTCTTGACCACTATGTCATCCATGTAGGCTTCTACATTTCTGTGAATTTGTGGCTCAAAAGCTGTATGGACTACCCTTGCGAATGTTGAACTAGCATTCTTTAAACCGAAAGGCATCCGTATGAAACAGTACGTGCCACACGGAGTAATGAATGCGGTCTTCTCTTCATCCTCTTCAGCCATGAAGATCTGATGGTATCCTGAGTATGCGTCAAGAAATGAAAGCAGGTCACATCCGGCCGTGGAGTCAACAATCTAGTCGATGTGCGGCAAGGGAAATGGGTCTTTGGGACAAGCTTTATTCACATCGGTGAAGTCGATACAAAGCCTCCATTTCCCGTTTGCCTTACGCACGACTACAGGATTGGCCAACCACGTGGGATGGAGCACTCCTCTGACAAGGACTGCTGCTTCCAACTTCTTGATCTCTTCTGCTATGAATTCTTGGCGCTCCACTGATTGCTTCCTGACTTTCTGCTTGACGGGCCGCGCATGAGGACAAACGGCAAGCTTGTGCTCAATTACTTTCCTGGGAACACCGGGGATGTCAGACGGTTGCCATGCAAACACGTCGACGTTCGCCCACAGGAAAGCAACGAGCGTGCTTTCCTATTTAGGGTCAAGCATGGCACTGATGGTGAAGGTACCACCAGTGCCGTCCTCCTTGGCGGACACCTTCTTGGTCTCTGGCGGAGCTGCCATTGTCTTCTTACACTTGCCGGTGGAGCTCGATGGTGCGTCCTCGACGGTAGCGCAGCACTCCGAAGAGGTGCGCTTGCCGGAGTGGGCATCAGAGCTCTTACCGGACTTGGTCTTCTTCCCTCCGGGAGCTTCAGCGGCAAGTGTCTTGCGATCTGTTGCGGCTGCTGCTTCCCGGTAAATCTTGTCGACGCAGATAAGGGCATCCTTCTTGTCGCCAGGGACAGAGATGACGCTTATCGGGCCTGGCATCTTCAGCATGTTGTATGCATAGTGAGAGGCTGCCATGAACTTGGCGAGTGCCGGACGGCTGAGTATTCCATTGTAAGGCAATGGAAAATCAGCAACGTCAAAAGTGACCCTCTCAGTCCTGAATTTCAGCTCGCCGCCAAACGTCACTGGCAACGTGATCTTCCCCTTTGGCTTGCTCCTTCCCGGGTTGATTCCTTGGAACATGCCGGTCTCTTCGAGCTCGCTGTCAGGGATCTGGAGTTTTTGGATTACAGCGGAGGAGATCAAGTTCAAGCCGGCCCCGCCATCAACTAACATCTTAGTGACCTTGAGGTTGCGGATAGTTGGTGAAACCAACATCGGCAAGCACCCGACCGCAGTTGTGCGATCAGGGTGGTCCTCAATATCGAAGATGATAGGCGTGCTGGACCATTTCAGAAGTTTGCGCGATTCGACAGGTGGATCTGCCGCATTAACTTACCGCACCCACTGCTTGAGTTGGCGGTGTGAAGTATGCAGAGAAGCACCGCCGTCAACGCACAAGACTTCTGTGGCTTTCTGGAACTCCTGCTCACTGGTCTCAACATCATCCATGTCTTCGTCGTCGTCGTCATCTTCATCCTTGTCGCGGTCGCGGGGAGGTCTGTCTCCTTGCCGCTGCTTGGCCTTGCCGCGGCGTCCTCCCCGGCCGTTGAATGGCAGCTTCTTGCCGGATCCTCCATCACCTCCTTGGGCCTTCTCCTTGTCGCGTCGCTCGTACTCAGCCTTCTGCTGCTCGACGAGCTGTTCGACCCTCTTGTAGTTTTGGAGATCATGACCCTTGGTGCGGTGGATCTTGCAGTACTGCTTGTCGATGCCGTCCTGCTTGTCGGCGGCCGCCACAGCCTGGCAGTTGGTGCATGCGGCAGTCTCCTTGCCGGAGCTACCAACTTTGGCTTTCTCGGCACCACCTCCATTGCCGGACTTCTCAACGACTAGCACCTCTTTGTTTTTCTTCTTCCTGTTGCTCCGCCGCCGGTTCTTCTTTGCCGGGGCGGCATCCTCACTGTCAGATCCTCCTGCTCATGTATCCTCTCCGGGGAGTTTCCGCCCCTCCTCAGCACGTGCACACTTGTCGGCCAGGGTGTACACGTCACTGATGTCCCTGATCTTGCACATCGCCATCTCCTCCCTCATCCTGCGGTTACGCACGTTCTGATGGAACGCGCTAATAACCGCGGCAGGGTGGACGTCTGGGATGTTGTGCTGTACACGGCTGAACCTCTGAATATACTTGCGCAGGGGCTCTCCTTCCTTCTGGGCGAGCAGGTGAAGGTCACTCTCTTGGCCATGGGGTTTGTGGCCGCCTGTAAAGGCGCCGACAAACTGATGGCACAGGTCTGCCCAAGAAGATATGGAGTTGTCCGGCAAGTGCATGAGCCAGGATCTGAAGTTGGGTTTGAGTACCAGCGGGAAGTAGTTGGCAAGGATCTTGTCGTCTCGCCCCCCGGCAGCTTGCACCGCGATGGTGTAGATGCTGAGGAACTCCGACGGATGCGTCTTGCCGTCGTACTTCTCCGGTACGTCTGGCTTGAAATTCTTCATGCTGGGCCACTGGACTTGCCGCAGCTCACGAGTAAACGCAGGACAACCTATTGCGTACGACAAGTCGCCTGGTCCCCCTAGCGCATGCATGTCGACAGCGGGCCCAGCGCGCTGGCCTGATTGACGCCGCACTTCTCTTCGGCGCTCGATGAGAGTACGAGCGTCTTCTTGTTGTCGTTCATGAAGAACTTGGCGCTGATCGCGACGAGCTCGTGGATCTGATGACGCAGTGGAGTCGTCGTCGATGTTGATCCGGCGAGTCGGCGATCTTGGCCTTTGGGGCGGAGAGTGCACGGTGGTTGCACCCCCACCGGTCTTGTCGCCATCGGCCCGCGCCTGGCTGACTTGTCGCGGCTGCGATGTGCTCGGCTGCCGCGGAGTGTCGCCGTTGGCGAAGGCGATGAGACTCTGAATGGTGGCCCTCCAGTCGTCAGCCTTGTCTGCCGCTGGAGGGAAGTCTAGGAGCAGTTGAGCTCGTGCCAGAGCTTCTGCTGGAGTGGCGGGTAGCGGTGGCGAACGGTGCGAGGAGCGGGATATGCTCGGACTTCTAACTATGTTAGAAGGAGCAGTATCCCGTCCAGGCGACCGTTCCTTGCTCGTGCCAGCATGTTGGTGTGCATGCTGGTCTTGAGCGTCCCGGGATCCACCAGCTCGATCTTGGCCCAGCAAGCGTATGGTACCGTGAGTACCATGACGCTGTCGGCCCCGCGCCTCCTGAGATGGGCGCGGTGCATGCATGGACGCCGAGGTCTTGGAGTGCGCCCGGTCGTCGTGGGAGCCGGCTACGCCGCTGATGGGCAGCGCAGCCTTGTCCTTGGACTTGGCGGCACCGTGGTCTCCCTCGTCGACGCCCGTTCTTCCGTCGGCGTCTACCCCACCAACCGTTGGCTCCGGCGGTGGTGGGATCGACGCGGACGGACCAGCTGCCTCCGAAGCCTTCTTCTTCGGCGGCATGTTGATGAAGATGGTGAAGATCTAGCTCGTGTGGACGCCGGATCAGGTTCACACTATCTCGACACACCCCCTACCAAAGATGTCGGGGAAACTGATCCACCCACGAACACCTATGGGGACGGAGCCCCTTTTGGTACGCCAGGGGGCCGAGATCGCACGAAGAGAAGATTGAGGCGAGGCACACGAGCAGTTTACCCAGGTTCGGGCCGCATGGATGCGTAAAACCCTACTCCTGCTTTGGTTTGTATTGAGTTCTTGGCTCGGGAGCGCTGGAAGCTACAGTACACTTCAGCGGCTAACGGGACCGAGTGTGGGAGTGTTTGAATGTCTAACCCCCTTCTACGTTGCGCATGGGCCTCCTTTTATACGCTCAAGGGGTCACCGACAGGTGGCAACGCACATGAGGGCAAAAATGGAAAGATGTTATAGTAGGTACAGCTACCTGTACAATGCATCGCACCTAACCCTGACGGCAGGGGACAAGGGCATTAAATGCCCGTCGCCGTCGCCCAAACAGTGCAAAAAGGGCCGTCAGGGGCGCCACCGTTCGCCACGATGGCGTCCTTGTCGGCACCGCTTGCCATCGCGTACCCCTGGCTGCACAGCCTCCCGCCACGTACGCCTGGAAAGGTCCCAGAGCGACACGTGGGTGGATGCGCTGGAGCGCGGGTACTGAGTGGAAGCTTGCCGCGGCAAGCGCCTTGCCGCGGTCGCTATCTTGTCGCTTCCGGGAGCTTGTCGCTCACCGGGCCTTGTCGGGACGCGTGGCGCGTCGCGGCAAGTTTCTTGAGATGCCTGGGTTGGCCTTCCCGGCAAGCTCCTCTTGCCAGGGTCTTGCGCCTTGAGTAGTCTTGTGCCCTGAGTGGCCTTCCCGGCAAGCTCCTCTTGCCGGGGCCTTGTCTCCTTGGCTTGGATACTTTGTTCTTGAATGGCTCCAAAGGAACCACGAAGGACCTTGGCCATCACCCGGCTAGCCTTGCCGCGGGACGCTGCGACTGCCCGTGCACAAGTTCGGGATACTAAGGGTACCCCTACTTTAGTACACCGACAACTGGGTTTTGCGCCAGGCGTCGGGCGCCATGAGTGCGTGCCGTTTTTGACGGAATCGGTTGCCTTCTATCCGCCGGATTCGGCGGGGCTTTCGAAATTTGGGGAAGCGCGTGGGACGGGGCGTGCCGCATCAATCGGAGGGGTGCGGTTCGAACGCCTCGATTCCCGCGCCCCCTTTTTCGCCACGTATCGCGCCAACGCCTGTTACGGGATCGGATAAGATCGCCCGGGACCACCGGTCAGCCACTCGACCGAGTCGTTATAAAAGCGCGCTGAGTCCGCTGCGGGGGGTACTGTGCGCCCAGCTTTCCCCCGTTCGCCTTGCCTTCTCCGCAGCGTCTTTGCTTCTCTGTCGCGCCCCCAATCCTCCCTGCTTCTCTCCGCCGCAACCGCCGTCCCGCGAGCCATGGTTAAGGACAAGACTGCGGCCATGGAGCGCTCCAAGAAGGCGGCGTCGGGGAAGGGACGGCGAGCCGGCCAGGTCGGATCGTCGTCGAGGTCTGGGCTCCCCGCTGGATGGATCCAGGGGGATTGGATCCGGTCCACCGTCGTGGTGGAGGATCTGGAGGAGCTGGAGGAGGAGGGGCTGATCGCCGGCGGCTCCTGGCGTGCGCCGGGAGGAGAGCTCGAGCCCCAGCCGCGGGAGGGTGAGTGTGTACTCCACGCCACCCACGTCGACCAAGGTTTTTCAACTCCCCCACACCCTTTCTTTCGCGCATTTCTGATCTTCTTCGGTGCCCAGCTGCATTATTTCACGCCCAACTCCATCGCCTTTCTCTCCGCTTTCGTCTCCATGTGCGAGAACTTTCTCGGTTGCCGACCGCACTGGGGATTGTTCAAGCATATCTTCACCTGCCGCTCCTAGACCGTTAAGAGAGTGAACCCGAGTGACGGCAAGACGCACGTCCTTCAGGCGTGCGGCGGGCTCGGGATCCATCTTAGGAATAGGAGTGCCTTCCCCCCCAAGAATCTTCCAGAGTCGATCCGGGGCTGGCAGTCGACCTGGTTTTATTACAGGGATAGTCCGACTTCGGGTCAGTCGAGTGGCCTTCCTCCATTTACCCTAGGTCGAGCCAGCCCGCCTCCTTCGATGGTAGTGAGCAAGGCCGAGAGGGCCGAGGTAGACATGCTGATGGAGAGGGTTGTCCAGCTAGTCCGCGAGGGGGTCACGGGGATGGACTTGCTCGAGGTGTATATCTCGCGGAGGATCCAACCTCTCCAAGCCCGGGACCACCCGATGTGGCTGTACTCCGGCACTGACGACTCGTCGCGAGTCCACCCGGAGGCGGCCGACCCGAAGTACGTGGTGCAGTGCTTGAAGAGCGTCACCAGGAACAAGGACAACCCCAGGGGGTCGGGGAGGATCATCCCATTCGACGTTGACCACCTGCTAGACAAGGTTAGCCTTCCGCTTCTGAGTGACGTATCTGTCAATTGATTCGTGATCTTTATTGATGATTCCGACTGGTATTTGGTGAACTTCCTTTCTCCGCAGATATATACAGAGATGTACTCGCTGCCCAGGAGGTCGAGGAGGGTACGGGCGATGCTGCCGAGTGGAAGTCGGAAGAGGAGACCGAGGAGAGCGAGGAGTACAGCAGTGGGGAGGAGGTCGAGTCACCTCCCCGTGTCGAGCGCCGGTCCAAGGAGAAGAACGACCCAGGGGCCGCTCGACCTCACGCGGGTCCTTCGGGATCCCGGACGCCCAAGCGTACTCGCACGACCACCCCCGAGCCAGCGGAGAAGACGCCCAAGCAGCCCAAAGTCACTACCACCAAGCCCCGGAAGGCCCTGCCAAGGATCAAGGTGGACGTACCCATCGCCTCCACGTAAGTGTCGCTCGGGCTTGCTTTTCTTTGTTTCTTGGGTGTCGACTGTAATTTTGGTTGACTCATTTCTTGACTTAACCTTCCAGAGCCACCGCTTCCACGACCTCGATGGACATCGACCGGGATCGAGACGATGAGGAGATCGCGGATGCCGCGACATCTCGAGCGGGTATGGGCTCTATGAGATTCGTTTTTCTCTTTCTTTTCTTTCGCGGGCGATAGTCGATTGACTTGGTTCCCTGTTTGATCCGAAGCGTCGCGCCTTGTCATAGAGCTGCCGGACGATGACGAGGACGAGGAGCGGCTGGGGGAGGACTACCGGCGCGCAAGGAGGAAGGGTCGGAAGGCGCCTTCTGGCCCAGGAGCCCAGCGACCCGAGGACGTGGCTCGAACCGCGGTCTCATTCGTTGTCCCTGTGTCGACCGCGCTCGTCGTCGACCCACCGCCTGCGCCGGGCGTCGACCCAGTGCCTGCCTCGGTTGTCATCCCAGCGTCCACTCCGGTTGTTGACTCAGCACCGATCCGCGCCGTCGACCCAGCGCCTGCGCCTGCGGCCGGCTTGACACCCGCTGCTTTGTCTGTCCTTTTCTCCACCTATCGCCTCCCGGAGGACCCTGTGGGGGCGGCACAAGAGGCCGTTCGCCAGGTGGAGGTGATGATGGGGCGGACAAAGGCGGCGTATGAGGCCAGCATGGCGGCTTACGACGCCAGCTCTGCTCTTCGGGCCAACATCCAGGTATGTTGTCGGAGTACTTTTTGATTTCGGGAAAAATCTGCTTGTTTTTCTTTGTGAGGTATCACACCCACTGGGTGTTCTTCTTTTCCTGTCTTCCTTGAGCTCGCGCCGGACTGATCTCGGCCGAGTGAAACCAGTGGGGGCACGCTCAGTGCACCCACTGGGTGTAGCCCCCGAGACCGTGGTCGACTGATTGCAGTCGGCCATGGTCTTACTATAGAACTTCCATGTTTTTTTTGCTAGCGCCAGACTGATCTCGGCCGAGTGAAACCAGTGGGGGCACGCTCAGTGCACCCACTGGGTGTAGTCCCCGAGGCTGCGGTTGAGTGATCTGACTTGACTGTAGTCTTATAATCTTTGCTTTGTCTCATTGATGCAGAAATCTTGCGAGTTCGGGGCCAAGTTTGCGGATCTTGAGCAGAAGCAAATCCAGCTCAATCTTGACTTGCAGTTGGCCCGGGACCATCTGAAGAAGACGCAAGACGATGCGGCTGGTAACTTACTTCTGTCTCCTGTCGACTGACTTTTCTCTTAGAGTGTTCCTTCATGTTCATATGTCCAGTGGCGGCCTTGGTAGGTCAACTGAGAGCAGCTTTGGAGCAAAAGGATCTTGACTTGGCGGCGGCGCAGCAGGCGGCCCAGGAGAAGTCGGAGCTGGCGGAGAAGAAGCTGGCTTCTGTGGGCGCACTCGAGGCGGAGATTATCCGACTGAAAGGTTCACTCGACACGGCCAACAAGGAGGTGGCTCAGCTGAAGAAGTCCAGGGCCGACTTGAACGACAAGTATGAGGCTCTATTTCAGAAGAGGCTTGACCTTGAGGCGTATCTGGGCGACCTCACCAAAAAATGGTACCTCGTGCTCAAAGGTATGTCCTCTTCGGATTGGTTGAAATTGGGCTGGTCGACCCGTGTTGCATCTGCTAACTCGACTGCTGTTCTTGGTGCAGAGTTCTGCCGTAACTTCGGAGAGGAGACTAGCGGGGTCGAGCCTGGCTTGGACCCCGCCAACTCCATTGTGAAGGACGAGGTTTCCATGAACATACTGAGGCTGGAGTCTCGCCTCACTGCGGCCACTGATTACCTCGGACGACTGAAGGCGGTGATGGCCCGAATCGACGCTGCGCTCTGGAGGGGAGTCGTGCAGGAGAACGACCTCGAGTCTTTGATGACTCGACTCAATGAGGTCCCCGACCGAGTGCAAGAATGGAAGAAGTCGGCCGCCCGGGGAGGAGTAGACGTGGCGCTGGCTTTGCTCCGTGCGCACTGCAAGGAGGTGAAGGAGAGGAAGCTTGCTGCGCTGAAGGTCGCAAACACGAAGGAGCTCCAATTCCAGTCCTTCATGGAGACCTTCTTGGAGGCTGCCACTCGTATCGCCGACGGGATTAATTTGGACGAATTTGTCGCGCCTACAAGCCCGCCCCCTCCCGAGCCATGACTTTGATACATTAACCTTTATTTGCCGCGGAATGCCGCGTGGATTTGTACTTGTTAAACTCTGGTGGGTCTGTGGCCCAAGTACTCTTGCCCGAACCTTGAGGGGCTTTCATTTGATTTTGATCTTTTGGTTCGTCGCTCTTCTTCTTACTGTCTGAATCTTTGAGTCGACGCCTTCGATTAAATTCGTCTCCGAGTGAGAGGGTTGCTCTTCACTCGGAGTAGATAGTTGTAACTTAGGCGAGTCACGGGGTCACAGCTAAGCCCCCGAGTGAGAGGGTCGCTCTTCACTCGGAGTAGATAGTTGTAACTTAGGCGAGTCACGGGGTCGCGGCTAAGCCCCCGAGTGAGAGGGTCGCTCTTCACTCGGAGTAGAATGTTTATAACTTAGGCGATTCCAAGCTACGTTGTACTTGTGGCGGAGTTCGGAGGACCGAACCGCTTTGTACTTGTGGCGTAGCTCGGAGGACCGCAGCTAAGCCCCCGAGTGAGAGGGTCGCTCTTCACTCGGAGTAGAATGTTTATAACTTAGGCGATTCCAAGCTACGTTGTACTTGTGGCGGAGTTCGGAGGACCGAACCACTTTGTACTTGTGGCGTAGCTCGGAGGACCGCAGCTAAGCCCCCGAGTGAGGGGGTTGCTCTTCACTCGGAGTAGATAGTTGTAACTTAGGCGAGTCACGGGGTCGTGGCTAAGCCCTCGAGTGAGAGGGTCGCTCTTCACTCGGAGTAGAATGTTTATAACTTAGGCGATTCCAAGCTACGTTGTACTTGTGG
>LR738710.1:126607546-126656667 GCA_902687465.1 Secale cereale | reverse complement strand
GCTAAGCCTCCGAGTGAGAGGGTTGCTCTTCACTCGGAGTAGATAGTTGTAACTTAGGCGAGTCACGGGGTCGCGGCTAAGCCCCCGAGTGAGAGGGTCGCTCTTCACTCGGAGTAGAATGGTTATAACTTAGGCGATTCCAAGCTACATTGTACTTGTGGCGGAGTTCGGAGGACCGAACCGCCTTGTACTTGTGGCGTAGCTCGGAGGACCGCAGCTAAGCCTCCGAGTGAGAGGGTTGCTCTTTACTCGGAGTAGATAGTTGTAACTTAGGCGAGTAACGGGGTCGCGGCTAAGCCCCCGAGTGAGAGGGTCGCTCTTCACTCGGAGTAGAATGTTTATAACTTAGGCGATTCCAAGCTACGTTGTACTTGTGGCGGAGTTCGGAGGACCGAACCGCCTTGTACTTGTGGCGTAGCTCGCAGGACCGCAGCTAAGCCTCCGAGTGAGAGGGTTGCTCTTCACTCGGAGTAGATAGTTGTAACTTAGGCGAGGCACGGGGTCGTGGCTAAGCCCCCGAGTGAGAGGGTCGCTCTTCACTCGGAGTAGGATGTTTATAACTTAGGCGATTCCAAGCTACGTTGTACTTGTGGCAGAGTTCGGAGGACCGAACCGCCTTTACTTGTGGCGTAGCTCGGAGGACCGCAGCTAAGCCTCCGAGTGAGAGGGTTGCTCTTCACTCGGAGTAGATAGTTGTAACTTAGGCGAGTCACGGGGTCGCTGCTAAGCCCCTGAGTGAGAGGGTCGCTCTTCACTCGGAGTAGAATGTTTATAACTTAGGGGATTCCAAGCTACGTTGTACTTGTGGCGGAGTTCGGAGGACCGAACCACTTTGTACTTGTGGCGTAGCTCGGAGGATCGCAGCTAAGCACCCACTGGGGGATTTGGAGGACACCAATTGTTAGGGAATCATTGCTATCTTGCTTTTGAAACAAATTGGGGAATCTTTATTACAGCTCGACCGTCGAGTGCCTCAAGTGAAAAAACGGGGGAGTAGGTCCGCATTCCACGAATGAGGTTCGTCTTTCTTCTGGGCTACATTGTAGAGGTGGTAAGCTCCGTTGCGCAGCACCTTCGTGATGATGAACGGGCCTTCCCATGCTGGGGCGAGCTTGTGCGGATGTTTTTGATGCACTCGGAGGACCATGTCTCCTTCCTGGAACGCTCGACTTCTCACGTTGCGAGCGTGGAATCGACGCAGGTCCTGTTGATAGATGGTCGACCGGATCAGGGCCATCTCTCTTTCCTCTTCTAAAAGGTCGACTGCATCCTGACGAGCTTGCTCTGCCTCGGCTTCGGAGAAGAGTTCTACTCTGGGGGCATTGTGTAATAAGTCACTTGGCAATACAGCTTCGGCCCCATAGACCAGGAAGAAAGGGGTACGGCCAGTCGACCGATTCGGAGTTGTCCTCAGACCCCACAGGACGGAGGGCAGCTCGGTTACCCAAGCCCCGGCGTCATGCTTGAGGTCGCGCATGAGCCGTGGCTTTAAGCCTTGGAGAATCTGCCCATTCGCTCTTTCTGCTTGTCCATTCGACTGAGGGTGTGCTACGGAGGCGTAGTCGACTCGCGTCCCTTGGGAAGTACAGAAAGCTCTGAATTCATCCGAGTCAAAGTTGGAGCCGTTGTCTGTGATGATGCTGTGAGGGACGCCATATCTGAATATTAGTTCCTTAATGAAGCTGATGGCGGTGCTCGACTCGGGGTTCTTGATGGGTTTGGCCTCAATCCACTTGGTGAACTTGTCGACTGCCACCAGAAGGTGAGTGAATCCGCTCCTGCCTGTCCTGAAGGGGCCGACCATATCTAAGCCCCAAACAGCGAAGGGCCAGACTAGTGGGATGGTTTTGAGGGCGGATGCTGGCTTGTGTGACATGTTGGAGTAGAACTGGCACCCTGCGCATTTATCCACAATATCCTTGGCCATCTCGTTGGCGCGGGGCCAGTAAAATCCGGCTCGGTATGCTTTGGCCACGATAGTCCGAGAGGAAGTGTGGTGGCCGCAAGTCCCCAAGTGGATTTCATCCAAGATCAGTCAACCTTCCTCTGGATCGATGCAGCGCTGGGCGACTCCAGTGACGCTTTCTCTATAGAGCTGACCTTGAATGACTGTGAACGCTTTGGATCGGCGGACGATTTGGCGCGCTTCTTCTTCATCTTCTGGGAGTTCTTGCCTGAGCAGATATGATATATATGGCACAGTCCAATCAGTTGTGATTACTAGGACCTCCATGACCAAGTCGACCACGGCAGGCACTTCGACCTCAGTCGGATCGGTTGTGCTGACTGGCTGCGGGGGCTCTTCCGTGAAGGGGTCTTCCTTGACAGAGGGAGTGTGCAGATGCTCTAGGAACACATTCTTGGGTATGGACCTCCGAGTCGACCCAATTTTTGTGAGATCGTCGGCTAGCTGATTCTTTGCTCTGGGCACATGATGGAGCTCTAAGCCTTCGAACTTCTTTTCAAGCTTTCGCACTGCACTGCAATAACTGGTCATTGCCGGGCTCCTGACGTCCCATTCTTTCATTACTTGGTTCACCACTAGGTCGGAATCGCCATAGACCATCAGGCGACGGACGCCGAGTGAGATGGCCATACGCAACCCATACAAAAGTGCTTCGTATTCAGCCCCGTTGTTTGATGAATCAAAATGGATCTGAAGGACGTAGCTGAGCTTGTCGCCCCTAGGAGAGATCAGGACCATGCCTGCATCGGATCCGTTCATCATTTTGGACCCATCGAAGAACATAGTCCAATGGTCCGACTGGACTTGAGTCGGAAGCTCTTGTTCTATCCACTCAGCCACAAAATCCGCTATGGTCTGAGACTTGATGGCTTTCTTCGCTTCGAACTTGATATCTAACGGAAGAAGTTCAATCGCCCATTTTGCCACTCGACCGGTTGCATCTCGGTTGTTTAGTATCTCTGATAATGGGGCGTCGCTGACGACTGAGACTGGGTGATCCGAGAAATAATGGGCAACCTTTTTTGCAGTCAAGTAAATCCAGTACACAAGCTTTTGGTAATGTGGATACCTTTGCTTGGAGGGAGTCAAAACTTCGGATATGTAATAGACCGGGCGTTGGACCTTGTATGCCTTGCCCTCTTCTTCCCGCTCGACCGTGAGTACAGTACTAACGACTTGTCCGGTGGCAGCAATGTACAGCAGAAGAGGCTCTCCGCTCACTGGGGCAGCGAGCACCGGCTGGGTGGACAGCAGGGCTTTGAGTTCCTCAAACGCTGCTTCGGCTTCGGGATTCCACTCAAACTTGTCGGATTTCTTCATGAGTCGGTAGAGAGGCGGTGCCTTCTCCCCGAGCCGAGAAATGAATCGACTCAATGCGGCCAAGCAACCAGTAAGTTTCTGGACATCGTGTATACGCTCGGGGCGTTTCATTCGGAGGATGGCGCCGACTTTCTCTGGGTTGGCATCGATTCCCCGTTCGGAAACGAGAAAACCGAGCAACTTGCCACCAGGAACTCCGAATGTACACTTTGGCGGGTTAAGCTTGATATCGTAACTTCTGAGGTTCGCGAATGTCTCAGTAAGGTCAGTCAGTAGGTCGGAACCTTTCCGTGACTTGACCACGATGTCATCCATGTACGCCTCGATGTTCCGACTGATTTGCTTTATTAAGCATTTCTGGATCATGCGCATGAAGGTGGCGCCGGCATTTTTGAGGCCGAAAGGCATGGTGACATAGCAAAAACACCCAAAAGGGGTGATGAAGATTGTCTTTATTTCATAGGGTCCATACAGACGGATCTGATGGTATCCGGAATATGCGTCCAGAAAGGACAAATGCTCACATCCCGCAGTCGAGTCGACTATTTGATCGATGCGGGGGAGAGGAAAATGATCTTTCGGGCAGGCCCGATTGATGTGCTTGAAATCGATGCACATGCGGAGAGACTTGTCCTTCTTGGGGACCATGACGACGTTGGTGAGCCACTCGGAGTGGTATATCTCGTGGATGAACTCTGCTGCTAGGAGTCGAGCCACTTCTTCGCCAATCGCCTTTCGCTTCTCCGCAGCGGATCGACGGAGATGTTCCTTCACAGGTTTCACCTTCGGGTCGACTCGCAAATGGTGCTCAGCCAGCCCCCTGGGCACACCTGGCATGTCTGATGGTTTCCATGCAAAGATGTCCCAGTTCTCACGGAGGAACTGGATGAGCGCTTCTTCCTATTTGCTGTCGAGGGTGGTGGAGATGTGGGTCGGCGCTGCGTTGGGGTCGGTGGGGTGGATGTGCACGGGTTTTGTGTCCCCGGCCGACTGAAAGGCTGACTCGGAAGCCGGCTTCTTTGCCCTTAGCAGGTCGCCTGGATTCACTTGCTTCTGGTACTCCTCCATCTCTACTGCAGTCATCTGCTCGTCGGCGATCTTCGAGCCTTTCTGGAAGCATTCTTCCGCTTTCTGCCGGTTCCCGGTGATGGTTATGACACCGTTGGGTCCCGGCATCTTCAGCTTGAGGTAGATGTAACATGGTCGAGCCATGAACCTGGCGTAGGCTGGCCTACCCAGGATGGCATGATAGGCGCTGTTAAAGTCCACCACTTCGAACGTTAGCTTCTCCTTTCGGTAGTTCTTGGACTCACCAAAGACGACGTCGAGTGAGATCTGACCAAGGAGTCGGCCTTCTTCCCGGGGATTACCCCATGGAACCTCATTTTACTTTCCCTTAGCTTGGACATCGGAATGCCCATATCCCAGAGGGTTGCTGCATACAGGATATTCAAGCCACTGCCTCCATCCATAAGAACCCTGGTCAGTCGAGTGCCTTCGAACACTGGGTCGACCACCAACGCCTGCCGCCCAGGGGTGGCGATGTGCGCTGGATGATCGGACTGGTCAAATGTGATGGGGGTCTTCGACCAATTCAAGAACGTGGGAGTCGCTGGAGCAACCATGTTCACTTCTCTGTTGATGATCTTCAGTCGACTCTTGCTCTCGACGTCTACGAAAATCACCAAGGTGGAGTTGATGCGGGGGTATCCTCCGTCCCCTTCCTTGTCTTCAGACTCTTTCGACTCTTTCTCTTTCTCAGTAGACTGGTCCTTCTGGAAACTCTGGATCAGGAGTCGACACTGTCGAGTGGTGTGCTTGGGATACACCAAGTTTCCCTCTTCGTCCTTCTTAGTGTGTATGGGACACGGCTGGTCGAGCATATCATCTCCAGCCTGACCCTTTCCTTTCTTGGGGGCCCAGGAGCCTTTGGGCTTTCCTTTGCCCTTCCCTTGGTTGACCACCGTGGCCTCTCCTTGAGTAGCTGGGTCGGCCTTATGCTTGTTCTTCCGATTGTGATTCTGGTCGTCCTGCCCGACCGGCTTCTTGCCGCTACGGAGCCGATCGTCCTCTTCGCCATTGGCGTACCGACTGGCAATTTCCATCATTCGCGACAGGGACATGTCGCCTGTTCGCCCAAACTTCAGGTTCAACTCCCGATTGCGCACGCCTTCCTTGAAAGCGCACACCGCCTGGTGCTCGGAGACGTTTTCCACCGTGTGATGCAAAGTGGTCCACCGCTGAATGTAGTCCCTCAAAGTTTCAGTCGGCTTCTGCGTGCAGTGCTGAAGCTCTGCGAGCCCGGCAGGCCGCTTGCAGGTGCCTTCGAAGGTCCGAACGAACACCCGAGCGAGCTCTTCCCAACTGTATATGCTCCTGGGGGCTAGCTGGTTGAGCCACGCCCGAGCGGAGCCTCCCAGCATTAAGGGGAGGTGTTTCATAGCCACGTCATCGTTGCCTCCTCCGATCTGCACGGCCACTCGGTAATCTTCCAGCCACGTGTCCGGCTTCGACTCACCGGTGAATTTGCTTACTCCGGCCGCCAGCGTGAAGTTCGGGGGGATCTCTGCGGCCCTGATTGCGCTGCAGAAGCACTCGGGCCCGGAGGCCGGCGCTCGGCTGCCGGACGGCTGGTCTCCGCCACGCTCGTCCCTGGACGCCCGGTTACGGTCAACCCAGGCCTGCACAAGGATGGACCTCGCGTCGAAGCCCGGCCGCCGGGGATCCGGGGGAATCCTACGCTCGTCGTCTCGCAGGCTCCTGCCCACGTGCCGCGGAGGCGAGTGTGACCCACTCCCCGGAGGAGGGGTAGGCACTCGGCGGTGTTCGTTGCGTCCGTGTCGACGGTCTAGTGGGTCGTCGTTCCGGCCCAGGTGCCGGTCATGCCGCGGACCACGTTCCTCAGGCCTCAGGGGCGATCTCGGACTATGGGCCGACCATACGGTGTCTGCAGCCACCGATCTGTTGTGAATCCTGTTGCGCGACTGAGAGATAGCCGCGTTTTGCTCTTCAGCCATCCGGAGCAAAGCTCGGATCTGCTGAAGGCCCCTTCCAGCTTCCGACTGGGAGGGCTGAATCGACTACGCGATACGAGCCGCGGCTTCCAGGTTTTGGACTGGTGTGCGGAACACCTGAGTCTCACGCTGACGTGATTGCCGCGGCCGTCGACTGGACTCGGGGGCCAGTCGGCGGGCCTGTTCGTCGAGTGAACGTTGGATGTTTTCCAGGCGCGCGCGCTCGGCCAAGGTGGCCACGCGCGTGGCTTCGAGGGCCAAAGCTTCTGGGGAATCTCCCACGATGGGGGTGAAGAGCGCATCTCCGTTGCGGCGACAGAGCTCAGCTCTCTGCTCGGAGGTGAGGGGCTGAGGGATGTAGCCGTCGTTGTCGTGCGCCCGATCGCCGCCGCTGCCGCCGTTCTCCCCGCGAGGAAAACCTGGCGGGCTACGGCGCGGATCGACCATGAGGATTTCCGCCGTGGGGTCGCTGCTTCCGCACTAGGAAACGGAATCTTCGAGCCCGGCCGACTGATCGGCCGGCCCATAAAGGTAACCGTCGGGCTCAATGGCCGCGACTTGCGGGGTGGCCGTTTGACGAGCCACCGCATGTTTTACCCACCGCTAGAGCCGTGAGCGACCGGATCGCTTACGGCGGCGTCCAGCGGGGATGGTGGACGATGAGTACCGGGTCGACGGCTGGAGAAGGAGGACGCCGCCGGCTCCGGCGCTAAAGTGAGTGGCTCCGCGGGCATGTAGGGCCTCAACGTCGAGCGGGGCTTCCTGAAGCCACGCAGAGTTGTCGGCGATGAAGACCAGCGCGCCGAGCCGGATCTCGTGGCCCGACGCCAAAACGCCGCCTGACACCATGATGAAAGTGGTCGGGGAATAGATTGCAACTTCACCAAATGTCGCTAAGACGCCTTGCCCCACGGTGGGCGCCAACTGTCGTGGTTCTAAGTCTGACAGTGAGGGTAGGGGGTACGAATGGAGAGGCAAGGTTCTAGCTATGGCGAGGTTGTACACAGAGTGTTTAGCGAGTTCAGGCCCTTCTCGGAGGAAGTAAAAGCCCTACGTCTTGATGCCCGGGGGCTTGGTCGACAGATGTATGTATGTATGTGTTACAGAGGTGCGAACCCTTGTTCTGGAGGAGGGGGGTGGCTTATATAGTATGCCAAGACCCCAGCCATGCTCCACGTTACCAAGGGCTTAAAGATACATTAAGGCAGGCGTTACTGGTAACGCCTGCAATAAAGGGTAGTTTAAGGGGTTTACTACAGTGAGTAAATATAAGACTGTTGCTTTTCTGAGAAACGTTTAGTCTTCGGGGATCACCTGATCCAGTCGAGTGGAGTTGAGTCGTCCTGGGTACATGAGTCAGTCGAGTGAAATGTCACCTTGGACCGTCTCAGTCGACTGTCTCCACCATCGTAGGTCTTGTCTTTTAATCTCTTAGGATAGTGACCTTGGGAGGGGCCTTTAGGTCAGGCCTATGACCCTACCCTAGGTCTGTAACCTCGTCACAACACTCCCTTGATTTGAGTTTCTCTTATATCACATGAGGCATAATTTTTAATCCAATTTTATGCTATTTTTAATGCCTCATATTTTGTTGATTGGAACTTGCCAAGCTTCATTCTACCTCTCAGGTACTGGTAAACCAAGGTACTTATCTTCAAAACCTTCTGCGGTAATATTAAGAATAACCATAATGGCGACCTGATCCTCCATACTACACGGTTTGCCAAACTTGATCGAACATTTATCAGGGCTCAGAAGCTGACCTGTTCCCACCTCATAGCTCGACATAATATTTTTAATTAATAAGGCTTGATCCATGGACCCTTTGAAAAATTGGAGACTGTCATCTGCAAATAATAGATGAGAAATACTTGGCCCATGTATGTTTAAGTGGAATTCTTTTAGAGCACCTTTGTCACAAGCATCCTTTAACAGTAAGGAGAGGGCCTCAGCAACAAACAGGAACAAATACGACAATAAGGGATCCCCTTGCCTGAGCCCACACGATGGATAAAAAGGTTCCAACAATTGTGCATTAAACCGAACCGAGAATTTCACTGATGTAACACGCGTCATGATCGAGTTAAACCAAGTTGGCGCAAATCCAAAATCCCCCAACATACTCTTTAAAAATTGCCAATCTACATGATCATACGCTTTTGCCAGATCCAACTTATATGCACAAAACTCTCCATGTTGATCTTTTAACGTACTCAACGAATGAATACATTCGAAGGCAATAAGCGCATATTCAGAAATTAATCTTCCAGGAATAAAGGCACTCTGAGTGGGAGAGATCATACCATCCAAAAGATGTCTCAGTCTATTTACCATGCATTTCAAGACAACTTTATAAACGACATTACATAGGCTGGCCGGTCTGAAATCCTTGATGGACTAAGTATTCTTCACTTTGGGAATAAGGACAATGGTGGTATCATTTACACCTTCGGGCATAACACGTGTGATAAAGAACTGCTGAACCGCCCTTACAATGTCCTCCTTGATTAAACCCCAATTCCTATGAAAAAATACTGCAGGAAATCCATCCGAACCAGGTGCTTTTAAAGGACCTATCTGGAAAAGAGCATCACTAATCTCCTCCTCAGAAAACGGTTTTCATAGCTCTGCATTCATATCATCAGTGACGAGAGGTTTCATAATGGGAATAATACTAGAGGGATCAACATTAGTATCACAAGTATAAAGGTGCTAGAAAAAAATGAATTTGTGATACCTATGATTTCATCCAAATTCTCTGTGATAGATCCATCACTCCTCTTGATAGCAGAAATATTATTATTATTTTCGCCCTCCAAGAAACCTTTCTCTGAAAAAATTTGTATTACACTCCCCCAAAATCATTTTCTCAATGCAAGACCTTTGCTTCCACATGATTTATTCCTTTATAAGCAGCTCATCCATCTCTAGCAGAATTTCTTTTCTACATCACGGCTGACCTATCACTTATTTTGAAAAGAAGATTTAATCTTTTATGAGCAGCCTCCAACTTTTTTGGGAAATAACCAATATGAGCTTGGCTCCAAGAGTGTGGAGATTTTATTAATTTTCCGAGATTAGTCGCCACATCCTTTAAATCCCTAACTTGCATACTTTTGTTCCAACACGCCCTAACTTGTTCATCCAAAGCTAGACTTTCCCTCTCCCAAAAAGCTTCATATCTCGAGTGCTTATTAAAAGCGACATTAGGCCGACTACCCAACAACTGAATAAATAGAGGACAATGATCTTACCTGGATGAAATAACATGTTGAACCTTGCACTAGGGAAACATATATCAGACCATTAAGGGCACGCCACCGCCCGATCAAGATGCAGTTTGACATTTCGACAACCTTCCAGCTTGTTATCATACGTCCAAGGTACTTCGTGAAAACCCAGATGAAATAAATTCCAATTAGAGAGAACCTCCCAGAAATTAGCCATGAGTTTAGGTGATATTTTAGTATGAGAAAAATGATTATACCGCCACATAGCTTCATTAAAATCGCAGGACCATAACTAAGAAATTTGACTAATCTCAAAAGCTCCCACATGACGTACCTGAAGGAAATATGCCCTAGAGGCAATAATAAAGTTATTATTTATTTCCTTATATCATGATAAATGTTTATTATTCATGCTAGAATTGTACTAACTGTAAACTTAATACATGTGTGAATACATAGACAAAACAAAGTGTCCCTAGTATGCCTCTACTAGACTAACTCATTGATCAAAGATGGTTATGTTTCCTAGCCATAGACATGAGTTGTCATTTGATCAACGGGATCACATCATTAGGAGAATGATGTGATGGACAAGACCCATCCGTTAGCTTAGCACTATGATCGTTTAGTTTTACTGCTATTGCTTTCTTCATGACTTATACATGTTCCTATGACTATGAGATTATGCAACTCCCGAATACCAAAGGAACACCTTGTGTTCTATCAAACGTCACAACATAACCAGGTGATTATAAAGATGCTCTACAGGTGTCTCCGAAGGTGTTCGTGGTGTTGGCATAGATCAAGAATAGGATTTTTCACTCCGAGTGTCGGAGAGGTATCTCTGGGCACTCTCGGTAATACACATCATAATAAGCCTTGCAAGCAAATGGCTAATGAGTTAGTCACGAGATGATGTATTACGGAATGAGTAAAGAGACTTGCCGGTAACGAGATTGAACTAGGTATTCAGATACTGACGATCGAATCTCGGGCAAGTAACATACCGATGACAAAGGGAACAACGTATGTTGTTATGCGGTTTGACCGATAAAGATCTCCGTAGAATATGTAGGAGCCAATATGAGCATCCAGGTTCCGCTATTGGTTATTGATCGGAGATGTGTCTCGGTCATGTCTACATAGTTCTCGAACCCGTAGGGTCCGCATGCATAACGTTTGATGACGATCGGTATTATGAGTTTTGAAGAACCGAAGGTAGTTCGGAGTCCCGGATGAGATCCGAGACATGACGAGGAGTCTCGAAATGGTCGAGACGTAAAGACCGATATATTGCACGACTATATTCGGACATCGGAAAGGTTCCGAGTGATACGGGTATTTTTCGGAGTACCAGAGAGTTACAGGAATACGTCGGGGAGTATATGGGCCTTATTGGGCTTTAGGGGAAAGAGAGAGGGGAGGCTGCGCGCCCCCCCAAGGCTTAGTCCAAATTGGACTAAGGGGAGGGGCGGCGCCCCCTCCTTCCTTCTCTTCTTTTTTCCCTTTCCTTCTCTCCTACTCTTACTACTTGGAAGGGCTCCTAGTTCTACTAGGAAAGGGGGAATCCTACTCCCGGTGGGAGTAGGACTCCCCTAGGGCACGCCATAGAGAGGGCCGGCCCTCCCCCTCCTCCACTCCTTTATATACGGGGGTGGGGGCACCCCATGGACACACAAGTTGATCATTAATATTTTAGCCGTGTGCGGTGCCCCCCTCCACAGAAACACACCTCGGTCATACCGTTGCAGTGCTTAGGTGAAGCTCTGCGCTGGTAGCTTCATCATCTCCATCACCACACCGTCGTGCTGACGAAACTCTCCCATGAAGCTCAACTGGATCAAGAGCTCATGGAACGTCATCGAGCTGTGTAATGCCCAGGATGGGATTATACCTCCTACGTGTCGAGGCATGACTTAAAGGTATAAGCCCATTCTAGAATGATCTCAAGTTTGGTATCTTTGCACGACTCATGTAAAAATAGGGATGAAATTGCAAAAGGATAGTTGGCTTACACTCGCCACGTCACACAATACATTACATAAGCAAATCATCATCCAAACCATCACAACCCGACTACGGGCGAAGATCCAAAAGAAAGATACCAAAACATAAAGCTACAGGTCCGAATCGCCCCTAGTAGAAACCACTACTGATCGTCGAAACACGTCACATACATACGGCCACTCTCTTCATCGAGCTCCCAGTGAAGTACCTGAACCAGCTCCTGCACTGTTCTCAGCGGTACCTGCATCTAGTGTTGTAGTATCTGTGAGCCACGAGGACTCAGCAATCTCATAACCATGGGTATCTAGACTAGCAAAGCTTTATGGGTAAGGAGAGATTAAGTGGTGAGGTTGCAGCAGCGGCTAAGCATAAAACATATGGTGGCTAACTTACGAGTACAAGAATAAGATGAGCATCTACGCAAACGGTCGCCAACTAGTAGTGATCGCTAAAGATCTTGAACTACCTACGAGTCAAACATAACCCCACTGTGTTCTCTTCTCAAAGTGAAAAGAGATAGTCACGGTTACTCACGCAGTTGTGTGTTTTACTTCGGATCCTCTGTCAAGTTTTCTACAATCGGACATTAACAAATTCCAATCTGCCACATAACCGCGGGCACGGCTTTCGAAAGATCATAACCCTGCAGGGGTGTCCCAACTTAGCCCATCACAAGCTCTCATGATCAGCTGAAGTAATAATAATTATTACCCCTTATCTTAGGGAAATCCGATCAGGCTCGATATCCCGGTGCACAAGACATTTCGACAATGGTAAAACAAGTCCAGCAAGACCTCCCGGCGTGCCGACACCCTGATGGTAGCCGCACGCATCTCGTCTCAGGCCACGTCCGGATGAGCACTACGTACAGTAACCGAAGACCCCAGATAACTGGGTGGCACCTCAAGTGGCTCTAGTTTGGGACCAACACCATCAGCACTAGCCCCCCCTATTATGTAGAATTAAGAACCCGGGGACATGACCCCCTATGCAATTAATTAATTAATTAAGTTGTTAATATGGGCAAATTAAAACCAATGTTGGGCCTTGCTGGAGGAGTTTTATTCAAAGACGAAGTGTCAAGGGGTCCCCATATACCCAACCGTGTAAGGAACGCAAAATCAAGGAACATAATGCCGGTTTATCGGCGCCTAAGGTGGCATGAGTGGAACAAAACACCGAGCAAAAGGCCAAGCCTTCCACCCATGCCCAGTATATAGGTGTGTTAATAATAATAATAGATATTGTGATATTCCAACAACAAGTTCCCTCCTGGAACGATCCTCATCTTCACTTGCAACTAACAACGCTATAAGAGGGGCTGAGAAAGCGGGTAACATAGCCAGACAATGGTTTTGCTAGGAAGGTTTCAAAGGTTAGAGGCTTCATGGCAACAAGGAGAGGGGCTGGCAATAAAGATGGGTAGCGCGACATATAACGATAGCATCGAGACACTAAGCATGGCAATGATAGTAAAGGTATCCAAGGGTATGGTCATCTTGCCTGAGATCCCGCAAGGAAGAAGAACGGATCCATGACGAAGACGAAGAAGAAGCGTTGAAGAAGAACCACGGGTAGACGAACGAATCCTCACGAACGCAACGGAACAAGCACTAACGAGAAGAAGCAAGCAACACGGTAAACACACCACACGAGACATGACAATATGCTCAACCAAGTATGATGCAAGATAGTTCTATATAGGAAGCACAACAAGTCTATACAGGAAGCACAACATGGCAAGGTAGGAAGCATAGTAAAACAACACAAGTCTATATATGATGCAATACATGGCAAGGTATGATGCATGACAAGTCTATACAGGAAGCAATGCATGACAAGGTAGGACGCACAGAAAAACAACACAAGAACATGACAATATGCTGAAGCAAGTATGATGCAACACAAGTATATATATGATGCAATACATGGCAAGGTATGAAGCAAAAACAAACTACCTATTTAGTCATTTTAAATGAGGTCGGAAATAACAACAACAAATCCGGAAACTCCTCATGCACATATTTATGAATTTGGTACTGTTCTGCCTATTACCACATTTTAAAGTTGTTAAACATCAAAACAAAGTGCATCATGTTAATCTACACATTTTTCCACCCCATTTACATATAAAGTTTATTAAATTTGGAGCTACGGTTATTTAGTTATGAAATAAATCATTTTTTAACATGTTATTTACACAAATTAATGAAAACAGCAAGTTAAACATTTTTAACAGGGGTGAAAGTGGCATATTATGAATCTACACAAAATTCTAAGCATTTTTCATATATAATGTTCTTACATGTGATGCACAGATGTGAAGTTATTAGATGCATGAAGTTTAGGGTGCAATCTATAAATATGCATTTTTTTGGATAAAAGGCAAAATTCGCAGGCAGGAAAAAAACATACGCGGGTGCGAGGCAATACATTGCAGCGGCCCAGTAATGGGATCAAGCCCAAGCGGCCAGGTGTGTGTGCATGCAAAAAATAAAAGAAACAGAGCAAAAACCGAGGCGCCTGGGAATTGAACCCAACACCTCCTGGAAGCGTGCACGAGGGAAGAACCACTCGACTAGCTAATCTATTTTTGACATAATATAGTGATAATACTAAATAACCACTATATGCAGAACGGATCTAGAAAAAAACACGAGGGATCGTTACAGGGAAGTTGCTCACAGCGAGGAAACAGAGAGGGGTTGCGACCATGGCAACGGGACTTGGCGGCGGGAAACGGGTGCTGGCGACGCTGGAGGGTACGGAGACGGCGTGGGACAGGCAAATCGGACCTCCGGGTACCGGATCCGGCGAGGAACGTGGTCGGCGGCGAGGACGAGAGCACCGTGGCGAGGTTCTTGTGGCGATGGCTGCTTCCTGGGAAGGGCACCAAGAGAAAGACCATGAGAGAGCAGAGAAAAAATGGAGAGGGAGTGAAGAAAGAGGAGGGCATGGCCTGGTGGCGGGTCTCGGCAAGTTCAGGCGGCGAACGGAGTGACTCTGGCGGTGGCGCTCGCCAGCGCGGTGCCAGAGATGGCAGGGGAGCGACTGAGCGAGGTCGCTCGGGGCTGGTCCTCGTGATGCGGGTGACGAGGTAGCTCGAGGAGGACCTCTGCCATGGAGGTGCACGGGCGGAGGTGGCTGCCTCTGGTGCAGCGAGGGGCCAGAGGAGTCGAGCGCGGGAGGTAGCTCGCGTCCCTGGGGCAGGAGGCTCGGCGCGCTTGGGCAGAGGAGGAAGAGGTGGGGCCTTGGGCACGGGCGCGCTGGACCGCGGGCGCAAGGCAGCTTCAGATCGGGAGCTCCTCTCCCGATCGGATTTGGAGGAGGAGGGAACGGCGAGGTGGATCGAGCGCTCGGGGTCGGGGAGAAGGAGCTCGGGCTCCTGTTGGTGGGTGGAGGAAAAACGAGGGGAAGGGGATCCCGAGGTGGAAGAGAACTGGCGGCGGCGACTAGGACGATGGGACAAGATCCCTGATTTCTATGGTTCGGTCTGCTTAAAAAGCGGGTAGGTTTTGGTTAGGGGCTAACTACACCCTCCGATTAAAATCGAATGGTCCGGGATAATTAGGTTAGGGAGTCCAAATAAAGAACCGATGATATTTTAGGGATGTTTGGGGATGATCCGGACACATCGGTAACGAAAACCCGGGTCGGGTTCTGGGCAGCTTCGGACATGGAGTCGAGGGGTAAAAATGGGCTGTGTAGAAGGCATCGGGCGGAGACGAGAGAAGAAAGAGAGAGAGACACAGCGGCAGTTTCGGAACACCGAAACGTCCGACGTTTATCCGGCTATAGTGCCGCTATAGATTTAACGGTTGGGCTATCAAACAGACTCCGAATGCAATGAAATTTGACAGGTGGTCTGTCTACACTATAATAAGACCACACGCCAGGTTTCATCCCATTCCGAGAATATTTTCCGGCCACTTATAAAATAAATATTCGGAGGTGCCGCGGGCGCGTGCGAGTGTGTCTGGACTCAGAACGGACAACGGAGAGAACTGGGGGAACCCGAACGAATGCAAGTTTTGAAAACATGTTGATGAAATGCACATGATGACAAGGCAAAGTGCAACACGCAAGAAAATGACATGGCAACGATGACGAATAACTGGCTGACACCTGGCGCATCGGTCTCGGAGCGTCACAAGCTAAACGTGTGCTGAACGCGGAGGTGCCGTACGTTTGGTGTTTGATCGGTTGGATCGCGAAGACGTTCGACTACATCAACCGCGTCACTAGACGCTTCCGCTTTCGGTCTACGAGGGTACATAGACACACTCTCCCCTCTCGTTGCTATGCATCTAGTAGATAGATCTTGCGTGATCGTAGAATTTTTTTTGAAATACTACATTCCCCAACAGTGGCATCATGAGCCAGGTCTATGCGTAGATGATATGCACGAGTAGAACACAAGTGAGTTGTGGACGATACTAGTCATACTGCTTACCAGCATGTCATACTTTGATTCGGCGGTATTGTTGGATGAAGCGTCCCGGACAGACATTACGCGTACGCTCACGTGAGACTGGTTCTACCAACGTGCTTCATGAAGAAAATATGCCCTAGAGGCAATAATAATAATGTTATTTGTATTTCCTTATATCATGATAAATGTATTTTATTCATGCTAGAATTGTATTAACCGGAAACTTAGTACATGTGTGGATACATAGACAAAACAGTATGTCCCTAGTATGCCTCTACTAGACTAGCTCATTGATCAAAGATGGTTATGTTTCCTAGCCATAGACATGAGTTGTCATTTGATCAACGGGATCACATCATTAGGAGAATGGTGTGATGGACTAGACCCATCCGTTAGCGTAGCACAATGATCGTTTAGTTTTACTGCTATTGCTTTCTTCATGACTTATACATGTTCCTATGACTATGAGATTATGCAACTCCCGAATACCGTAGGAATACCTTGTGTGCTATCAAACGTCACAACGTAACTGGGTGATCATAAAGATGCTCTACAGGTATCTCCGAAAGTATTCGTGGTGTTGGCATGGATCAAGATTAGGATTTGTCACTCCGAGTGTCGGAGAGGTATCTCTGGGCCCTCTCGGTAATGCACATCACTTAAGCCTTGCAAGCATTGCAACTAATGAGTTAGTTGCGGGATGATGTATTACGGAACGAGTAAAGAGACTTGACGGTAACGAGATTGAACTAGGTATTGAGATACCGACGATCGAATCTCGGGCAAGTAACATACCGATGACAAAGGGAACAACGTATGTTGTTATGCGGTTCGACCGATAAAGATCTTCGTAGAATATGTAGGAGCCAATATGGGCATCCAGGTTCCGCTATTGGTTATTGACCGGAGAGATGTCTCGGTCATGTCTACATAGTTCTCGAACCCGTAGGGTCCGCACGCTTAAACGTTCGTTGACGATATAGTATTTAATGAGTTATGTATGTTAGTGACAGAATGTTATTCGGAGTCCCGGATATGATCACGGACATGACGAGGAACTCCGGAATGGTCCGGAGATAAAGATTAATATATGAGATAATAGTGTTTGACCTCCGGAAGGGGTTCCGGATGTTTCCCGAAGTGTTTGGGTACGAGAACACTTTATTTGGGCCAAAAGGGAAAGCACACAAGGTTTTTGGAAGGCACAAAAGGAAGTTTTGCGGAGTCCAGGGGCCAGACGCCAGGGTCCCTGGCGTCTGGGTCCAGACGCCGGGAACCCTGGCGTCTGGCCCTGGAGTCCGAGAAGGACTCTTGCCTTTCGGGTGAAACCGACTTTGTGAAGGCTTTTACTCCAAGTTTCGACCCCAAGGCTCAACATATAAATAGAGGGGTAGGGCTAGCACCCAAGACACATCAAGATACACCAAGACGTGTGCCGGCTACCCCGACCCTCTAGTTTATCCTCCGTCTAGTTTCTGTAGTGCTTGGCAAAGCCCTGCAGAGATTGTTCTTCATCAACAACCGTCACCACGCCGTCGTGCTGCCGGAACTCATCTACTACTTCGCCCGTCTTGCTGGATCAAGAAGGCGAGGACGACATCGAGCTGAACGTGTGCTGAATGCGGAGGTGCCGTACGTTCGGTACTAGATCGGGACGGATCGTGAAGGTGCACGACTACATCAACCGTGTTGATAAACGCTTCCGCTTTCGGTCTACGAGGGTACGTAGACACACTCTCTCCTCTCGTTGCTATGCATCTAGTAGATAGATCTTGCGTGATCGTAGGAAAATTTTGAAAATACTACGTTCCCCAACAGTGGTATCAGAGCCAGGTCTATGCGTAGATGATATGCACGAGTAGAACACAATGAGTTGTGGGCGATACTAGTCATACTACTTACCAGCATGTCATACTTTGCTTCGGCGGTATTGTGAGATGAAGCGGCCCGGACCGACATTACGCGTACGCTTACGCGAGACTGGTTTCACCGTTACTGTAGGATCGAAAGTATGTCTAGAGGGGGGTGATTAGACTACTTGACAATATAAAAAATCTGCCTTTTGATCATGAACAGTTTTTGGCAGTTTCACAATTATGATCAATACAAGTATCACCCTACACATGCAATTCTAGAGTATAAGCAGCGGAAAGTAAATTGCACATGTAGTAAAGAGAGGTGGAGAAGATCAAACGCAATTTGGAGACACGGAGATTTTTCTCGTGGTTCCGATAGGTGGTGCTATCGTACATCCACGTTGATGGAGACTTCAACCCACGGAGGGTAACGGCTGCGCGAGTCCACGGAGGGCTCCACCCACGAAGGGTCCACGAAGAAGCAACCTTGTCTATTCCATCATGGCCTACGCCCACGGAGGACTAGCCTTACTCGGGGTAGATCTTCACGAAGTAGGCGATCTCCTTGCCCTTACAAACTTCTTGGTTCAACTCCACATCTCGAAGACGGAGGCTCCCAAGCGACACCTAACCAATCTAGGAGGCACCACCCTCCAAGAGGTAATAGATGTTGTTGATGATGATGAACTCCTTGCTCTTGTGCTTCAAATGATAATCTCCCCAACACTCAACTCTCCTCACTGATATGGCTGTGGTGGAAGAAAGGATTGAGTGGAAAGCAACTTGGGAAGGCTAGAAATCAAGTTTCATATGGTAGGAATGGAATGACTTGATCTCAACACAAGGGTAGGTAGTTCTCTTCTCAGAAAGTGTAAGGTAGGAGTGGTAGTACTTTCTGATGGCTCTCTCCACGAATGAAGAGGGGGTGGAGGGGTATATATAGCCTCCACACAAAATCCAACCGTTACACACATAATTGAGCAATCTCGGTGAGACCAAAGTGAAAACTCGGTCAGACCGAAAGTTCAAATATAGTGAACGTTGGGGTTTTCGGTGGGACCGAAAATACCATCTCGGTGTGTCCGATATGAGTGAAAGGTAGGAACTTGCCAGAATCGGTGGGACCGAAATCAACAACTCGGATATTCCGAAATGATGACAAACGGTTACAGAAGGTTGGCAGTCCAGTTTCGGTGAGACCGAACTCAGAATCGGATTGACCGAAATATCTAGGGTTTGGAAGAATAGCTGAGGTGGTTCATCTCGGTGGGACTGAGTTGGAAAAATCGGTTTGTCCGAGATTACTTATGAGTGTGTTTAGTAGTGAAAGTTGCTGATAGTTGAAGGAGCTAAATCACTAAGCACTTGAGCAACCAGATCATCAACACAACCTCATCCCCTTTTAATAGTATTGGCTTTTCCTATGGACTCAATGTGATCTTTGATCACTAAACCAAAAATGGAGTCTTGAGCTTTTGCCAATGCTTGTCTTAGCATTTTGAGGGGTCCACTTCTTCAGACATTTCCATACCCGTATCATCGAACTTCTCTGAAATGATTCTCAAGTAAATATTAGTTCAATGATATATATGTTGTTATTAATTACCAAAACCACCCGGGGATTAGTTGCACTTTCAATCTCCCCCTTTTTGGTAATTGATGACAACATATAGATCAAAGCTTCGACAAAAGATATAATCAATGAATAATATCGTCGCTTTGAGAAGTATGTGATAAACAAGAGCTCCCCCTAAATTTGTGCATTATTTAAAATTTGCGTTTGAATGCAAATGCACAATCGATTAGGATTATGGGACACTCTTCCATGTCACATACATCTTGGTGGAGCGCACAAAATGATAAGAATGAATAACATGCACCCAATCACCAAGACATGAGTAAATGATCATACAAGAAGGAATAGCATATGATAAGCATTAAGCACACATTAAAGCATAGTATGACCAAGCACTCATTAAGGTAGCATCAAACGTAGTAGCAAGCACACTGAAAGTATCAAGAACCAAAGGAACCAAATGTATCTCAAAGGAAACCGGCAAAAGAACGAAAGAGCACTCTCTCTCTCTCTCTCTCGAAGCCCTATGATCTATGCAATTTCTCCCCCTTTGGAAACAAGTTACCAAAAAGTTCGAAAAAACATAGAGCTAAACGTCACTGTGGGCTCTGCTGGCGGCTCCTGTCTGGGTAGATGTCGGAGTAGAAATGACGGCATCAGCGAAGACTTCTGCTGATGTCTGCGCTGGAGGAGTGGATGCTGGAGCTGGAGTAACTGCTGGAGCTGTAGGAGGTGCTGAAGTGGTAGCCCTGGAGTCAGTCACTGGGATAGCTGCAGATCGGGATCCTCTGGGAACCTGAGCAGTCTGGCGATGAGAGTCCTGGACTAGATCATCCTGCATGAGCTCTGCTCTCTCCTGCCTTGCTTCCTCCATGTCTGCCTCAAGCTTGTTGACGGACACCTGAATCTCAGTCAGCTTCACGTCCAGAGCGTGGATCTTGTCCTCAACAATCCTCTCTAGGCTTTCCTGAGATTGTTCAATGCTGGCCAGGCGTTGTTCAATCCTCTGGGTAGCTTCAAGAATCTGCTCTCCGAAGCTCTTTGGTTTAGCTGCTGCTGCTACTGCCTCTTTATCAGCTTTGGCTTTCTTTGCAGCTTCAATTTTGGCTTGACCTTCAACTGAGGTTGGATCCTCCTCATCCATCACAACAATGTTGTCCTCATGCTCTGGCTGCAGTGGCAAGTGCTTCCTATCCAACATGAATTTGCCCGTGCCAAACTTGGCATTGATGAGCATCTGAATCTGCGGGGCAAATCCACACGACCTCTTCTGGTCAGCTGCAGTCCTCTTAATGGTCTCTACCATTAAGTCCATCACCTTGAAAGGTGCCTTCTCATCAAGAATGTGCAGCATGTTGATAGAATAGCCTCGAATCATGCGGTGGTCTCCAGACTTGGGCATCAATGTATGCCTCAAAATAGTGTTAGTGGTGGTCAGACCTGCCTGGAGATAGTACACTGAGCCAAGCTTCCACCCTTCCAAATCAGCAGCGGGGATTTCCTTGTACATGTTCTTCATGGAATCATGGCTCTTCTTAGGAATCCCATAGACATCAATGTCGTCCTCTCTCTGCACTGGAGCATTCAGAAGTTCTGCCCATTCTTCAACAGACGAAGAAAACCTTTGACCTTCAGTCATCCAGGTGATCTTGCCATCAGGATAGAAGTGGGCTGTGGCGTAGAACTGCATGATCATCTCGTCATTCCAATCTGTCAGCTCCTGACCCACAAAATCAGCAACTCCACATGAAGTGAAGCTCTCATGCACATGGGGAAAGAAGTCTCGGTGCTCTTCACTGTCAATGTATTTCCAGTCAACATACCTGGTGTCAGCAACAATAGGCTTCTTATCCATCAGCACGGTCTCATAGAAGTCCTGCTGCTCTCTGGTGTGGAATCTGGGGTCCACAGCAGTCCTTCTCCTCACGGCATATGGATCAGACTGTCTCCATAGCCTGAGACATCTATCCTTCCTTGCCTTCATATCCTCGGCTTGAGGATGAGCATCGTTGTGGAGTGGCAATTTAGGACGGAGCTTCAGCAACACATGTTCTTCATCTGACTCAGACGGTGGCATCTCACCTTTGTTCTTCTCAGAAGCTGGAATGCTCCTGGTTGTCCTCTTGGGCTTGGCTGGAGCTGCCTTGGCTTGAGTAGGCTTCTTGGGCTTAGAAGTGGCTTGAGCCCTAATAGCATCACCCATGAACTTAGCCTTCTGAGGAGGAGGCTGGGGTGCATCTTCTTCTTCTTCTTCAGCAGCTGCATCAATATGAGGTTCAGCATATACTACCCTCTTCCTCTTGGAAGTTTTCTTCACCTTACTTGGAGCTGGCTCTTCCAAGTTTAGTTTCTTTGCAACAGCTGACTGCTTGACCTTGCTGGTGCCTTTCTTCGACTGCTGCCCTTGGAGCTCTTTGGCAACAACATTCCTCTTGGGCTTGGAGGTAACTTCCTCAGCAACGAAGTCAGAGTCCTCATCATCAGAATTTCTCTTCTTTCTGGTTCTGGTGGCTGCAGGAGGCAAACCACTGGGGGTGCTCCTCTCACCATCATCACTGGAACTACTAGCCTCAGGACTAGTATCTGCCTCAGGGATCTCTGCAAAAGGTGACTCAGACCTGTTCTGGCTGTCACTGACATCTGACATGGCTGACAACCTGTGAATAGATAAGGTATAGGCAGAGTAGAAGAGTTATCACAACAGCAGAGGTTTTTGCAAAAAAATGAGTTCAAATCTTAGTTTTGAGTTTTCACAGAATGCATTTCGGTCAAACCGATTTTCAGTTTCGGTGAATCCGAAGTGTATAACAGAAACCTACACACCACTTTCGGTCAGACCGAAATGGGTTTCGGTCCTACCGAAACACTAGGGTTTCACTGAGACTCTACATCGGTCACACCGATTTGCACGAATCGGTTAGACCGAACGGTGCAGTGCAATGGCCAGAGGCCAAATCGGTCATTCCGAGTTTTCAAAATCGGTTTCACCGAGATGTGTTCCGTGGAAACCTAAACCTAAGAATTTCGCTCGAAACTAAAAGGATCTGATCTGATGTTTAAGGAATATCTCAAACGTGGATAGATACATGGCAAACCAATCGTGCGAGAATCAGATGGGGAGCACGAGAGGGATCGGGACTCACCCTAACTTGGTGGAGTCCCTCTACGGCGGCAACGGCGCGGAGGAGAATACCGTTGACGGCGGCGGAGACCTGCGGCGAGGGCGCACAGGCGACGACGGCGACGATCCGAAGACCAGGGCGACGGCAGCAGGGGACTTGGGGGCGAAACGGTTTGAAGAAGTAATCGCGCGCTGCCCTCAGTATTTATATCCCCATACTGTCGGTGGGACCGAGTTGAAAAACTCGGTGACACCGAAATGGCTAACTGCTGTGCAGTTACACATATCAGTCACGCCGAGATTTTGAACTCGGTTTCACCGAGATGAAACCTAGATCAGTCTAAGCGTTTCGGTTGGACCGAGATGGAAAAGTTGGTCAGACCGAAATGGACTTAGAAGGTTTTGGAAGTCAGCCTTAGACGGATCGGTGGCTCCGAGTGCTCCTCACTCGGAGGGTCCGAAAATGACTTGTTCAAAGTTGTGATATGAGCATGAATAGAATTTGAGACAAGAAAGCATAGATAGCTAGGGAAGGTGCTTAGGCATTCTTGTCCATCCATTTGGCCAGAAAAGGCAAAACAATCAAAACAACAAATGGATGTCCTTGAATGGATGAAATCATGCATTCAACATGCTCACACAATAAGATAGCAACTGAAATATGTGTCAAACATGCACAACCAACACTCTAGCTACTAGCACACAATTTGTCGATGACTAGGTCATCTATATATGAGTATTTTGACTTAGGAGTCAAATGAGAACATTTGATCATAGGTCATACTCATCGTTTAAGCACAAGTGGGGTTACCACTTTTACATAAAGCATTTATGTGTTCACATCATTTGAAGATGCTTTTAGCTCAATTTTTTTAGAGCAAAGCTCCCCCTAGATGTGAGAACCCCTTTTAAAGGGTCAAACTAACCTTGGGTTGTCGTAGAAGACTTCATGTAGATGTTGAAGATGTGGATGCTCAATGTTGATGTAGATCATCGAGAGTTGGGAGCTATCCTTTGGATTAGGGCACTTTCAATACCTACATGGGTTAGTCCCACAAGGAACAAACAAGGATATCCATAGACATAGATTGAAGTTCACAAAAGATGATGTCCATGAAAGCAATGATTACCTTGTCCCTTGACTTACCAACAAGAGGGTTTGTGACTCCATGAACTAGTGCATGATGTGGAAGTTGATTGCACAAGTTCTTGCCAAAATGAATATGAGTGAAGTATGTTGGCGGAGTCACCCTCAAGAACCTTCTAGTTCTTCTTCTTTGGGATCCACATCATCTTGATGGGAATCCTTGGGGTTGTAGTTGAGCTTGACGAAGTAGAACTTGATGTGTCCTTGGGAACCCACTTGACCATGGGTTGAGGTGCTTCAATGAATGCATCAATCTCCTCTTGAAGCTTGTCCTTGGCCTTTAGCTTGTGGTCTTGTGGTGGAAGGTCATCTTGAGCTTGTTCCACATTGGAAGAAGTAGGATCATACTTCTCCTTTTGTGAAACAAACTGTGGAGTAGGGTATTGACCTTCTTCCCACTCAACACCTTCGGCGTTGAACTTTCGCTCAAAACCAATCCCTTGATTCTTCCGGTGCCTTCCTTGTTTGCGAACAATTTCCTCAAAGTTCTTGCTTCCGGCAAGACTCTTGTAGACACCTTTCTCTATGATTTCCTTCAATAAGCTATTTTCTTGCTCAAGTGTAACTTGGCTTGAAACATTGTTAGTGGAATCAAGAGAACTGCTAGAAGTAACAATATTGGATTTAACATTGTTATTGTTACTACTAGAGGAAGAACTTTTCTTATGCTTGTCATGCTTAGTCTTAATAGGTGGCAAGAAATTAGACAAGAGAAGTCGTTTGGCAAGATATGAAGAACTCTTCTTTCGAAGATCGTCATTGGTCGCTTTTAGAAACTCATGTTCTTGCTCTAGAGTGAGCTTCTCAAAGCGTAGCTTCTCATGAGATCTTAGGAGCTCTCTATGATCTTCTTGAGTTGTTTCATGAGCTAACTTAAGAGTGTTTAGTTCTTTAGTTAGACGCTCAATCTCCTTCATAGCATTGTCATTCGACTCTTCTCGACTATAAAGACTACTAGCATTTTCATCATTACTAAGCTCACTAGATTTATCATGCAAGAGCTCATATTCACCTAGCAAGTCATCCTCATCACTATCAAAGTCAATGAATTCAGGGTGTGTTACCTTGGGACCTTTAGCCATGAAGCATCTTCCAATTCCCTCATTTGGTGAATCAAATAAGTCGTAGGAGTTGGAGTTGGAGGATACGAGTGCAAGTCCGGCAACACCTTCATCTTGACTGTAGTCGGAGTCGGAGTGATAGCTTCCATCGGATTGATTGTCAGAGTCGGAGCCGGAGACCCATTCACCTACATGAGCTTGATGTCTTCTTCTTGTGTAGCTCCTTGATGACTTGTCTTTCCTCTCCGAATCCTTGCTTCTCCGAGAGGGTCTTCGTTCATAACGATCATCTCTACTCCTTCTCTCTCTCCAAGGTGACTCATCTCTTGATCTTCTTCTTGGAGATTCTTCTCTTCTCTTGTGGGGAGCCGTACACTCATTTGAGAAGTGTCCGGGTCTTCCACAATTGTAGCAGTTTCGATCACGACTAGAAGATCTCTTTTCATCATATGATCTAGACTTTGAGCTTCTTTCTTTGCCTCTATTCTTGTAGAACTTGTTGAAGTTCTTAACCATTAGGCTTATCTCTTCATTGGAAATTAACTTGTCACTTGAGGTGGTGGGAGCATCACTTGTAGCTTTGTAAGCACCACTTGACTTGTTGTGAAGCTCTTCCTTATCCTTAAGTGTCATCTCATGAGCAACAATTCTTCCAATGACTTCAGTTGGCTTGAGAGTCTTGTAGTTTGGCATCATTTGGATCAAAGTGCACACGGTGTCATATTTTCCATCCAAAGCTCTTAGAATCTTCTTGATGATGAATCGGTCGGTCATTTCTTCGCTTCCTAAGCCGGCAATCTCATTTGTGATGAGAGCAAGCCTAGAGTACATTTCAGTGACTCCTTCACCATCCTTCATCTTGAACTTGTCAAGTTGACCTTGAAGAATATCTAGCTTTGATTCCTTCACAGATTCGGTACCTTCGTGCATTTCAACCAAAGTATCCCAAATCTCTTTAGCATTCTCAAGACGGCTGATTTTGTTGAACTCCTCGGGACACAAAGCATTGAAGAGAATGTCACAAGCTTGAGCATTGTTTTGCAACATCCGCAACTCTTCCGGTGTAGCTTCGCGATCCGGAACTTTTCCTTCCTCGAAGAATTCACCTTTCATACCAACACAAATAATGCCCCATGCGGCTGGGTTATGACCAAGAATATGCATTTTCATTTTATGCTTCCAACTAGCAAAATTTGTACCATCAAAGTAAGGACCTCTACGATAATTACCCTCACTAGACGCCATACTCTCCTAGGTTGTGAAACCAAGCTTATGGAGTCCAATGCAATGGAAACCAAAACAATGGAGACCAAAGCTCTGATACCACTTGTAGGATCGAAAGTATGTCTAGAGGGGGGGGGTGATTAGACTACTTGACAATATAAAAAATCTGCCTTTTGATCATGAACAGTTTTTGGCAGTTTCACAATTATGATCAATACAAGTATCACCCTACACATGCAATTCTAGAGTATAAGCATCGGAAAGTAAATTGAACATGTAGTAAAGAGAGGTGGAGAAGATCAAACGCAATTTGGAGACACGGAGATTTTTCTCGTGGTTCCGATAGGTGGTGCTATCGTACATCCACGTTGATGGAGACTTCAACCCACGGAGGGTAACGGCTGCGCGAGTCCACGGAGGGCTCCACCCACGAAGGGTCCATGAAGAAGCAACCTTGTCTATTCCATCATGGCCTACGCCCACGGAGGACTAGCCTTACTCGGGGTAGATCTTCACGAAGTAGGCGATCTCCTTGCCCTTACAAACTTCTTGGTTCAACTCCACATCTCGAAGACGGAGGCTCCCAAGCGACACCTAACCAATCTAGGAGGCACCACCCTCCAAAAGGTAATAGATGTTGTTGATGATGATGAACTCCTTGCTCTTGTGCTTCAAATGATAATCTCCCCAACACTCAACTCTCCTCACTGATATGGCTGTGGTGGAAGAAAGGATTGAGTGGAAAGCAACTTGGGAAGGCTAGAAATCAAGTTTCATATGGTAGGAATGGAATGACTTGATCTCAACACAAGGGTAGGTAGTTCTCTTCTCAGAAAGTGTAAGGTAGGAGTGGCAGTACTTTCGGATGGCTCTCTCCACGAATGAAGAGGGGGTGGAGGGGTATATATAGCCTCCACACAAAATCCAACCGTTACACACATAATTGAGCAATCTCGGTGAGACCGAAGTGAAAACTCGGTCAGACCGAAAGTTCAAATATAGTGAACGTTGGGGTTTTTGGTGGGACCGAAAATACCATCTCGGTGTGTCCGATATGAGTCAAAGGTAGGAACTTGCCAGAATCGGTGGGACCGAAATCAACAACTCGGATATCCCGAAATGATGACAAACGGTTACAGAAGGTTGGCAGTCCAGTTTCGGTGAGACCGAACTCAGAATCGGATTGACCGAAATATCTAGGGTTTGGAAGAATAGCTGAGGTGGTTCATCTCGGTGGGACTGAGTTGGAAAAATCGGTTTGTCCGAGATTACTTATGAGTGTGTTTAGTAGTGAAAGTTGCTGATAGTTGAAGGAGCTAAATCACTAAGCACTTGAGCAACCAGATCATCAACACAACCTCATCCCCTTTTAATAGTATTGGCTTTTCCTATGGACTCAATGTGATCTTTGATCACCAAACCAAAAATGGAGTCTTGAGCTTTTGCCAATGCTTGTCTTAGCATTTTGAGGGGTCCACTTCTTCAGACATTTCCATACCCGTATCATCGAACTTCTCTGAAATGATTCTCAAGTAAATATTAGTTCAATGATATATATGTTGTTATTAATTACCAAAACCACCCGGGGATTAGTTGCACTTTCAGTTACGAGCACTCGTTGCTTAAAGGTGACTGGCGGGTGTCTGTCTCTCTCACTTTAGCTGAATCAAGTGTGGCTACGCCCGGTCCTTGTGAAGGTTAAAACAGCACATACTTGACGAAACATCGTTGTGGTTTTTGTATGCGTAGGTAAGAACGGTTCTTCCTAAGCCCGTAGCAGCCACGTAAAACTTGCAACAACAAAGTAGAGGACGTCTAACTTGTTTTTGCAGGGCATGTTGTGATATGATATGGTCAAGACATGATGAGTTATACGGTTTTGTATGAGATGATCATGTTTTGTAATGTTATAGGCAACTGGCAGGAGCCATATGGTTGTCGCTTTATTGTATGAAATGCAATCGCCATGTAATTGCTTTACTTTATCACTAAGCGGTAGCGATAGTCGTAGAAGCAATATTTGGAGAGACGACAACGATGCTACGATGGAGATCAAGGTGTCGCGCCGGTGACGAAGGTGATCATGACGGTGCTTTAGAGATGAAGATCAAAAGCACAAGATGATGATGGCCATATCATGTCACATATTATGATTGCATGTGATGTTTATCTTATTATGCTTCTTATTTTGCTTAGAACGACGGTAGCATTATAAGATGATCCCGTACTAAGTTTCAAGGTATAAGTGTTCTTCGTGAGTATGCACCGTTGCGAAAGTTCGTCGTGCCAAGACACCACGTGATGATCGGGTGTGATAAGCTCTACGTTCAAATACAACGGGTGTAAGCCAGTTTTGCACACGCAGAATACTCGGGTTAAACTTGACGAGCCTAGCATATGCAGATATGGCCTCGGAACACTGGAGACCGAAAGGTCGAGCATGAATCATATAGTAGATATGATCAACATAAGATGTTCACCATAGATACTACTCCATCTCACGTGATGATCGGACATGGTTTACTTGATTTGGATCACGTGATCATTTAGATGACCAGAGGGATGTCTATCTAAGTGGGAGTTCTTTAATTAATATGATTAAATTGAACTTTAATTTATCATGAACTTAGTCCTGATAGTTTTTGCATATCTATGTTGTTGTAGATCAATGGCCCGTGCTACCGTTCCTTTGAATTTTAATGCATTCCTAGAGAAAGCTAAGTTGAAAGATGATGGTAGCAATTACACGGACTGGGTCCGTAACTTGAGGATTATTCTCATTGCTGCACAGAAGAATTATGTCCTTGAAGCACCGCTAGGTGACAAGCCCCCTCCCGCTAATGTAGACGCTTTGAACGTCTGGCAGTCGCGGTCTGATGACTACATGATAGTTCAGTGTGCCATGCTTTACGGCTTAGAACCGGGACTTCAACGATGTTTTGAGCGTCATGGACCATATGAGATGTTCCATGAGTTGAAGTTAATATTTCAAGCAAATGCCTGGATTGAGAAATATGAGATTTCCAATAAGTTCTATAGCTGCAAGATGGAGGAGAATAGTTCTATCAGTGAACACTTGCTCAGAATGTCTGGGTACTACAATCATATGACTCAACTTGGTTGCAAAGTTGACGAGGATAGTGTTATTGATAGAGTTCTTCAATCACTGCCACCAAGCTATAAAGGCTTCGTGATGAACTATAATATGCAAGGGATGCAAAAGACAATTCCCGAGCTCTTCGCTATGCTCAAGGCTGCGGAGGTAGAAATCAAAAAGGAGCATCAAGTGTTGATGGTTAACAAGACCACTAGTTTCAAGAAAAAGGGCAAGGGAAAGAAGGGGAACTTCAAGAAGAATAGCAAGACAGTTGCTACTCCCACGAAGAAACCCAAATCTGGAGCCAAGCCTGAAACTGAGTGCTTCTACTGCAAGGGGACTGGACACTGGAAGCGGAACTACCCCAAGTATTTGGCGGATAAGAAGGATGGCAAGGTGAACAAAGGTATATGTGATATACATGTTATTGATGTGCACCTTACTAATGCTCGTAGTAGTACCTGGGTATTTGATACCGGTTCGGTTGCTAATATTTGTAACTCGAAACAAGGACTACTGATTAAACGAAGATTGGCTAAGGACGAGGTGATGATGCGCGTGGGAAATGGTTCCAAAGTCGATGTGATCGCCGTCGGCACGCTACCTCTACATCTACCTTCTGGATTAGTTTTAGACCTAAATAATTGTTATTTGGTGCCAGCGTTGAGCATGAACATTATATCTGGATCTTGTTTGTTGCGAGACGGTTATTCATTTAAATCAGAGAATAATGGTTGTTCTATTTTTATAAATAATATCTTTTATGGTCATGCACCCTTGAAGAGTGGTCTATTCTTATTAGATCTCGATTGTAGTGATACACATATTCATAATATTGAAACCAAAAGATGCAAGGTTAATAATGATAGTGCAACTTATTTGTGGCACTGTCGTTTGGGTCATATTGGTGTAAAGCGCATGAAGAAAGTCCATAGTGATGGCCTTTTGGAATCACTTGATTATGAATCACTTGGTGCTTGCGAACCATGCCTCATGGGCAAGATGACTAAAACTCCGTTCTCCGGAACTATGGAGCGAGCAACAGATTTGTTGGAAATCATACATACTGACGTATGTGGGCCAATGAGTGTTGAAGCTCGCGGTGGGTATCGTTATTTTCTGACCTTCACTGATGATTTGAGCAGATATGGGTATATCTACTTAATCAAGCACAAGTCTGAAACATTTGAAAAGTTCAAAGAATTTCAGAGTGAAGTAGAGAATCATCGTAACAAGGAAATAAAGTTTCTACGATCTGATCGTGGAGGAGAATATTTGAGTTACGAGTTTGGTCTTCATTTAAAACAATGTGGAATAGTTTCACAGCTCACGCCACCCGGAACACCACAGTGTAATGGTGTGTCCGAACGTCGTAACCGTACTTTATTGGATATGGTGCGATCTATGATGTCTCTTACCGATTTACCGCTATCATTTTAGGGTTATGCTTTAGAGACAGCTGCATTCACGTTAAATAGGGCACCATCTAAATCCATTGATACGACACCTTATGAACTATGGTTTGGCAAGAAACCAAAGTTGTCGTTTCTTAAAGTTTGGGGCTGTGATGCTTATGTGAAAAAGCTTCAACCTGATAAGCCCGAACCCAAGTCGGAGAAATGTGTCTTCATAGGATACCCAAAAGAGACTGTTGGGTACACCTTCTATCACAGATCTGAAGGCAAGATATTCGTTGCTAAGAATGGATCCTTTCTAGAGAAGGAGTTTCTCTCGAAAGAAGTGAGTGGGAGGAAAGTAGAACTTGATGAGGTAATTGTACCTTCTCCCGGATTGGAAAGTAGTACATCACAGAAAATTGTTCCAGTGATTCCTACACCAATCAGTGAGGAAGTTAATGATGATGATCATGAAACTTCGGATCAAGTTTCTGCTGAACGTCGTAGATCAACCAGAGTACGTTCCGCACCAGAGTGGTACGGCAACCCAATTCTGGAAATCATGTTACTAGACCATGATGAACCTACGAACTATGAGGAAGCGATGATGAGCCCAGATTCCGCAAAATGGCTTGAGGCCATGAAATCTGAGATGGGATCCATGTATGAGAACAAAGTGTGGACTTTAGTTGACTTGCCCGATGATCGGCAAGCCATCGAAAATAAATGGATCTTCAAGAGGAAGACTGACGCTGACGGTAATGTTACTGTGTACAAAGCTCGACTTGTTGCAAAAGGGTTTCGACAAGTTCAAGGAGTTGACTACGATGAGACTTTCTCACCTGTAGCGATGCTTAAGTCTGTCCGAATCATGTTAGCAATTGCCGCATTTTATGATTATGAAATCTAGCAAATGGATGTCAAAACTGCATTCCTGAATGGATATCTCAAAGAAGAGTTGTATATGATGCAACCAGAAGGTTTTGTCGATCCAAAAGGTGCTAACAAAGTATGCAAGCTCCAGCGATCCATCTATGGACTGGTGCAAGCATCTCGGAGTTGGAATATACGCTTTGATGAGGTGATCAAAGCATATGGTTTTATACAGACTTTTGGAGAAGCCTGTATTTACAAGAAAGTGAGTGGGAGCTCTGTAGCATTTCTAATATTATATGTGGATGACATATTATTGATTGGAAATGATATAGAATTTCTGGATAGCATAAAAGGATACTTGAATAAGAATTTTTCAATGAAAGACCTCGGTGAAGCTGCTTATATATTAGGCATCAAGATCTATAGAGATAGATCAAGACGCTTAATTGGACTTTCACAAAGCACATACCTTGGTAAGATTTTGAAGAAGTTCAAAATGGATCAGTCAAAGAAAGGGTTCTTGCCTGTATTACAAGGTATGAAGTTGAGTAAGACTCAATGCCCGACCACTGCAGAAGATAGAGAGAAAATGAAAGTCATTCCCTATGCCTCAGCCATAGGATCTATCATGTATGCAATGCTGTGTACCAGACCTGATGTGTGCCTTGCTATAAGTCTAGCAGGGAGGTACCAAAGTAATCCAGGAGTGGATCACTGGACAGCGGTCAAGAACATCCTGAAATACCTGAAAAGGACTAAGGATATGTTTCTCGTATATGGAGGTGACAAAGAGCTCGTCGTAAACGGTTACGTCGATTCTAGCTTTGACACTGATCCGGATGACTCTAAGTCACAAACCGGATATGTATTTTTATTGAACGGTGGAGCTGTCAGTTGGTGCAGTTCCAAGCAAAGCGTCATGGCGGGATCTACGTGTGAAGCGGAATACATAGCTGCTTCGGAAGCAGCAAATGAAGGAGTCTGGATGAAGGAGTTCATATCCGATCTAGGTGTTATACCTAGTGCATCGGGTCCAATGAAAATCTTTTGTGACAACACTGGAGCAATAGCCTTGGCGAAGGAATCCAGGTTTCACAAGAGAACAAAGCACATCAAAAGACGCTTCAATTCCATCCGCGATCTAGTCAAGGAAGGAGACATAGAGATTTGCAAAATACATACGGATCTCAATGTTGCAGACCCGTTGACTAAGCCTCTTCCATGGGCAAAACATGATCAGCACCAGGACTCCATGGGTGTGAGGATCATCACTTTGTAATCTAGATTACTGACTCTAGTTCAAGTGGGAGACTGAAGGAAATATGCCCTAGAGGCAATAATAATAATGTTATTTCTATTTCCTTATATCATGATAAATGTCTTTTATTCATGCTAGAATTGTATTAACCGGAAACTTAGTACATGTGTGGATACATAGACAAAACAGTATGTCCCTAGTATGCCTCTACTAGACTAGCTCATTGATCAAAGATGGTTATGTTTCCTAGCCATAGACATGAGTTGTCATTTGATCAACGGGATCACATCATTAGGAGAATGGTGTGATGGACTAGACCCATCCGTTAGCGTAGCACAATGATCGTTTAGTTTTACTGCTATTGCTTTCTTCATGACTTATACATGTTCCTACGACTATGAGATTATGCAACTCCCGAATACCGTAGGAATACCTTGTGTGCTATCAAACGTCACAACGTAACTGGGTGATCATAAAGATGCTCTACAGGTATCTCCAAAAGTATTCGTGGTGTTGGCATGGATCAAGATTAGGATTTGTCACTCCGAGTGTCGGAGAGGTATCTCTGGGCCCTCTCGGTAATGCACATCACTTAAGCCTTGCAAGCATTGCAACTAATGAGTTAGTTGCGGGATGATGTATTATGGAACGAGTAAAGAGACTTGACGGTAACGAGATTGAACTAGGTATTAAGATACCGACGATCTAATCTCGGGCAAGTAACATACCGATGACAAAGGGAACAACGTATGTTGTTATGCGGTTCGACCGATAAAGATCTTCGTAGAATATGTAGGAGCCAATATGGGCATCCAGGTTCCGCTATTGGTTATTGACCGGAGAGATGTCTCGGTCATGTCTACATAGTTCTCGAACCCGTAGGGTCCGCACGCTTAAACGTTCGTTGACGATATAGTATTTAATGAGTTATGTATGTTGGTGACCGGATGTTATTCGGAGTCCCGGATATGATCACGGACATGACGAGGAACTTCGGAATGGTCCGGAGATAAAGATTAATATATGAGATAATAGTGTTTGACCTCCGGAAGGATTCCGGAATTCACTGGAAGGGGTTCCGGATGTTTCCCGAAGTGTTTGGGTACGAGAACACTTTATTTGGGCCAAAAGGGAAAGCACACAAGGTTTTTGGAAGACGCAAAAGGAAGTTTTGCGGAGTCCAGGGGCCAGACGCCAGGGTCCCTGGCGTCTGGTCCTGGAGTCTGAGAAGGACTCTTGCCTTTCGGGTGAAACCGACTTTGTGAAGGCTTTTACTCCAAGTTTCGACCCCAAGGCTCAACATATAAATAGAGGGGTAGGGCTAGCACCCAAGACACATCAAGATACACCAAGCCGTGTGCCGGCTACCCTGACCCTCTAGTTTATCCTCCGTCTAGTTTCTGTAGTGCTTGGCGAAGCCCTGCAGAGATTGTTCTTCATCAACAACCGTCACCACGCCGTCGTGCTGCCGGAACTCATCTACTACTTCGCCCGTCTTGCTGGATCAAGAAGGCGAGGACGTCATTGAGCTGAACGTGTGCTGAATGCGGAGGTGCCGTACGTTCGGTACTAGATCGGGACGGATCGTGAAGGTGCACGACTATATCAACCGCGTTGATAAACGCTTCCGCTTTCGGTCTACGAGGGTACGTAGACACACTCTCTCCTCTCGTTGCTATGCATCTAGTAGATAGATCTTGCGTGATCGTAGGAAAATTTTGAAAATACTACGTTCCCCAACACTTCGCACACATGTGGCTGGCGGGTGTCAGTTTCTCCAACTTTAGTTGAATCAACTGTGGCTACGCCCGGTCCTTGTGAAGGTTAAAACAACACATACTTGACGAAAAATCGTTGTGGTTTTTGTATGCGTAGGTAAGAACGGTTCTTGCTAAGCCCGTAGCAGCCACATAAAACTTACAACAACAAAGTAGAGGACGTCTAACTTGTTTTTGCAGGGCATGTTGTGATGTGATATGGTCAAGACGTGATGAGTTATACGTTATTGTATGAGATGATCATGTTTTGTAAAGTTATCAGAAACTGGCAGGAGCCATATGGTTGTCGCTTTATTGTATGAAATACAATGGCCATGTAATTGCTTTACTTTATCACTAAGCGGTAGCGATAGTCGTAGAAGCAATAGTTGGCGAGACGACAACGATGCTACGATGGAGATCAAGGTGTCGCGCCGGTGACGATGGTAATCATGACGATGCTTTCGAGATGGAGATCAAAAGCACAAGATGATGATGGCCATATCATGTCACATATTTTGATTGCATGTGATGTTTATCTTATTATGCTTCTTATTTTGCTCAGTACAGCGGTCGCATTATAAGATGATCCCTTACAAAATTTCAAGGTACAAGTATTCTCCCTGAGTATGCACCGTTGCGAAAGTTCGTCGTGCCGAGACACCACGTGATGATCGGGTGTGATAAGCTCTACGTTCAAATGCAACGGGTGTAAGACAGTTTTGCACATGCAGAATACTAGGGTTAAGCTTAACGAGCCTAGCATGTACAGACATGGCCTCAGAACACTGGAGACCGAAAGGTCGAGCGTGAATCATATAGTAGATATGATCAACATAAGATGTTCACCATTGAAAACTACTCCATCTCACGTGATGATCGGACATGGTTTAGTTGATTTGGATCACGTGATCATTTAGATGACTAGAGGGATGTCTATCTAAGTGGGAGTTCTTTAGTAATATGATTAAATTGAACTTTAATTTATCATGAACTTAGTCCTGATAGTATTTGCAAATTATGTTGTAGATCAATAGCTCGCGTTATAGCTCCCCTATGTTTTTGATATGTTCCTAGAGAAAACTAAGTTGAAAGATGTTAATTGCAATGATGCGGACTTATTCCGTGATCTGAGGAATTTCCTCATTGCTGCACAGAAGTATTATGTCCTTGATGCACCGCTAGGTGACATATCTATTGCAGGAGCAGATGTAGACGTTATGAATGTTTGACAAACTCGGTATGATGACTACTTGATAGTTTAGTGCTCCATGCTTTACGGCTTATAACCGGGACTTCAAAAATGTTTTGAACGCCATGGAGCATATGAGATGTTCCAAGAGTTGAAATTAGTATTTCATACTCATGCCCGTGTCGAGAGGTATAAGACCTCTGACAGTACTTTGCCTACAAGATGGAGGAGAATAGCTCAACCAGTGAGCATGTGCTCAAATTGTCTGGGTACTACAATTACTTGAATCAAGTGGGAGTTAATCTTCCAGATAAGATAGTAATTGACAAATTTCTCTAGTCACTATCACCAAGTTAGTAGAACTTCGTGATGAACTATAATATGTAAGGGATGACGAAAGTAATTCCCGAGCTCTTGGCGATGCTGAAATCGGCGAAGGTAGAAATCAAGAAAGAGCATCAAGTGTTGATGGTTAACAAGACCACTTGTTTCAAGTAAAGGGTGAAGGGATAGAAGGGGAACTTCAAGAAGAATGACAAGCAAGTTGTCACTCCCGTGAAGAAACCCAAAGCTAAACTCAAGCCTGAAACTAAGTGCTTCTACTGCAAAGGAAATGGTCACTGGAAGTGGAACTGCCCTAGATACTTGGCGGATAAGAAGGATGGCAAAGTGAACAAAGGTATATTTGATATACAGATTATGTATGTGTATTTTACTAGTGTTCATAGCAACCCCTGGGTATTTGATACTAGTTCAGTTGCTAAAATTAGTAACTCGAAACGAGAGTTGCAGAATGAACAGAGACTAGTTAAAGGTGAAGTGACAATGTGTGTTGGAAGTGGTTCCAAGATTGATATGATCATCATCGCACACTCCCTATACTTTCGGGATTAGTGTAGAACCTAAATAAATGTTATTTGGCATTTGCGTTGAGCATGAATATGATTTTATCATGTTTGTTGTAATATGGTTATTCATTTAAATTCATAGAATAATTGTTATTCTGTTTACATGAATAAAGCCTTCGATGGTCATACACCCAATGAAAATAGTTTATTGGATCTCGATCGTAGTGATACACATATTCATAATATTGAAGCCAAAAGATGCAAGGTTAATAATGATAGTGCAACTTATTTGTGGCACTGCCGTTTAGGTCATATTGGTGTAAAGCGCATGAAGAAACTCCATAGTGATGGACTTTTGGAATCACTTGATTATGAATCACTTGGTGCTTGTGAAACATGCCTCATGGGCAAGATGACTAAAACTCCATTCTACGGAACAATGGAGCGAGCAATAGATTTGTTGGAAATCATACATACAGATGTATGTGGACCGATGAGTGTTGAAGCTCGCGGCGGGTATCGTTATTTTCTGACCTTCACTGATGATTTGAGCAGATATGGGTATATCTACTTGATGAAGCACAAGTATGAAACATTTGAGAAGTTCAAAGAATTTCAGAGTGAAGTAGAGAATCGTCGTAAGAAGCAAATAAAGTTTCTACGATCTGATCGTGGAGGTGAATATTTGAGTTACGAGTTTGGTCTTCATTTGAAACAATGTGGAATAGTTTCACAACTCACGCCACCCGATACACCACAGCATAATGGTGTGTCTGAACATCGTAACCGTACTTTATTAGATATGGTGCGGTGTATGATGTCTCTTACCGATTTACCACTGTCGTTTTGGGTTATGCATCAGAGACAGCTGCATTCACATTAAATAGGGCAACATCTAAATCTGTTGAGATGACGCCTTATGAACTGTGGTTTGGCAAGAAACCAAAGTTGTCGTTTCTTAAAGTTTGGGGTTGTGATGCTTATGTGAAAAAGCTTCAACCTGATAAGCTCGAACCCAAGTCGGAGAAATGTGTCTTCATAGGATACCCAAAGGAGACTGTTGGGTACACCTTCTATCACAGATCCGAAGGCAAGATATTCGCTGCTAAGAATGGATCCTTTCTAGAGAAGGAGTTTCTCTCGAAAGAAGTGAGTGGGAGGAAAGTGGAACTTGATGAGGTAATTGTGCCTTCTCCCGAATTGGATAGTAGTACATCACAGAAACTAGTTCGAGTGATTCCTACACCAATCAGTGAGGAAGCTAATGATGATGATCATGAAACTTCGGATCAAGTTACTGCTAAACTTCATAGATCAACCAGAATACGTTCCACGCCAGAGTGGTACGGCAACCCGGTTTTGGAAGTTATGTTACTAGACCATGATGAACCTACGAACTATGAAGAAGCGATGATGAGCCCAGATTCCGCAAAATGGCTTGAGGCCATAAAATCTGAGATGGGATCTATGTATGAGAACAAAGTGTTGACTTTGGTTGACTTGCCCGATGATCGGCAAGCCATTGAAAATAAATGGATCTTCGAGAGGAAGACCGACGCCGACGGTAATGTTACTGTCTACAAAGCTCGACTTGTTGCAAAAGGTTTTCGACATGTTCAAGGAGTTGACTACGATGATACTTGCTCACCAGTAGCGATGCTTAAGTCTGTCCGAATCATGTTAGCAATTGCCGCATTTTATGAAATCTGGCAAATGGATAACAAAACTGCATTTTTTAATGGATTTATTAAAGAAGAGTTGTATATGATGCAGCCAGAAGGTTTTGTCAATCCTAAAGGTGCTAACAAAATATGCAAGCTCCAACAATCCATCTATGGACTGGTGCAAGCATCTCCGAGTTGGAATATACGCTTTGATAAGTTGATCAAAGCATATAGTTTTATATAGACTTGCGGTGAAGCCTGTATTTACAAGAAAGTGAGTGTGAGCACTACAGCCTTTCTGATAAGTATATGTGAATGACATATTGTCGATCAGAAATGATGTAGAATTTTCTGGAAAGCATAAAGGAGTGTTCGAAAGGACTTTTTTCAAAGAAAACCCTCGGTAAAGCTGCTTACATATTGAGCATCAAGATCTATAGAGATAGATCAAGACACCTGATAAGTTTTTTCAATGAGTAAGACTCAATGCCCGACCACTGCAAAAGACAGAATGAAAGTCAATGTGTGAAGTTGAGTAAGACTCAATGCCCGACCACTGCAGAAGATAGAATGAAAGTCATTCCCTATGCCTCAGCCATAGGTTCTATAAAGTATGCCATGCTGTATACCAGACCTATTGTATGCCCTGCCCTGATTTTTGCAAGGGAGTACATTTTTTTTATCTAGGAGTAGATCACTAGACAGCGGTCAAAATAATCCTTAGAGGACTAAGGAAATATTTCTCGGTTATGGAGGTGATAAAGAGTTCGTCGTAAAGAGTTACGTCGATGCAAGCTTTAACACCGATCTGGATGACTCTCAGTCTCGATCTGGATACATATTGAAAGTCGGAGCAATTAGCTAAAGTAGCTCCGTGCAGAGCATTGTAGACATAGAAATTTGCAAAAATACATACGGATCTTAATGTAACAGACCTGCTGACTAAACTTCTCTCACAAAGCAAAACATGATCACACCTTAGTACTCTTTGGGTGTTAATCACATGACGATGTGAACTAGATTATTGACTCTAGTAAACCCTTTGGGTATTGGTCGCATGGCGATGAGAACTATGGGTGTTAGTCACATGGTGATGTGAACTATTGGTGTTAATCACATGGTGATGTGATCTAGATTATTGACTCTAGTGCAAGTGGGAGACTGAAGGAAATATGCCCTAGAGGCAATAATAAAGTTATTATTTATTTCCTTATATCATGATAAATGTTTATTATTCATGCTAGAATTGTATTAACTGGAAACTTAATACATGTGTGAATACATAGACAAAACAGAGTGTCCCTAGTATGCCTCTACTAGACTATCTCATTGATCAAAGATGGTTATGTTTCCTAGCCATAGACATGTGTTGTCATTTGATCAATGGGATCACATCATTAGGAGAATGATGTGATGGACAAGACCCATCCGTTAGCTTAGCACTATGATCGTTTAGTTTTACTGCTATTGCTTTCTTCATGACTTATACATGTTCCTATGACTATGAGATTATGCAACTCCCGAATACCAGAGGAACACCTTGTGTGATATCAAACGTCACAACGTAACTGGGTGATTATAAAGATGCTCTACAGGTGTCTCCGAAGGTGTTCGTGGTGTTGGCATAGATCAAGAATAGGATTCGTCACTCCGAGTGTCGGAGAGGTATCTCTGGGCCCTCTCGGTAATACACATCATAATAAGCCTTGCATGCAAATGACTAATGAGTTAGTCACGAGATGATGTATTACGGAACGAGTAAAAAGACTTGCCGGTAACGAGATTGAACTAGGTATTGAGATACCGATGATCGAATCTCGCGCAAGTAACATACCGATGACAAAGGAAACAATGTATGTTGTTATGCGGTTTGACCGATAAAGATCTTCGTAGAATATGTAGGAGCCAATATGAGCATCCAAGTTCCGCTATTGGTTATTGACCGGAGATGTGTCTCGGTCATGTCCACATAGTTCTCGAACCCGTAGGGTCCGCACACTTAACGTTTGATGATGATCGGTATTATGAGTTTATGAGTTTTGATGTACCGAAGGTAATTCGGAGTCCCGGATGACATCGGGGACATGACGAGGAGTCTCGAAATGGTCGAGACGTAAAGATCGATATATTGGACGACTATATTCGGACGTCAGAAAGGTTTCGAGTGATTCGGGTATTTTTTTCGGAGTACCGGAGAGTTACAGGAATTCGCCGGGGAGTATATGGGCCTTATTGGGCTTTAGCGGAAAGAGAGAGGTGAGGATGCGCCCCCCCCCCCAAGGCTTAGTCCTAATTGGACTAAGGAGAGAGGCGGCGCCCCCTCCTTCCTTCTCTTCTCTTTTCCCTTTCCTTCTCTCCTACTCCTACTACTTGGAAGGGCTCCTAGTTCTACTAGGAAAGGGGGAATCCTACTTCCGATGGGAGTACGACTCCCCTAGGACGCGCCATAGAGAGGGTCGGCCCCCCCTCCTCCACTCCTTTATATACGGGGGTGGGGGCACCCCAAGGACACACAAGTTTGATCATTAATCTTTTAGCCGTGTGCGGTGCCCCCCTCCACAGAAACATACCTCGGTCGTACCGTTGCAGTGCTTAGGCGAAGCCCTGCGCCGGTAGCTTCATCATCTCCGTCACCACGCCGTCGTGCTGACGAAACTCTCCCGTGAAGCTCAACTAGATCAAGAGCTCGTGGGACGTCATCGAGCTGAACGTGTGCTAAACGCGGAGGTGTCGTACATTCGGTGCTTGATCGGTTGGATCGCGAAGACGTTCGACTACATCAACCGCGTCACTAGACGCTTCCGCTTTCGGTCTACAAGGGTACGTAGACACACTCTCCCCTCTCGTTGCTATGCATCTAGTAGATAGATCTTGCGTGATCGTAGGAATTTTTTTTGAAATACTACGTTCCCCAACAGTACCTTTGGCTCGCCTTCGGTTCGCCATAAACACATGTGCATCTTCATATTGATCCATCACTCTTACATATGTACAGATCAATAAAATGTTCAACAAATTTATTTAATTCCACGGAGAAACACTCATCCTAGAATATTGCTAAACCACCACATTTACCTTTACCCGAAACAGTAAATACATTTTTCATACCCAAATGATACCGCAAGCCCTCAACATAATCTTTAATTTTCCTAGTTTCTGGAAGGAAAATGGTGTTGTGTCGGTAAGACTTATTGATGCAAAGTAATTCTTGAACAGTACGAGGCCAATTCCTCTGAAAAAATCTTGTAAGAAATCCATCCGGGCCAGGTGCTTTCAACGGACCTATCTGGAAAAGAGCATCATTAATCTCATCCTCAGAAAACAGTTTACATAGCTCCGCATTCATATCATCAGTGACAAGAGGTTTCACAATGGGAATAATACGAGAGGGATCAACATTAGTATCACAAGTATAAAGGTGCCGAAAAAAAGAATTTGTGAGAACCATGATTTCATCCAAATTCTCAAACATATTGATGCAGAGCTATGTAAACTCAATGGTTGTTTTTAAACTTAAAGGGATCTTGTGAGAAAATAAAAAGCCTAGTCAATAATTTCTAGTGGGGAGCAAGCAAGGTAAACGGAAAACCTCACTTGTATATCTGGGACATGCTCACGATGCCAAAGTATATGGGCGGTTTAGGATTCAAGGACATCGTGCTTTTTAACTTGGCATTGTTAGCATGACAAGTGTGGAGAATTTTGCATCTTTGGTCTCATCTCCCTTTCATGTGTGTCGATCCTTGGTGGAAGGCAGAGACATTCTTAAATTGGGCCTAATCCGGTCAATTGGTAACGGACAATCCACGTGTGTCTGGCAAGCCAACTGGATCCTGAGGTCTGAACGATTGACTCGAGTGGTAGCAATCTCAGTGACCCCACATGAGTTTGTTATCGGGCTAATTGATGCACCGTCTCGATAGTGGAACATAACCGAATTTGCAAGGCGCTTCCTACCTATGGGTACTTCGGTACAATTTGCAACATCCCTGTCAGTTCAGTACATCAAGATGATTTCTAGGCATGGCGTCATGAAACAACAAACATCTTCTCTATTAGATTTTGCTACAGAATACTTTGTTACAATAAAGAAAGCAAGGGAGGACCGGCTTGAAGGAAGACCAAGCACAAGCTCCACCAGTTTCTGAAAGGGCTTGGACCATGTTGTGGAAGACCAAGGTTCCATCCCAAGTGAGGGTACTTGCTTAGCGTCTCACTCATAGATTCATGCCATCGGGTTGTGATTGTGAGATTTGTGGTGCAAAGAATGATACATGGCAACATACCTTGCTAGACTGCGGCATGGCAAGATGTGTGTTGGCGCTGGTCGACAAGTCGCTCACAAAGCATATGGGCACAACTAGGTGCCCTGATGCGAAGGAGTGGTTGTTCCACATGCTCGAGATGGTATCACATAAGGACTTTACAAAACTTCCCATCATTTGTGGGTGATCGAGGCACAACTAGGTGCCCTGATGTGAAGGAGTGGTTGTTCCACATGATCGAGATGGTATCACATAAGGACTTTACAAAACTTCCCATCACTTTGTGGGTGATCGACAACAAGCGATTCATGAGGCTGTTTCCAGAGTTCGGAGGTCATCCACAGGTTTATCATGTAGTATTTGGCAGACTTTGAGATCATCAGCAACATCCCACGCAAGCAAGGCAGGGCGGTGCAACCAGTGGCAAGGGTACCTAGAAGGATCCCGCCGACTAGAGGTATGGTTAACTTAAATGTTGATGGTGGTATAGCAAAGAACAACAGGAAGGGGACGGCGATGATCTGCCGAATGACCAAGGTGTCTATCTAGGGTCATCCACCTACATCGTCGAGGAGTGTATGGACACTAGAACGCTCTAAGCAATGGCGTGCTCATAGGCACTAGCCCTCGCACTCGCAGCCAACCTAAACCTATAGATACTTATCGCATGTGATGTTGAACGGGTGGTCAAGCATATTAAAAAGGGAACAAGGAAGGTCTGATTTATTCATGAGGACAGAGCTTCCAATATTGAGGCTCATATAATTTTGTAAAAAGCACATTATCTCTTAATCATGGTCTCTACATTTGGCAGCCTAACGATACTATGATTGTAACCCCATATTATTATGCAATAAAGCGGCCAAGTTTTCCCTAAAAAGGAAATTCCCACTGGCAGGTCTGCTGCCCGGGGAGATTGAGAGGGAGGAAAAGAAGGTGGCAACTAGGCTGGCTTGTTTCCATCCAAAAATTAATGGAATAATTATTTACAAGCCAGAAAATAACAACAACATGTAATAAAATATCAAAAGAGCTAAGAAACTCGGTGAAAAATCACATATGGCATTTGAATATTTATAAGCTACTCGGTAAAATATATTTCCATAGCCAAAAGCATAAAGGTAAATGTTTGCAGCCGGTCGCCTCGCTAGCAACGCGAGCACTACGGGCCCACGGATGCTAGCACTGCGGTGCCACGGGTGCCACGCGACATGTCCAGCCCAGCTGTACCCTTTTGCTTCTTATCCTCTTTCCGCTTTTATAGTCAGCTCCAGTGCCTTCTTCTTCCTCCCAAAACACATCTCACCTGGAAAAATCACCCAAAGCCATGGCCATGGGCGAGCTGTCGTGATTTGCTTCCAGCTCGAGGCGCCACACCCAACGACAAATCAGGGGCCACAGGAGCTGCAACCAGCGGTTGGTCGAGCTGCATCGAACGATGTTGTCGGCGGCGAGGTCCAACCATGCAGCAATCAACTTTGTTCTTCGACTACGAGGTTGCAACCGTGCACGTCGGAGCTGCAGCCGACGTTTGGGGGAATTGCAAGGGCTGGCCTTTTGAGATGCGATTTTTTGCTGAAAACCAGTGACACCAACTGCTGGCGCGGCAAAAGTTTCAACCAGTGTGTAAAATAGCTTCAACCGACGAAGAAGAAAGCTTCAACCCCATGAAAAAAAGCTTCAATGGATGTGAAAAAAAAAGCTTCAATAATAGAAAAAGCTTCAACCACTATGTGGAAAAGTTTCAGCGGGCGAAGGAGGAAGCTTCAACCATGGAAAAAGCTTCAATCAATGTTGGAACAAATCTTCAAACCATGGAAAAAGTTTCAACCAGCGTGAAAAAAGCTTCAACCGGCGAGACACGCTAACGATGGTGCGAGCTGCGGCCGACGGCATAACGGTGCTACGATCGACGGAGCTACCACAATGCCGGAGTTGCGTCTAGCCGGAGATGCAAGTGGGCGGGGGGAGGTGGGGCGAGGGCGGAGCTACGTCTAGCCGGTGGCGGCGCTGCATTTGGCGAGCACGGGGCGAGTGCGAGGGGGCCGGCGAGCGCCGCAGGTGGTCCTGTTTTTTTTTCTCCAAGCGTGTGTGGGAAGAGAGGAAGACGATGCACCTAACCACGCGCTAATCTGGCCCCTTAATGCGCGCTAGATCGAACGCTCGGCAGCCGACCGGCCGAAATTTTCGGCCGGCGCCTAACGGTGCCCAAGCATAAAACAAACAGGACGTGTGAGCTCTGTAACAAATGTTGTAACATCCCTTGCTTTACAAAAAGTTTAAGAGTAAGGCAGGCTGATGTGGAGGATTGCGATTGGTAATAAAGGGATGAAGATGCCTACCCCAGTTGAATTCAGTGAGGGAGAGAGAATTAGTTTGAAAAGTTAAGTAAAACGTTTGTAGATTCTTTATAGGACTAGCATTATTGAAAGTTTAAACCCCAAAATAACCAGAGCTTCCATCAGAAAAATAAAAACACTACCCGGATCATGAGCAGTGTCAAAAAAACATCTTACATTATGAGATGGAGGGAGTACTTCATATTTCTCCAGTTTAATGGCAAGGGAGAATCCGCCACATTATGTTGTTATATGAGCAAAACCGATATTGGAATGACGATGCCAGGAGGATCACAACATATGCTGCTGCTATACCAAAAAACTGAAACTGGAAAATTCACTGCGAGACTTCCAGACTCTGGGTGCAGATGAAGATTTCGGAGCCAAAAAATGACTCATGGGTGATTATAAGCATGTACACATCCGATTGGTTGAAACGTTCCACAGTAAAGTTCCTTTTCGGTTCCACAATATCAGCAAACAGCAGGCAGATTCTCATCAATATTGGCACAACAAAGACAGAAATTTCAGAATAGTAGAAAAAATAATGCATTAACAGATAACAGACACAGAAATGCAGGCCTGGGACTCCTGCGTGATTGTGTATCAGCACGGTAGTAAATCAAGTTTGCACATTAGTGTGGTGCAAGTATTATGACTAGGGATTTTTCTACTTCGGGTTAAGAATATCGGCAAATAGCATTGAAGATTGGCAAGCCAGAAGCTTCGGTACAGTGGAGTGGAGAGTGTACTACTAAGATGAGATGGGGGCGAAAAATCCACTGCATTTTACTGATACCATACACAGCCTTGTTGTCAAAATTTGATTGGAAATTTCTAAGAACCATCACATTTCAGTAGAATAGCAGCAACCTAAAGATAGTAGGTTAGGCTTTCGAAGCAATACATGGTTGCAAGGGGTTGCAACCAAACAACCCTGGTAGAATCGGATGAACTATCCTATTACACACCATGCATATACCACTTATGTTACTCAGGAAATCCAATATTTGAATAACCATCCAGGGAGCAAACATACATCTTCTGGTCCTATCAAAGAAGTGAAACTGGCAAATTTAATACTCCAATAAGTGGCACAGAATTCTGTGCCATAGTACTACAATATGGCACAGAATTTCAGACGCAGGTGCACAAACTGATCACAGATTTCTGGGTGGTTGCAAGAATGTAAATCAGCGTAGGAAACTCACAACAGTATGGTGGAAATATTAGGATTGGTAAACTCTGCTTTTTCTGCTTAATATCATCAAAACAGCAGATTGATGAGATTAGCAAGCCAGCAATTCCAGTATAGTGTACTACTAAGATGAGATGGGATCAAAAATCACTGCAAAAACTGATAACAGATACTCCAATACATGACTGATTGTCCAAATTTAAAGGGAAATCTCTCTAATTACCATAGCATTTCGGTTGAATGGCAGTAACCTAAAGATAGTACATCAGGCCTACCTACCAAACCATAGACGGTTGCAAGGGGTACAGAGCAAATAAAACAGGTAGTTCAAACTCCCACATAACTGCAACCAAATAACATGACAAGCCAATGTAAACTACTATCTCTACCTATTGTGCCTCCTCTGCCTCTTTTTTCTTCTTTTTCTTCTCCTTTTTCTTCTCACTCTTCTCAACTTCCGCACTCTCTGGAGCGACATCATCACCACCTTCCTTGCTCTTTTTCTTCTTCTTTTTCTTCTCGCTGCCACCCTTATCCTCATCAGACAGACTGCTCTTCTCTTCCTTCACTGCCTCCGAAACAGCTGATCCTGGTTCTCCCTTATCTTTCTTTTTCTTCTTCTTTTTCTCACTCTTCTCCCCTTCCACTGCCTCAGTGACCTCCTCAACCTTCATCTTCTTTGCAGGTGTGGAAGCAGTTACATCATCCTCATCAGTCTTCCTCTTTTTCTTCTCCTTGACCTGCTCACTTGGCACCACATCCTGTTGTTCCACCTTCACCTTCTCGGGCTCAGGAGCAGCTGCAAGGCTAGCAATCATCGCATCACCACCAGTAGGAAGCACCACATTTCGAAGCCACTCAGCTGGGGTCTTCTCAGTTGGCTTCCCATGCTTATCAAGGAGGCCCTCAGCGATCATCTTTTTCTTCTTAAGTGCCACTGGACCAAGTCCCCACTTCCTTGGGTATGTGTCCCTGTCCATAACCACCCTCTTGATCTTTGCTACCGCACCATGGTCGCAAGTTGCCATAACAGCAGTGGGCATCTCAGCGATACCAATGGCAATCGCCTCACCCTTGGTAGTCATGAGAACAACCTCTTCACCAACATCAATGTCATTCTCAAACCGAAGCAACCCAGGAATCATAAGCTTGGCACCATAGCAGATAGCATTAACAGCGGAGTCCTTCACAACAAGCCTCTTGTAGCTAGTAAGAATTACCTCAAGCGGCATCACCACCCGCCTTATGTAAGACTCATCCTTATGGTTGTCAAGCGCCCACATGGCATCCATCACATCGTGCATGGTGACCATGTTGTCCTGCTCCCCGAGGATACCTGACCGGACACGGCGCAGCTCCTGCATATGAGCACCGACACCCAGGAGCAGCCCAAGGTGCACACAGAGCGTCCGGACATAGGTTCCGGCCTCGCAAGAAATCCAGAACACAGCAAGGTGGCGCTCGGCGTCATGCTCCAGCAGCTTGCTCTCATAAATGGTCCGCACCCTGAGCTGGCGCTTGACCGCCGAGATGAGCGGCGGGCGCTGGAACACAGCGCCGGTAAGGGACTCGAGCGCGCGAGCGACACGGGCCGTATCTGGGACGGCGGCGTGGAAGCGGGCGATGCATACATACTCCTTACCTGCTCCCTGCTGCGACTTGACGAGGCGTGTGGCGCGGTCGACGCAGACGATGAGGTTGCCGGTGACTTTGGGGTCGAGCGTGCCGCTGTGGCCGGTCTTCTCGACGCGGAGGAGGCGCTTGATCCACGCCACCACCTCGTGGGAGGAGGGGTTGGATGGCTTGTCGAGGTTGATGACGCCGTAGCGGAGGTACTCGGCGAGGGGGCGCTTGAGCGGCGAGTGGCCGGAGGGGAGCGGGGTGTAGTGGCCGGTGCGGACGTTGAGGCGGTCGTAGTTCTTGAGTAGGAGCGGCCAGGTGGAGGTGTCCAGGGACGGAACCAGGGCCTGGGGCTTGATCATATAGCCATCAGTCTTCGCCTCGGCGTCCGCCAGCGACGTGGTATCGGCGGCGGCGGCGGCGGCGGGGTCGGCGGTGGCGTCCTTGGATTTGCTCTTCTTTTTCTTGGATTTGGTGTGCTCGGAGGCGGGGGACGCGACGGCCGGCGGCGTGGAGGACATGGCGGCGGCCGGGGGGTGGGGGGTGGGGGGGCTTAGGGGTTAGGGTTTTTGCGGGGACGGGGAGCGGCGCCGTGGCGGCGAGAGGAAGAAGGGGGTTTTAAGGGTAAGGGTTTAGCGGGGTGCGTGGGCTGGAGCGATGGGCTTTGCCGTTGGGCCGCCCGGTTAGAAATCACCAACCTCTCCCACCCCTGTATGGAACCTCAAAAGAAATAATAAGTATATGGAACCTAAAAAAACTAGTAGCTGTCTTTGCTAGAATTAGGGTTGGACCAAAAGCTCGAAGCTCGCGAGCTTAATGAGCGCTTGATAGTTCGGATCGGCTCGCTTCTTAATGAACAGAGTCAATCATTGATTTCAGCTCGTTAAGCTTAACGAATGAGCTAACGAGTTTCACAAGTAGCTCGTTAAGCTCGTTAGTAACAACGTAACACATATTTTTAACTTACCTCACGAAATTTTCATAGCACCTCGTCCCATCCCCTCAATCTAATCCACATAGGAGGCAACAAAAGAGTGCATTTTATTTTGTAGTTGCCATCTTTCTTCAGAAAAACCAAATCTACACGCTTATCATGTGGACCGTAACACATCAAAATATGTTAACGAGCGCTCACGAGCTCAACGAGCTTTAAATGAACCGAGCTGAGCAGGGTTTTCTGCTCGTTACTCTTAACGAGCTTAACGAGCCGAGCCTTAAAGAACACGAGCTTAACGAGTACGAGCTTAACGAGCCAAGCAGCTCGTTAATCCACCCCTAGCTAGAATCTACAACAACAAAAAAGGTATCTTTGCTAAAAAAGCAGAAGTATGGAGCCTGAAAAAAAAATGAAATTCCCTCAAAAGAAAAATAGAAGCATGGAATTGCCTCATTTACCTACTCCCTACGTTCCAAAATAGATGACTCAACTTTATACTAATTTATCTACTACCCCTATAAAAGAAAGAGAGGGCGGAGAACCAAACAATCAGACCCATCCATCAACAAGATCTAATGGCCCTTAATCCTTCGATGTTTAACGCAACAAACCATTGATCACTAATCTGTCCCGTTGTTCAGAAGAAAAAAACACTGCCCGTGCACGACCGCACGACCTCTCCCCTCCTCCCCGCACGACGTCTCTCGCCCCCTCCTCCC
>LR738710.1:126594284-126607360 GCA_902687465.1 Secale cereale | reverse complement strand
CCCCCTGTGAGGAGGAGGCATCTCACGCAAGATCCGGCCAGCAGGTGTTCCCTCGCCCTATCCCATGACCGGGGTAGGACGAGGGAGGCGGTCGTCGCCCGTATGGTTCACTCAACTAGCGACACCGCGGATCTGAGCCTCCTCCTCACGCCGTTGATCTTGGGACCTGAAACTCCTTCACCTCGCGCATGCAAGTATGCCATCGACCTAGTCTCGCGCCAAACCTCCTCTCCCACCGGCCGTTAACCTCGCCTCGCCGCGGATCTGAAGCATCGTATCATATATTCTTCTTCAGGCAGGTTAGTGTGAGCCTTTGCTCCTCTCGAGGCCTCCCCCTTCAATCTTCCTATGTTCCCTGTCTTCCTAGGTATGCTCTGCCAGTCATGGTGCTCCATCGTCATAATAACTGAAATAGCCATATTAAATGCATGGTAGTTTACTGAACCTCACGTTCAGATTTCTGTTTGCGCCATTCCCCTGTGAAGTCTCATCGTTTTAAGGAGGCGAGGAACTTTCGGCTATTGATGGATGTACGGCAATGAGACCACTCAAATTCAAGAGCTGACGGGGAACTTTGGGCCATTGATGGATGTACTTGTCAGCAAGGGTGTTGGATCCTTATTGCTTAACAAACCTATGAGAATTAAGAGAATTGTTCAAGCATCATCTGCCACTGCTGAAAGATCTTTAACTGCTAAGGTAATTCAATGGCACATATACCAAATAGAATAGCCGAATTGTTGTGCTCACCTTGTCTTTGCTTCTTGATTCTAGGTAAGAACAACTTTCTTTGAAGGAAGGAACTGTGTTGATTCTTTAGTTTCAGACATTTATGACTGGGGTGCTTCAGCCATAATAATACATGGTCGATCACGACAACAACGCTACAACAAATTTTAAGTTTCTTCCTTTTTACAAGTTGAATGACAGGCTTGCAAACCTTTTTACAAGTTTTAAGTTTCGTGCTAAAATATGTTTTTGTGTGACCAAAATATTCAGAATCACTGTTGTACAAATCTCAATGAGGAGTCGAATGTGTAGTTGGTAGAAACTAGGGTTCTACCGGGTCTAGGCCGAGGTTGTAAGGGAAGGAGGGAGCTGGACGTGGACGAACTCGCGATCGCCGGCGGCTGGACGCCGTCGTACGCGAGGAAGAGGCGGCTGAGAGGGAGATAGCGCAAGAGGCGATGGCTATGGTTAGGTATCCCGGCTCCCTAAGGAAGTCGAGCAAATATGATTGCTTCTTGCTTAATCTCAAAACGGGTCCTTACATGAGTTTATATAATCCTCCTAATGATATAATTGGGCTCAGCCCCTAACACGATAAGATAACTGGGCCAAGCCCCAAACTGCCTGGGCTATAGTATATGTCGCTCATAACATTTCTCCCCGCCTGCACAAACAGCTCGTCCTCGAGCTGGAAGGTGGGGAAGCGCTTGCGGAACTCCTCGAGGTGATCAACAGTCGCCAGACACCTCCGCGGCAGCTTGGGCGGGCAGGTCACCGAGCCCGGCGGCGACGGCGGCCTCAATGTAGTCTGCAGCCTCCAGGTAGAAGAGTCGCGGGGCAGACGTGGTCGGGCACGTAGGGCTCGTCGTAGTTGAAGCACAACCCTTGACGGCGACGCTCAAGTTGCTCGGCCGAGGCGAGCCAGCGGAACGGGCGCGTCGCGGTCGCGGCGAGGGCTGCCGCAGAAGCCTGAGCAGGGCGACCCTGCGCGGGAACGTTCGACCCGGGTGGCAGCCCAGCGACCCGGGACGGTGATGCCTGCTGGATGGCCACCGCACGAAGCTCGAACGCGCGAGCGTAGTACATGGCCGTCTGGAGGTCCTGGGGTCCCCGCAGCTCCACGTCCACGCGGATATGATCTGGCAGACCACCGACGAAGAGCTCGGCCCGCTGGCGAGCCGTCATGCCGGGCACGTGGCACGCCAGGGCCTAAAAGCGGTCGGTGAAGTCCTACACCATGGAGGTGAGGGGGAGGCATTCGAGTTCCGCCAGCCGGCTCCCACGTATCGGCGACCCGAAGCGAAGGAGGCATAGCTCGCGAAAGTGCTCCCATGGGGGCATGCTGCCCTCGTCTTGCTCGAGGGCATAGTACCACGTCTGTGCGGCGCCCCGAAGGTGATATGAGGCGACCAGGTGCGTTCCGACGCGAGCGTGCGTTGCCCCCAGAAGAATTCCTCACACTGGTTGAGCCAGTTGAGGGGGGTCCTCGGCGCCGTCGTAGGTGGCGAAGTCGAGCTTGGCGAAGCGTGCCGGTGTCTGAGCATGACCGCCGTGAGCGTGCAGCTCGGCGGTACGGAGCAGCAAAGAGGATGGCATCGGTTCGGTGTGCACAAGTGGTCCGCTGGGAAGCGGTGGCCTGTCGAAGGCAGCGTGGAAACCCGCGGAGCCGGAGGGCCCGTCGTAAGGCAGGGAGGGCGCCGGCTGGTCCGCGGCCATGGTGTACACTGGCGGCGGTGATGTCCCAGCCAACCAGGCCGGAAGCTGTGATGGTGAGGGCGAGAACCGCACGTGCTGAATTGGCACGCCCACCGGCTTGGTCGTAGTCAGCCCGGTGCTCGGCGACGGAGGCGCCTGCAACGGCAGCTGCTGCTACATGGAAACGGCGAAGGCGGCGGGCGCCGCGATGGCCACGATCGGCCATTGTGGCCAGAGCAGGGCGGTGGCGGGGGCTGGCTGCAGCTGTAGCGGGGGCTGCAGCGACCCAACCAGCGCCGCGGTGGCCCTGGGTGCGGCGGTTGCCAGGGCTGTCAGGGCGGTGGCGGCGGCAGCTGCAGCGGCCCGGCAAGCGCGGTGGAGGCCGCCAGGTGCGGCGGCTGCCACGGCGGCAGCATCGGCCCGGTGGAGATGGTTGGTGGCGCGGCCAGCGGCAGCCCGTAGGGCCCGACCAAGTAGAGGTAGATCCCCTGGACCGCGGTGGCGAGATCGCGGAGCGCCCCAGTGACTTCTTCTGGGGTGAAGATGGTGGCGGCCGGCGCGGCGGTGGTGACGAGTATGAAGGAAATATGCCCTAGAGGCAATAATAAAGTTGTTATTTATATTTTCTTATATCATGATAAATGTTTATTATTCATGCTAGAATTGTATTAACCGGAAACTTAGTACATGTGTGAATACATAGACAAAACAGAGTGTCCCTAGTATGCCTCTACTAGACTAGCTCATTGATCAAAGATGGTTATGTTTCCTAACCATAGACATGAGTTGTCATTTGATCAACGGGATCACATCATTAGGAGAATGATGTGATGGACAAGACCCATACGTTAGCTTAGCACTATGATCGTTTAGTTTTACTGCTATTGCTTTCTTCATGACTTATACATGTTCCTATGACTATGAGATTATGCAACTCCCGAATACCGTAGGAACACCTTGTGTGCTATCAAACGTCACAACGTAACTGGGCGATCATAAAGATGCTCTACAGGTGTCTCCGAAAGTGTTCGTGGTGTTGGCATGAATCAAGACTAGGATTTGTCACTCCGAGTGTCGGAGAGGTATCTCTGGGCCCTCTCGGTAATGCACATCATAATAAGCCTTGCAAGCAAAAGACTAATGAGTTAGTCACGAGATGATGTATTACGGAACGAGTAAAGAGACTTGCCGGTAACGAGATTGAACTAGGTATAGAGATACCGACGATCGAATCTCGGGCAAGTAACATACCAATGACAAAATGAACAACGTATGTTGTTATGCGGTTTGACCGATAAAGATCTTCGTAGAATATGTAGGAGCCAATATGAGCATCCAGGTTCCGCTATTGGTTATTGGCCGGAGATGAGTCTCGGTCATGTCTACATAGTTCTCGAACCCGTAGGGTCCGCACGCTTAACGTTTGATGACGATCGGTATTATGAGTTTATGAGTTTTTATGTACCGAAGGAGTTCGGAGTCCCGGATGAGACCGGGGACATGACGAGGAGTCTCGAAATGGTCGAGACGTAAAGATCGATATATTGGACGACTATATTCGGACATCGGAAAGGTTCCGAGTGATTCGGATATTTTTCGGAGTATATGGGCCTTATTGGGCCATACGGGAATAGAGGAGAAAGGCCAAAAGGAAGGAGGCGCACGGCCCCCCTCTGGTCCGAATTGGACAAGGGGTGCAGCCCCCCTTTCCTTCTTCCTCTCCACCTCTTTCCTTCTCTCCTACTCCGGAAAGGAAAGTGGAATCCTACTATGACTTGGGAGTCCTAGTAGGACTCCCCACACTTGGCGCGCCCCCTCTAGGGCCGGCCTCTCCCTTGCTCCTTTATATACGGGGGCAGGGGGCACCCTAGGACACAAGTTGAATTGTTCTAGCTGTGTGCGGTGCCCACCTCCACAGAAACACACCTCGGTCATACCGTCGCAGTGCTTAGGCGAAGCCCTGCGCCGGTAAATACATCATATCCGTCACCACGCCGTCGTGCTGACGAAACTCTCCCGTGAAGCTCAGCTGGATCAAGAGCTCATGGGACGTCATCAAGATGAACGTGTGCTGAACGCGGAGGTGCCGTACGTTCGGTGCTTGATCGGTTGGATCGCGAAGAAGTTCGACTACATCAACCACGTCACTTGACGCTTCCGCTTCCGGTCTACGAGGGTACGTAGACACACTCTTCCCTCTCGTTGCTATGCATCTGGTAGATAGATCTTGCGTGATCGTAGGAAATTTTTGAAAATACTACGTTCGCCAACAGTGGCATCATGAGCCAGGTCTATGCGTAGATGATATGCACGAGTAGAACACAATGAGTTGTGGGCGATACTAGTCATATTGCTTACCAGCATGTCATACTTTGCTTCAGCGGTATTATGAGATGAAGCGGCCCGGACCGACATTACGCGTACGCTTACGCGAGACTGGTTTCACCGTTACGAGCACTCGTTTCTTAAAGGTGACTGGCGGGTGTCTGTCTCTCTCACTTTAGCTGAATCAAGTGTGGCTACGCCCGGTCCTTGTGAAGGTTAAAACAACACATACTTGACGAAACATCGTTGTGGTTTTTGTATGCGTAGGTAAGAACGGTTCTTCCTAAGCCCGTAGCAGCCACGTAAAACTTGCAACAACAAAGTAGAGGACATCTAACTTGTTTTTGCAGGGCATGTTGTGATATGATATGGTCAAGACATGATGAGTTATACGGTTTTGTATGAGATGATCATGTTTTGTAATGTTATCGGCAACTGGCAGGAGCCATATAGTTGTCGCTTTATTGTATGAAATGCAATCGCCATGTAATTGCTTTACTTTATCACTAAGCGGTAGCGATAGTCGTAGAAGCAATAGTTGGCGAGACGACAACGATGCTACGATGGAGATCAATGTGTCGCGCCGGTGACGAAGGTGATCATGACGGTGCTTTGGAGATGGAGATCAAAAGCACAAGATGATGATGGCCATATCATGTCACATATTTTGATTTGCATGTGATGTTTATCTTATTATGCTTCTTATTTTGCTTAGAGCGACGGTAGCATTATAAGATGATCCCTTACAAAATTTCAAGGTACAAGTGCTCTCCCTGAGTATGCACCGTTGCGAAAGTTCTTCGTGCTGAGACACCACGTGATGATCGGGTGTGATAAGCTCTACGTTCAAATACAACGGGTGTAAGCCAGTTTTGCACATGCATAATACTCGGGTTAAACTTGACGAGCCTAGCATATGCAGATATGGCCTCGGAACACTGGAGACCGAAAGGTCGAGCATGAATCATATAGTAGATATGATCAACATAAGATGTTCACCATTGAAACTACTCCATCTCACGTGATGATCGGACATGGTTTAGTTGATTTGGATCACGTGATCATTTAGATGACTAGAGGGATGTCTATCTAAGTGGGAGTTCTTAAGTAATATGATTAAATTGAACTTTAATTTATCATGAACTTAGTCCTGGTAGTATTAGCATATCTATGTTGTAGATCAATAGCTCGTGATGTTGCTCCCTGTTTATTTTTTATATGTTCCTAGAGAAAACTAAGTTGAAAGATGTTAGTAGCAATGATGCGGAATTGTTCCGTGATATGAGGATTATCCTCATTGCTGCACAGAGAATTATGTCCTTGATGCACCGCTATGTGACAGACCTATTGCAGGAGCAGATGTAGACGTTATGAACATTTTGACAAAATCTCGGTATGATGACTACTTGATAGTTTAAGTGCACCATGCTTTACGACTTAGAACCGGCACTTCAAAAACGTTTTGAACACCACGGAGCATATAAGATGTTCCAAGAGTTGAAATTAGTATTTCATACTCATGCCCGTGTCGAGAGGTATAAGACTTCTGACAGTACTTTGCCTACAAGATGGAGGAGAATAGCTCAACCAGTGAGCATGTGCTCAGATTGTTTGGGTACTACAATTACTTGAATCAAGTGGGAGTTAATCTTCCAGATAAGATAGTAATTGACAAAGTTCTCTAGTCACTATCACCAAGTTAGTATAACTTCCTGATGAACTATAATATGCAAGGGATGACGAAAGGAATTCCCGAGCTCTTCGCGATGCTGAAGTCGGCGAAGGTAGAAATCATGAAAAAGCATCAAGTGTTGATGGTTAACAAGACCACTTGTTTCAAGTAAAGGGCAAAGGGATAGAAGGGGAACTTCAAGAAGAATGACAAGCAAGTTGTCACTCCCGTGAAGAAACCCAAAGCTAAAACTCAATCCTGAAACTAAGTGCTTCTACTGCAAAGGAAATGGTCACTGGAAGTGGAACTGCCCTAGATACTTGGCGGATAAGAAGGATGGCAAAGTGAACAAAGGTATATTTTGATATACAGATTATTGATGTGTACTTTACTAGTGTTCATAGCAACCCCTGGGTATTTGATACCGGTTCAGTTGCTAAAATTAGTAACTCGAAACGAGAATTGCAGAATGAACAGAGACTAGTTAAAGGTAAAGTGACGATGTGTGTTGGAAGTGGTTCCAAGATTGATATGATCATCATCGCACACTCCCTATACTTTCGGGATTAGTGTAAAACCTAAATAAATGTTATTTGGCATTTGCGTTGAGCATGAATATGATTTGATCATATTTGTTGCAATACGATTATTCATTTAAAGTCATAGAATAATTGTTATTCTGTTTACATGAATAAAACCTTCGATGGTCATACACCCAATGAAAATAGTTTGTTGGATCTCGATCGTGGTGATACACATATTCATAATATTGAAGCCAAAAGATGCAAGGTTAATAATGATAGTGCAACTTATTTGTGGCACTGCCATTTAGGTCATATTGGTGTAAAGCGCATGAAGAAACTCCATAGTGATGGACTTTTGGAATCACTTGATTATGAATCACTTGGTGCTTGCGAACCATGCCTCATGGGCAAGATGACTAAAACTCCGTTCTCCGGAACTGTGGAGCGAGCAACAGAGTTGTTGAAAATCATACATACTGATGTATGCGGTCCAATGAGTGTTGAAGCTCACGGCGGGTATCGTTATTTTCTGACCTTCACTGATGATTTGAGCAGATATGGGTATATCTACTTAATGAAACACAAGTCTGAAACATTTGAAAAGTTCAAAGAATTTCAGAGTGAAGTGGAGAATCATCATAACAGAAAATAAGAGTTTCTACGATATGATCGTAGAGGTAAAATATTTGAGTTAGCGAGTTTGGCCTTCAGTAAAAACAATGTGAAATAGTTTCACTACTGACGCCACCTGGAACACCACAGTGTAATGGTGTGTCCGAACGTCATAACCGTACTTTATTAGATATGGTGCGATCGATGATGTCTCTTACCAATCTACCACTATCGCTTTTGGGGTTATGCATTAGAGACAGCTACATTCACGTTAAATAGGGCACCATCTAAATCCGTGGAGATGACACCGTATGAACTGTGGTTTGACGAGAAACCTAAGCTGTCATTTCTTTAAGTTTGGGACTGCGATGCTTATGTGAAAAAGTTTCAACATGATAAGCTCGAACCCAAATCAGAGAAGTAAATCTTCATAGGATACCCAAAAGAAACTGTTGGGTACACCTTCTATCACAGATCCGAAGGCAAGGTCTTTGTTGCTAAGAGTGGATCCTTTCTAGAGAAGGAGTTTCTCTCGAAAGAAGTGAGTGGGAGGAAAGTAGAACTTGATGAGGTAATTGTACCTTCTCCCAAATTGGAAAGTGGAACATCACATAAACTAGTTCCAGTGATTCCTACACCAATTAGTGAGGAAGCTAATGATGATGATCATGAAACTTCAGATCAAGTTTCTGCTGAACTTCGTAGATCAACCAGAGTTCGTTCCGCATCAGAGTGGTATGGCAACCCGGTTCTGGAAGTCATGTTACTGGACCATGAACCTACGAACTATGAGGAAACGATGACGAGCCCAGATTCCGCAAAATGGCTTGAGGCCATGAAATCTGAGATGGGATCCATGTATGAGAACAAAGTGTGGACTTTGGTTGACTTGCCCGATGATCGGCAAGCCATAAAAAATAAATGGATCTTCAAGAGGAAGACTGACGCTGACGGTAATGTTACTGTTTACAAAGCTCGACTTGTTGCGAAAGTTTCTCAACAAGTTCAAGGAGTTGACTACGATGAGACTTTCTCACCCGTAGCGATGCTTAAGTCTGTCCGAATCATGTTAGCAATTGCCGCATTTTATGAAATCTGGCAAATGGATAACAAAACTGCATTCTTTAATGGATTTATTAAAGAAGACTTGTATATGATGCAACCAGAAGGTTTTGTCAATCCTAAAGGTGCTAACAAAATGTGCAAGCTCCAGCGATCCATCTATGGACTGGTGCAAGCATCTCGGAGTTGGAATATACGCTTTGATAAGTTGATCAAAGCATATAGATTTATACAGACTTGCGGTGAAGTCTGTATTTACAAGAAGTGAGTGGGAGCACTACAACCTTTCTGATAAGTATATGTGAATGACATATTGTCGATCGGAAATGATGTAGAATTTTCTGGAAAGCATAAAGGAGTGTTTGAAAGGAGTTTTTCAAAGAAAGACCTTGGTGAAGCTGCTTACATATTGGGCATCAAGATCTATAGAGATAGATCAAGACGCTTGATAAGACTTTCGATGAGTACATACCTTGATAAGATTTTGAAGTAGTTCAAAATGGATCAGTCAAAGAAGGAGTTCTTGCCTGACTTGTAAGGTGTGAAGTTGAGTAAGACTCAAAGCCAAACCACGGCAGAAAAATATAGAGAGAATGAAAGTCATTCCCTATGCCTCAGCCATAGGTTCTATAAAGTATGCCATGCTGTGTACCAAACATGTTGTGTACATAGCCATGAGTTTGTCAAGGGGGTACAATAGTGATCCAGGAGTAGATCACTATACAGCGGTCAAAATTATCCTTAGTAACTGGATGACTAAGGAAATGTTTCTCGATTATGGAGGTGATAAAGAGTTCGTCGTAAAGGGTTACGCCGATGCAAGCTTTGACACTAAATCCAGATGACTCTAAGTATCAATCTGGATGCGTATTGAAAGTGGGAGCAATTAGCTAGAGTAGCTCTATGCAGAGCATTGTAGACATAGAAATTTGCGAAATAGATACGGATCTGAATGTGACAGACCCGGTGACTAAACTTCTCTCACAAGCAAAACATGATCACACCTTATTACTCTTGGGTATTAATCACATAGCGATGTGAACTAGATTATTGACTCTAGTAAACCCTTTGGGTGTTGGTCACATGGCGATGTGAACTATGGGTGTTATTCACATAACGATGTGAACTATCGGTATTAAATCACATGGCGATGTGAGCTAGATTATTGACTCTAGTGCAAGTGGGAGACTGAAGGAAATATGCCCTAGAGGCAATAATAAAGTTGTTATTTATATTTTATTATATCATGATAAATGTTTATTATTCATGCTAGAATTGTATTAACCGGAAACTTAGTACATGTGTGAATACATAGACAAAACAGAGTGTCCCTAGTATGCCTCTACTAGACTAGCTCATTGATCAAAGATGGTTATGTTTCCTAACCATAGACATGAGTTGTCATTTGATCAACGGGATCACATCATTAGGAGAATGATGTGATGGACAAGACCCATCCTTTAGCTTAGCACTATGATCGTTTAGTTTTACTGCTATTGCTTTCTTCATGACTTATACATGTTCCTATGACTATGAGATTATGCAACTCCCGAATACCGTAGGAACACCTTGTGTGCTATCAAACGTCACAACGTAACTGGGTGACCATAAAGATGCTCTACAGGTGTCTCCGAAAGTGTTCGTGGTGTTGGCATAGATCAAGACTAGGATTTGTCACTCCGAGTGTCGGAGAGGTATCTCTGGGCCCTCTCGGTAATGCACATCATAATAAGCCTTGCAAGCAAAAGACTAATGAGTTAGTCACGAGATGATGTATTACGGAACGAGTAAAGAGACTTGCCGGTAACGAGATTGAACTATGTATAGAGATACCGACGATCGAATCTCGGGCAAGTAACATACCAATGACAAAAGGAACAACGTATGTTGTTATGCGGTTTGACCGATAAAGATCTTCGTATAATATGTAGGAGCTAATATGAGCATCCAGGTTCCGCTATTGGTTATTGGCCGGAGATGAGTCTCGGTCATGTCTACATAGTTCTCGAACCCGTAGGGTCCGCACGCTTAACGTTTGATGACGATCGGTATTATGAGTTTATGAGTTTTTATGTACCGAAGGAGTTCGGAGTCCCGGATGAGACCGGGGACATGACGAGGAGTCTCGAAATGGTCGAGACGTAAAGATCGATATATTGGACGACTATATTCGGACATCGGAAAGGTTCCGAGTGATTCGGATATTTTTCGGAGTATATGGGCCTTATTGGGCCATACGGGAATAGAGGAGAAAGATCAAAAGGAAGGAGGCGCGCGGCCCCCCTCTGGTCCGAATTGGACAAGGGGTGCAGCCCCCCTTTCCTTCTCCCTCTCCACCTCTTTCCTTCTCTCCTACTCCGGAAAGGAAAGGGGAATCCTACTAGGACTTGGGAGTCCTAGTAGGACTCCCCACACTTGGCGCGCCCCCTCTAGGGCCGGCCTCTCCCTTGCTCCTTTATATACGGGAGCAGGGGGGCACCCTAGGACACAAGTTGAATTGTTCTAGCCGTGTGCGGTGCCCACCTCCACAGAAACACACCTCGGTCATACCGTCGCAGTGCTTAGGCGAAGCCCTGCGCCGGTAAATACATCATATCCGTCACCACGCCGTCGTGCTGACAAAACTCTCCCGTGAAGCTCAGCTGGATCAAGAGCTCATGGGACGTCATCAAGCTGAACGTGTGCTGAACGCGGAGGTGCCGTACGTTCGGTGCTTGATCGGTTGGATCGCGAAGAAGTTCGACTACATCAACCGCGTCACTTGACGCTTCCGCTTCCGGTCTACGAGGGTATGTAGACACACTCTTCCCTCTCGTTGCTATGCATCTGGTAGATAGATCTTGCGTGATCGTAGGAAATTTTTGAAAATACTAAGTTCCCCAACAGAGTAGCGGCGGGGGAGGCGCGTTGGTCGTGGTGGGAAGCAGGGCGGTGGTGGCGGCGGTGGGAAGCGATGCGGTGGTGGCGGCGGTGGGCAGCGGTGGTGGTGGCGGCGGCGATGACATGATCGAACCCGAGCTCTCTGATACCAAACTGGTAGAAACTAGGGTTATACCGGGTCTAGGCCGGAGGTTGTAGGGGAAGGAGGGAGCTGGGCGTGGACGAAGTCGCGATCGCCAGCGGCTGGGCACCGTCGTGCGCGAGGAGGCGGTGGCTGAGAGGGAGATGGCACAAGGGGCGGCGGCTAGGGTTATGTAATGCCCAGGATGGAGTTATACCTCCTACGGGTCGAGGCCCGACTTAAAGGCATAAGTCCATCCTAGAATGATCTCAAGTTTGGTAATCTTTGCACAACTCATGTAAAAGAGGGATGGTAAACTTAAAATAGTCGGCTTACAATCGCCACGTCACAGAAAAACAGTACAAGTCTCAAAACATCATACAATAAGATCACTACAACCCTCTAAGGGCAAAATCCAAATGTCAAAGTACCAAACTCAGATAAATAAAACAACCACAGGCGGATCGAATCCTAGTAAGAGTCTCCACTACTGATCATCCGGGTAGCGCACGTAGTAACGACTACGCTCCTCGTCGTACTCCCAATCCAGCTCGGTGCCATCACCTGGATAGCTCACGGCTGGACCTGCATCTGGGGTGGTGAAGTAACTGTGAGCCATAGAGGACTCAGCAATCCCGTTCCCGGGTAACAGAACTATCAAAGCCTTTAGGTGAGGGAAAAGGCTGAAGAAAGAAATGAGGTGAAGGAACAACATAGAGTCTGCAGCAGCAACTAGCACTAACTTACGCGAGAGAGAGCGAGAAGAGAAGGCAAAGCGAGAAGTGATCACTAAGTGATCCTAGCTACAAGCTCACAAACATAACCCCTCCGTGTTCAACTCCCGAATCCCTATTCGGAAATTGACAGTCACGGAACACACGCTGGTAGTGTATTAGTATCATTGTGTCAAGTTATCTACAACCGGAATTAACAAGCTCCCATCTGCCACATAACCGCGGGCACGGCTTTCGAAAGTTCAAAACCCTGCAGGGGTGTTCCAACTTGACCCATTACAAGCCCACGATCCGCGGAGTCGCAACTCCAAAGTGGGAAGACCCGAGTATCCTCGGAATCCCGTGCTCACGTTAAACCGAACTAAGGTAAGGCTAATCCAGCAAATCCTCCCGGCGTGCCGACACCCTGATAGTAGCCGCGCGTATCTCGTCTCAGGCCACGACCGGATGAGCACAGCGTACAGTGGCCGAAACCCAAGTTGCCAAGGGGGGCCCCGCACACGACTCTAGTTTGGACCAACACTCAAATCGAGCACTGGCCCAGGGGGGTTGAATTAATTAAGCCTCGGGTTAATTACTCCCTCGGAAAGGTTTAAGTTGTGTTAGGCGAATAGTACCAATGTTGGGACTTGCTGGAAAAGACTTAGCACTTAGCGGTTTATCGAGGGGGTCCCATACACCCCAACCGTGTTAGGAACGCATAATCAAGGAACATAAAACCG
>LR738710.1:126538151-126593284 GCA_902687465.1 Secale cereale | reverse complement strand
GTCATAATGGTGTAAAGCGCATGAAGAAACTCCATAGTGATGGACTTTTGGAATCACTTGATTATGAATCACTTGGTACTTGCGAACCATGCCTCATGGGCAAGATGACTAAAACTCCGTTCTCCGGAACAATGGAGCGAGCAACAGATTTGTTGGAGATCATACATACAGATGTATGTGGACCAATGAGTGTTGAAGCTCGCGGCGGGTATCGTTATTTTCTGACCTTCACTGATGATTTGAGCAGATATGGGTATATCTACTTAATGAAGCACAAGTCTGAAACATTTGAAAAGTTCAAAGAATTTCAGAGTGAAGTGGAGAATCATCGTAACAAGAAAATAAAAGTTTCTACGATATGATCGTAGAGGTAAAATATTTGAGTTAGCGAGTTTGGCCTTCAGTAAAAACAATGTGAAATAGTTTCACTACTCACGCCACTTGGAACACCATAGTGTAATGGTGTGTCTGAATGTCATAACCGTACTTTATTAGATATGGTGCGATCGATGATGTCTCTTACCGATCTACCACTATCGCTTTTGGGGTTATGCATTAGAGACAGCTACATTCACGTTAAATAGGGCACCATCTAAATCCGTGGAGATGACACCGTATGAACTGTGGTTTGACGAGAAACCTAAGCTGTCATTTCTTTAAGTTTGGGACTGCGATGCTTATGTGAAAAAGTTTCAACATGGTAAGCTCAAACCCAAATCGGAGAAGTAAATCTTCATAGGATACCCAAAAGAAACTGTTGGGTATACCTTCTATCACAGATCCGAAGGCAAGGTCTTTGTTGCTAAGAGTGGATCCTTTCTAGAGAAGGAGTTTCTCTCGAAAGAAGTGAGTGGGAGGAAAGTAGAACTTGAAGAGGTAATTGTACCTTCTCCCGAATTGGAAAGTGTAACATCACAGAAACTAGTTCCAGTGATTCCTACACCAATTAGTGAGGAAGCTAATGATGATGATCATGAAATTCAGATCAAGTTTCTGCTGAACTTCGTAGATCAACCAGAGTTCGTTCCGCATCAGAGTGGTACGGCAACCCGGTTCTGGAAGTCATGTTACTGGACCATGATGAACCTACGAACTATGAGGAAGCGATGATGAGCCCAGATTCCGCAAAATGGCTTGAGGCCATGAAATCTGAGATGGGATCCATGTATGAGAACAAAGTGTGGACTTTGGTTGACTTGCCCGATGATCGGCAAGCCATCGAAAATAAATGGATCTTCAAGAAGAAGACTGACGCTGACGGTAATGTTACTGTTTACAAAGCTCGACTTGTTGCGAAAGTTTTTCAACAAGTTCAAGGAGTTGACTACGATGAGACTTTCTCACCCGTAGCGATGCTTAAGTCTGTCCGAATCATGTTAGCAATCGCCATATTTTATGAAATCTGGCAAATGGATAACAAAATTGCATTCTTTAATGGATTTATTAAAGAAGACTTGTATATGATGCAACTAGAAGGTTTTGTCAATCCTAAAGGTGCTAACAAAATGTGCAAGCTCCAACGATCCATCTATGGACTGGTGCAAGCATCTCGGAGTTGGAATATACGCTTTGATAAGTTGATCAAAGCATATAGATTTATACAGACTTGCGGTGAAGTCTGTATTTACAAGAAGTGAGTGGGAGCACTACAACCTTTCTGATAAGTATATGTGAATGACATATTGTCGATCGGAAATGATGTAGAATTTTCTGGAAAGCATAAAGGAGTGTTTGAAAGGAGTTTTTCAAAGAAAGACCTTGGTGAAGCTGCTTACATATTGGGCATCAAGATCTATAGAGATAGATCAAGACGCTTGATAAGACTTTCGATGAGTACATACCTTGATAAGATTTTGAAGTAGTTCAAAATGGATCAGTCAAAGAAGGAGTTCTTGCCTGACTTGTAAGGTGTGAAGTTGAGTAAGACTCAAAGCCAAACCACGGCAGAAAAATATAGAGAGAATGAAAGTCATTCCCTATGCCTCAGCCATAGGTTCTATAAAGTATGCCATGCTGTGTACCAAACATGTTGTGTACCTTGCCATGAGTTTGTCAAGGGGGTACAATAGTGATCCAGGAGTAGATCACTGTACAGCGGTCAAAATTATCCTTAGTAACTGGATGACTAAGGAAATGTTTCTCGATTATGGAGGTGATAAAGAGTTCGTCGTAAAGGGTTACGCCGATGCAAGCTTTGACACTAAATCCAGACGACTCTAAGTATCAATCTGGATGCGTATTGAAAGTGGGAGCAATTAGCTAGAGTAGCTCTATGCAGAGCATTGTAGACATAGAAATTTGCGAAATACATACGGATCTGAATGTGACAGACCCGTTGACTAAACTTCTCTCACAAGCAAAACATGATCACACCTTATTACTCTTGGGTATTAATCACATAGCGATGTGAACTAGATTATTGACTCTAGTAAACCCTTTGGGTGTTGGTCACATGGTGATGTGAACTATGGGTGTTATTCACATAACGATGTGAACTATCGGTATTAAATCACATGGCGATGTGAGCTAGATTATTGACTCTAGTGCAAGTGGGAGACTGAAGGAAATATGCCCTAGAGGCAATAATAAAGTTGTTATTTATATTTCCTTATATCATGATAAATGTCTATTATTCATGCTAGAATTGTATTAACCGGAAACTTAGTACATGTGTGAATACATAGACAAAACAGAGTATCCCTAGTATGCCTCTACTAGACTAGCTCATTGATCAAAGATGGTTATGTTTCCTAGCCATAGACATGAGTTGTCATTTGATCAACGGGGTCACATCATTAGGAGAATGATGTGATGGACAAGACCCATCCGTTAGCATAGCACTATGATCGTTTAGTTTTACTGCTATTGCTTTCTTCATGACTTATACATGTTCCTCTGACTATGAGATTATGCAACTCCCGAATACCGTAGGAACACCTTGTGTGCTATCAAACGTCACAACGTAACTGGGTGATCATAAAGATGCTCTACAGGTGTCTCCGAAAGTATTCGTGGTGTTGGCATAGATCAAGATTAGGATTTGTCACTCCGAGTGTCGGAGAGGTATCTCTGGGCCCTCTCGGTAACACACATCACAATAAGCCTTGCAAGCAAAAGACTAATGAGTTAGTCACGAGATGATGAGTTACGGAACGAGTAAAGAGACTTGCTAGTAACGAGATTGAACTAGGTATAGAGATACCGACGATCGAATCTCGGGCAAGTAACATACCGTTGACAAAAGGAACAACGTATGTTGTTATGCGGTTCTGACCGATAATAGATCTTCGTAGAATATGTAGGAGCCAATATGAACATCTAGGTTCCGCTATTGGTTATTGACCGGAGATGAGTCTCGGTCATGTCTACATAGTTCTCGAACCCGTAGGGTCCGCACGCTTAACGTTTGATGACGATCGGTATTATGAGTTTATGAGTATTGATGTACCGAAGGTAGTTCGGAGTCCCGGATGAGATCACGGACATGACGAGGAGTCTCGGAATGTCCGAGACATAAAGATTGATATATTGGACGACTATATTCGGACACCGGAAGTGTTCCGGGAAAGTTTCGGATTTATCGGGATTGCCGGAGGGGGTTACCGGAACCCCCTACGAGAGGGGATGGTCCATAGTGGGCCTAAAGGGAAAGAGAGAGGCAGCCCATAGGGCTGGCCGGCGCCCCCACCTAGGGTTCCTAGTTGGACTAGGATTGGGGGGGGGGCGCCACCTCTCCTATTCCTTTCCCTCTTCTTTCTTTTGGTGAATCCTACTAGGAATAGGATTGCAATCCTATTCCTAGTAGGACTCCTTCCCTAGCCGCACTAGGAGAAGTTGGCCGGCCTCCCTCCCTTGCTCCTTTATATACGGGGGCAGGGGGGCACCCAAAGACACACAAGTTGAATTGTTTTAGCCGTGTGCGGTGCCCCCCTCCACAGAATCACACCTCGGTCATACCGTCGCGGAGCTTAGGCGAAGCCCTGCGCAGGTGAACACATCATATCCGTCACCACGCCGTTGTAATGCCCAGGATGGAATTATACCTCCTACGTGTCGAGGCACGACTTAAAGGCATAAGTCCATCCTAGAATGATCTCAAGTTTGGTAATCTTTGCACAACTCATGTAAAAGAGGGATAGTAAACTGAAAATAGTTGGCTTACAATCGCCACGTCACAGAATAACAGTACAAGTCTCAAACATCATACAATAAGATCACTACAACCCTCTAAGGGCAAAAGCCAAATGTCAAAGTACCAAACTCAGATAAATAAAACAACCACAGGCGGATCGGATCCTAGTAAGAGTCTCCACTACTGATCGTCCGGGTAGCGCACGTAGTAACGGCTACGCTCCTCGTCGTACTCCCAATCCAGCTCGGTGCCATCACCTGGATAGCTCACAGCTGGACCTGCATCTGGTGTGTGAAGTAACTGTGAGCCACAGAGGACTCAGCAATCCCGTTCCCGGGTAACAGAACTATTTAAGCCTTTAGGTGAGGGAAAAGGCTGAAGATAGAAATGAGGTGAAGGAACAACAAAGAGTCTGCAGCAGCAACTAGCACTAACTTACGCAAGAGAGAGCGAGAAGAGAAAGCATACGGCGAGAAGTGATCACTAAGTGATCCTAGCTACAAGCTCACAAACATAACCCCTCCGTGTTCAACTCCCGAATCCCTATTCGGAAATTGACAGTCACGGAACACACGCTGGTAGTGTATTAGCATCATTGTGTCAAGTTATCTACAACCGGAATTAACAAGCTCCCATCTGCCACATAACCGCGGGCACGGCTTTCGAAAGTTCAAACCCTGCAGGGGTGTTCCAACTTGACCCATTACAAGCCCACGATCCGCGGAGTCGCAACTCCAAAGTGGGAAGACCCGAGTATCCTCGGAATCCCGTGCTCAAGATATACCGAGCTAAGGTAAGGCTAATCCAGCAAATCCTCCCGGCGTGCCGACACCCTGATAGTAGCCGCGCGTATCTCGTCTCAGGCCACGACCGGATGAGCACAGCGTACAGTGGCCGAAACCCAAGTTGCCAAGGGGGGCCCCGCACACGACTCTAGTTTGGACCAACACTCAAGTCGAGCACTGGCCCAGGGGGGTTGAATTAATTAAGCCTCGGGTTAATTACTCCCTCGGAAAGGTTTTAGTTGTGTTAGGCAAATAGTACCAATGTTGGGACTTGCTGGAAAAGACTTAGCACTTAGCGGTTTATCGAGGGGGTCCCATACACCCCAACCGTGTTAGGAACGCATAATCAAGGAACATAAAACCGGCTTATACGGATCCTAACGGCATGAGTGGAACAAAACACCAAGCAAAAGGCTTAGCCTTCCACCCTTGCCAATATATATGTGATTTCAGTTAAAGCATTTATATAGTGTGATATAACCCAACCAAACTTCAACATGGAGCAAGCATCTTCACTTCACCTGCAACTAGCAACGCTATAAGAAGGGCTGAGCGAAGCGTACTTAGCCAAGCAACGGTTTGCATAGGTAGGGTGGTTAAACATGGCAATTGGTTACAAGTAGGAGGCTGACAAGAAGAACATGGGCATCGAGGCAAAACTATAGATCGAGACTACTAGCAATAGACAATGATAGTAATGTTATCGGGGTTCGGTCATCTTGCCTGAAGAGAAGAAGTTCGGATCAAAAGAAGGGTCCTCTTGTTCAAACTCGTTGGAAACCTCGTGCTCAACCTCGTTGGAAAACTCGTGCTCAACTTCCGGGTCTAAACAAGACAAACACACCAGCACCAAATCAACACAATGCAATGCGCACTCGAAAAACATGTATGCATGATGGATGCACTAGAGATGCACATGGAGCACGGAAAACATCACTCAAGCAAAACACCTCAAAACAAGATAACAACCTGATATTATTAATCTACACAGAAAATCACCCAAGTTTGATATAAAGATCGCTGAAATCGGAGTTACGGGCTAAAAGTTATGCCCGAAACAAGATTTGAGCGAAAACTGCAAATTACAGCAACATAGCATCTTGGGAGCTCAAAACAATTAATCTACAGCACCCAAAAGGCATGGCAAAGGACTTGAACATAAACTAGATATAATGTACAGCAACTAGGTCCAAAGTGCACCCCCAACGGAGTCACGGATCACTAGCAATGACCTTGGACATATTGAACTTTGAAATAAAATTCTGGCAGCAGAATTTTATTGAAAGTTTGGAGCAAAAGATAAACATGCTACAGCACCTCAAATGGACATGTGAGGACATGGATGGAAAGACAACAATATATACTTCATGGAACAATCAAAATCCACCCCAAAACTATCATGCTTTGTCCTACAACATCACACGAACATGGCATCGGAACGTTACAGATTTCAGACTTAGTGAAATTTCACTAAGTCCTAAAACAGCAACATCATCATGGCATCAAAAAGAGCATGTTTAAGACACCTCGAAACTAAACATGGCAAAGGGTAAGCACCTCATCAAAATACATATGACGGTGATCCCGAAACACACAAGCATGCATCAATGTGGTGAACACACCGATTACAACGAGCTCAACAACATGGCATTTCATAACAAGTAAAAACACAACATTTGAACATGGCATCTTGCAACGATGATAACAAGGAAACAATACATCTACCATGCAACCTATCACACACAACACGTAGTTCGTGTCAAGACGAACACGTGGACATGTCATTTGCTTCGTTTGGACAAACGAGCTAAAAGATAACACATGTCAAAGGTGGCATGAAAATAACACATAGCAGCAGTTTATATCATCATACACTCTTGCAACAGCAAAACAAGGCCCTAGATGATCTCTAACATGCATGACTACAACAGGTAAAACGTAGAGGACAACTCCACGAACATCTGGACATATTACACGCACAAAACGGAGCACCACAGAGAAAGTTATGCATGGTCAAAGTAGACACCTCAGATCAGGAAAACAGAGACTAGGGTTTGAAATTTGGACCTCAGATCAGATCCGGACAGAGGATGAACAGTGCGGCGGCGGCGGATCTGGGCCCGCGAGGAACAGTAGTGGATCCGGAGGCGGCGGCCCACCGCGGCGGCGGCCCGGCGCGGTGCGGGAGCGGCCCAGGCGCGCGGGGCACTGTGCGGGGGAAGCGAGGCCGGCCCAGCCGCTGAGGTTGCTGGAGCGGTGGCCCGCTCGGGCTGGGGCGAGCCCAGCGAGTGGCGGAGGAAAAACGGTGGCGACGGGGATCCGGCTGGGCCTCAGGTGCCCCGGCCCAGGCGAGCTTGCGGCGGCGCGAGGAGGAAAAGCGCCCGAGCGGCGAAGGAATGTGGGCCCAGGCGAGGCTCGATGATCTGGTCCTCCAGGCGACGGGAGGGAAACGGGCCAGCGATCTGGTCCCCCCAGACCAGATCGAAGCGGTCGAGACGACCCGGCGCGAACGATGCTGTGGGTCGATGCGGCGACTCGTTCCAGTAGGTTTTGCGGCGGAGGCTGGAAGGAACGAAGGGATCTCCTCGGGATCCAGGAGAAGCTACGGATCTGAGATCTGAAATAAAAGGAAAAAAAAATAGAGGGGAAGGAGGAAGAAGAAGGGGACATGCCCAAAAGACTAGGGGGCTATATATAGCAGATTTAGACTAGGGTTTGGGAGACTAGGGGTGCTAGGAGCCCTTCGATCGGGATCCAACGGATCCGATCGCGGGGATGATTTAAAAGGGCCAGACGGAGATAAAAGACTGCAGCAGGGGTATCTCCTCGGGATCCGAAGTAAGGGCACTTCGGACCCACACGGACAACGGAGGGAAAAAGTCAACGGAGTCCAAACGAGACGAGATTTGAGATGCGGGTTGCACACAACAAAACAACAACACACAACACAACCTCGCGGCACACCGGTAACGAAAAACGCCCGAACAACAAAGAAGGCCTACGGGACGTCACGGACACGTGAGGGAGCTCCGGAACACGAAACGGACAACGGGAAGAAACGCCACGAACCGGAAACAACCCACAACACAAACAAAATGCAATGCACATGTCTACATGATATGAATGAATGCCACACACTCACACAACAAAACGACGAAAGCCCGAAAGACAAAGAACCCGAAATGGAAAATAGATGAAGCCGGAGATTTATTATAAGCCCAAAAGGGAAAGTATTACATCCGGGGCATTACAAACTCTCCTCTACTACAAAAAGATCTCGTCCCGAGATCTAGGACTGGAAAAAGGAAGGGTACTCGGAACGAAGATGATCTTCTCGTTCCCAGGTAGCTTCTCGGTCTGTGTGATGTGACCACTTGACTTTCAGAAACTTGATGGTCTTGTTGCGAGTCTTGCGTTCGGTTTCTTCGAGAATTGCAACTGGATGCTCTCGGTAGGAAAGGTCTAGTTGAAGATCAATCTCCTCAAACGGAATCATCCGCTCAGGTGCCTTGAAGCATTTGCGAAGCTGAGACACATGAAAGACATCATGAACATTTGCAAAGTTGGAAGGGAGCTCGAGCTGATAGGCTAGATCGCCTCTTTTGCCAAGAATTTTGAAAGGACCGACGTATCTAGGAGCAAGCTTTCCTTTGATACCGAACCTTTGGGTTCCTTTCATCGGAGAAACTCGGAGATAGACATGATCACCGATGTCGAAAGCCAAATCACGATGCTTTCCGTCATAGTAACTCTTCTGACGCGACTGAGCGGCCTTGAGATTCTCACGTATGACTTTGCACATTTCTTCGGCTTCAGAGATCAAATCATTGCCAAGAAGTTGGCGTTCGCCTGTTTCAGACCAGTTGAGAGGGGTACGGCACTTTCTGCCATAGAGAATTTCAAACGGTGCTTTGCCTGCACTTGCTTGAAAGCTGTTGTTGTAAGAGAATTCGGCAAATGGAAGACAGTCCTCCCATTTCATACCGAAGGAGATGACACAGGCTCTGAGCATATCTTCAAGGATCTGATTCACACGCTCGACTTGACCACTAGTCTGAGGGTGAAAGGCAGTGCTGAACCTGATCTTCGTGCCCATGGCGGACTGAAAGGAGTCCCAGAACTTTGATGTGAACAAGCTGCCACGGTCTGAGGATATCACTTGAGGAATGCCATGTAGGGACACAATTCTGGAAGTGTACAGCTCTGCAAGTTGAGCTGCATTGATTGATTCTTTGACTGGAAGAAAGTGAGCAACTTTGGTAAGCTTGTCAATCACCACAAAGATAGCATCATTGCCTCGCTTGGATTTAGGAAAGCCAGTGACGAAGTCCATTTCAATGTGGTCGAACTTCCACTCAGGAATAGGAAGAGGTTGGAGAAGACCGGCTGGACGTTGATGTTCTGCTTTCACTTTTCTGCATACATCACATTCATTCACGAATTGGGCAATTTCCCTTTTCATGCGTGTCCACCAGTAAGATTGCTTGAGGTCTTGATACATCTTGGAACTGCCAGGATGAATGGAAAGGAGAGAGTCATGAGCTTCTTCCATTATGAGCTTCCTGAGATCACCTTTGGGAACAACGAGTCTGTCCTCGAAGAACAAGGTATCTCTCTCATCAACACGGAAGCACTTATATTTTGGAGTGCCCTTTGCAATCCCATGTTTCACTTTTTTCACCATGGTATCACTGAGCTGGGCCTCACGGACTTGATCTTCCAGGGTAGGAGCAATCTGGAGATTTGCAAGAAAACCCTGCGGAACAACCTGAAGGTTGAGCTTCCTGAAAGCTTCACAAAGCTCAGGCTGGTGTGGCTTGATGAGAAGGCTGTTGCAATATGCCTTTCTGCTCAAAGCATCTGCAATCACATTCGCCTTGCCTGGAGTGTACTCAATGCTGGGGTTGTACTCTTGGATCATCTCGACCCAACGAGTCTGGCGGAGGTTCAGATGCGGCTGCGTGAAGATGTACTTCAAACTCTTGTGATCAGTGAAGATGTCGACCTTTCTGCCCAACAACAGATGTCTCCACGTAATCAGAGCATGTACCACAGCTGCTAGCTCGAGATCATGTGTGGGATAGTTCTTCTCAGCTGGCTTGAGCTGACGTGAAGTGTATGCCACAATTCTCTTCTCTTGCATAAGCACACCACCAAGGCCTTGAAGAGAAGCGTCACAGAACACTTCATAGGGCTTGGATTCATCAGGAGGAATCAGAACTGGAGCTGAGACAAGCTTCTCTTTGAGGGTTTTGAAAGCCACTTCACACTCGGGAGACCAAAAGTATTTGACATTCTTCTGGAGGAGGTTGGAAAGAGGCTTGGCAATCTTGGAGAAGTTCTCCACAAACCTTCTGCAATAGCTGGCAAGACCCAGAAAACTGCGGAGCTGCTTGACGTTCTGAGGAGCTTCCCAGTTGACAATTGCTTCAACTTTCTCGGGGTTAACCGCAATACCGTCAGCTGAGATAATGTGGCCCAGGTAGAGAACCTTATCGAGCCAAAACTCGCACTTTGAGAACTTGGCATAGAATTTGTGCTCTCGGAGTCGATCAAGAACCAGACGCAAGTGCTTTTCGTGATCTTCTTCATTCTTGGAAAACACCAAAATATCATCCAGATACACTAGCACAAACTCGCCTGTATAGGGGTTGAAGATGTAATGCATCATCCTTGAGAAGGTAGGAGGAGCATTGGCGAGGCCGAAGGACATGACGGTATACTCATATGAACCGTAGCTCGTTCTGAACGCCGTCTTGGGAATGTCTTCCTCGCGAATGCGAATTTGATGGTAGCCCATTCGGAGGTCAAGCTTAGAGAATACTTTAGCTCCTTTGAGCTGCTCAAAGAGTTCATTGATGTTGGGGAGCGGATACTTGTTCTTAATCGTCTTCTTGTTGAGTGGCCGGTAGTCAACACATAGACGCTCCGTGCCATCTTTCTTCTTGACAAATAAGACACCACAGCCCCACGGAGATGTACTCGGTCTGATGAGACCCATACGCTCCTGTTCATCCAACTGTTTCTTCAATTCCTTCAATTCATCTGAAGAGAGCTTGTATGGACGCCGACAAACAGGTTCGGTGCCCGGCTCGAGTTCAACGACAAACTCCACCTGACGGTGTGGAGGCATTCCTGGAAGTTCTTCTGGAAAGACGTCTTGATATTCATTCACCACTGGAATTTGCTCTATGGCATTAATTTCACCCTTATCATTAAGAGAGAAAAGCCGAATAGTATTATCCCTGGAGGCGAAGATAATCACATCTTCATCAGAATGAGTCAATTTGACTTCCTTTTGAGCGCAATCAATGTGAGCATCATGCTGAGAAAGCCAATCCATTCCGAGAATGAGGTCAATATCAGAATGACCAAGAACCACCGGATTAGCCAGAAATCGATAATCACCCATGCGGATAGAAACATTCGGAACAAAGTTGTTGGAGTTCATGAGCAAACCCGGAGAAAGCACAGACATCGGACTCGGCAAAGCTTGCAATGGCATATCATGTGACAATGCAAAAGGTCTTGACATGAAAGAATGTGAAGCACCTGAATCGAACAAAACTTTAGCTGGAAAAGAGTTCACTGAGAGATTACCCAGAATGACATCAGAAGAAGCCTCTGCTTGTGCTGCATTCATCAGATTGACCCTTGCAGACTTTGGATCATGCTTGACAATAGCTGAACTCATAGGTGGTGGAGGAGGAAGACGCTTCGGATTCGGACATCTGTTGGCATAATGACCCTTCTGGCCACACTTGTTGCACACCACTTCAGAGAGAGGACGGAACTGAGAGCCACTGGACTTGGAGCCTTGAGACTGAAACTGCTTCTTCGACTGGTTGCTTGGGTTGGGTGGGTGGGAGAAACCACGACCACTAGAGTTCTTGTTGTTGGAGTTGTTGAAGTTGCTGGAGTTGTTGTATGGAGCTCGAATCATTGGAGGAGGAGGAAGCCAGAATTTCTGTTGTTTCGCAGCCAACTGAGACGATGAGGTAGAGTGAACAGCATCTCGAATTCTCTTCTTAGAAGCCTCCATCTTAAGCTGAGCTGCTTCTTGTTTCAAAGCCATGTTATAGAACTTATCGAATTCGTCTGGCTCGAACAGAGTGAGAGCAAGCTGAAGTTCATCTTTGAGACCTCCACGGAACTGATAGATTTTGCTCTTTGCATCAGGTATGTCTTGCTTTGCATAGCGAGCGAGGTTTTGAAACTTGACATTATACTGATAGACTGACATGGAGCCCTGCTTGAGGTTGCGGAATTGCTCACGCATACCCTCGATAACACTTGTAGGAATGTGATGCGAGCGGAAATCCCTGCAGAAGTTCTCCCACGAGATCACTTGACCCGGCCTTGAGTCTTTGTACTGCTGCCACCAATCAGCAGCTTGATCTTTCAGTTGGAAGGCTGCAAACTTCACATAGTCATCTTCTTTCACGTTACTGCACTCAAAATGCTTCTTGATATCGGTCAGCCAATCCTCAGCATCAAGAGGGTCGACACAGTAACTGAAAGCTTTAGGATTGTTGGCCAAGAACTGGTTGAGGGTAGCATGGTGCTGCTGGAAGAAGTTGCCTTGGTTCATTGGAACGCCCTGATTAGCTTGATTAGCTTGCATAGCCTGCATTTGCTGCATCATCTGCATCATCAACTGAGTGTTCTGAGCAGTAGTCTGCATAATTGCTCTCCAAGCCTCAGGCGGAGGAGGAGGTGAAGGAGGATGCTCTGGGACCTCTTCCACCTCTGGGTTGGCATTCGGAACCTTTTTCGGAGCCATCCTGTAAGAGATGACCACGAATCAGCAATTGATTGACAAAAGGAATAAGCTGAATCAATGGAATGAATTGCAACAAGTCTTCACAATAATCATTCGAACAATAAGAACGAATGAAATTTCTTAGTTAATTGATAACATCAGTCTTCACGAGAAGCCACATAGGGATCAAAAGGATAAAATGAAAAAACAACAAGGTACGGAAAGGAACAAACACAAGAGAGGAGTTTCGTTCTAACATCTTTGTGCTGAAAGCATATGAACGCGTTACGAAAAGGTTTTGCAATCCCCGGATCAGCATAGCCAAGGACCCTTTAAGATGCAACTCCTGATAGTAACCTCGGTCATATAACCTCTTCACTCAATGTCGAACCCCGAACTCACTAACCTGCATTCGTTGGAAGAATGCCTACGATCTACTGGATAAAACCCACCTATAGCTTTCCGAAAGATTCCAGTTATGCAATCAGGTGTTGGGGATACACGGGAAGCACCGCGCAATCAACTCTAACCTACATCCAGGTGTATCCATCCTTCAACACATAACCAGTCTTTCTCGGAAACTGTGTACCTCGGACCTTCGAAAAGCATCCACTATAACAAGCTATGGCAATACTCCCGAACTACCTCCCCAGTACTGGGTGATGTCGGGGTTATCGTGCCACTGGCCGTATAGGGGAGATTTTCGATGTCGGCCGTCTTAAGTATTTAGTACTGTCGCGATATGCTTGTTACAGTGATACCCCGAAGCTCAACTCCTCGGTAACAGGAGGCATCGAGAACAATATCCTTGTCACAAGAACATCGAAACAATCCCAGAATACTCGCGGGAATCCTAAAAAAAATTTTGTGCAAATTTTGAAGATAGGAGAGACAAAAGTAGACGTCAGGAGTCCTCACCAGAGAGAAAGGGGATGAGAAGCAAGAAATCCTACTCTCCGATATAATATAGGACTCAAAAAGTTTTCAGTGTGTGCCTAGACTCAACCGTCAACGGTTCGATCAAACAGTGGGGGCTCCTAGGTCGGAGAAGGCTCTGAATACCAACTTGTAATGCCCAGGATGGAGTTATACCTCCTACGGGTCGAGGCCCGACTTAAAGGCATAAGTCCATCCTAGAATGATCTCAAGTTTGGTAATCTTTGCACAACTCATGTAAAAGAGGGATGGTAAACTTAAAATAGTCGGCTTACAATCGCCACGTCACAGAAAAACAGTACAAGTCTAAAAACATCATACAATAAGATCACTACAACCCTCTAAGGGCAAAATCCAAATGTCAAAGTACCAAACTCAGATAAATAAAACAACCACAGGCGGATCGAATCCTAGTAAGAGTCTCCACTACTGATCATCCGGGTAGCGCACGTAGTAACGACTACGCTCCTCGTCGTACTCCCAATCCAGCTCGGTGCCATCACCTGGATAGCTCACGGCTGGACCTGCATCTGGGGTGGTGAAGTAACTGTGAGCCATAGAGGACTCAGCAATCCCGTTCCCGGGTAACAGAACTATCAAAGCCTTTAGGTGAGGGAAAAGGCTGAAGAAAGAAATGAGGTGAAGGAACAACATAGAGTCTGCAGCAGCAACTAGCACTAACTTACGCGAGAGAGAGCGAGAAGAGAAGGCAAAGCGAGAAGTGATCACTAAGTGATCCTAGCTACAAGCTCACAAACATAACCCCTCCGTGTTCAACTCCCGAATCCCTATTCGGAAATTGACAGTCACGGAACACACGCTGGTAGTGTATTAGTATCATTGTGTCAAGTTATCTACAACCGGAATTAACAAGCTCCCATCTGCCACATAACCGCGGGCACGGCTTTCGAAAGTTCAAAACCCTGCAGGGGTGTTCCAACTTGACCCATTACAAGCCCACGATCCGCGGAGTCGCAACTCCAAAGTGGGAAGACCCGAGTATCCTCGGAATCCCGTGCTCACGTTAAACCGAACTAAGGTAAGGCTAATCCAGCAAATCCTCCCGGCGTGCCGACACCCTGATAGTAGCCGCGCGTATCTCGTCTCAGGCCACGACCGGATGAGCACAGCGTACAGTGGCCGAAACCCAAGTTGCCAAGGGGGGCCCCGCACACGACTCTAGTTTGGACCAACACTCAAATCGAGCACTGGCCCAGGGGGGTTGAATTAATTAAGCCTCGGGTTAATTACTCCCTCGGAAAGGTTTAAGTTGTGTTAGGCGAATAGTACCAATGTTGGGACTTGCTGGAAAAGACTTAGCACTTAGCGGTTTATCGAGGGGGTCCCATACACCCCAACCGTGTTAGGAACGCATAATCAAGGAACATAAAACCGGCTTATACGGATCCTAACGGCATGAGTGGAACAAAACACCAAGCAAAAGGCTTAGCCTTCCACCCTTGCCAATATATATGTGATTTCAATTAAAGCATTTATATAGTGTGATATAACCCAACCAAACTTCAACATGGAGCAAGCATCTTCACTTCACCTGCAACTAGCAACGCTATAAGAAGGGCTGAGCGAAGCGTACTTAGCCAAGCAACGGTTTGCATAGGTAGGGTGGTTAAACATGGCAATTGGTTACAAGTAGGAGGCTGACAAGAAGAACATGGGCATCGAGGCAAAACTATAGATCGAGACTACTAGCAAAAGACAAAGATAGTAATGTTATCGGGGTTCGGTCATCTTGCCTGAAGAGAAGAAGTTCGGATCAAAACAAGGGTCCTCTTGCTCAAACTCGTTGGAAACCTCGTGCTCAACCTCGTTGGAAAACTCGTGCTCAACTTCCGGGTCTAAACAAGACAAACACACCAGCACCAAATCAACACAATGCAATGCGCACTCGAAAAACATGTATGCATGATGGATGCACTAGAGATGCACATGGAGCACGGAAAAACATCACTCAAGCAAAACACCTCAAAACAAGATAACAACCTGATATTATTAATCTACACAGAAAAACACCCAAGTTTGATATAAAGATCGCTGAAATCGGAGTTACGGGCTAAAAGTTATGCCCGAAACAAGATTTGAGCGAAAACTGCAAATTACAGCAACATAGCATCTTGGGAGCACAAAATAATTAATCTACAGCACCCAAAAAGCATGGCAAAGGACTTGAACATAAACTAGATATAATGTACAGCAACTAGGTCCAAAGTGCACCCCAAACGGAGTCACGGATCACTAGCAATGATCTTGGACATATTGAACTTTGAAATAAAATTCTGGCAGCAGAATTTTATTGAAAGTTTGGAGCAAAAGATAAACATGCTACAGCACCTCAAATGGACATGTGAGGACATGGATGGAAAGACAACAATATATACTTCACGGAACAATCAAAATCCACCCCAAAACTATCATGCTTTGTCCTACAACATCACACGAACATGGCATCGGAACGTTACAGATTTCAGACTTAGTGAAAATTCCACTAAGTCCTAAAACAGCAACATCATCATAGCATCAAAAAGAGCATGTTTAAGACACCTCGGAACTAAACATGGCAAAGGGTAAGCACCGCATCAAAATACATATGACGGTGATCCCGAAACACACAAGCATGCATCAATGTGATGAACACACCGATTGCAACAAGCTCAACAACATGGCATTTCATAACAAGTAAAAACACAACATTTGAACATGGCATCTTGCAACGATGATAACAAGGAAACAATAAATCTACCATGCAACCTATCACACACAACACGTAGTTCGTGACGAGACGAACACGTGGACATGTCATTTGCCTCGTTTGGACAAACGAGCTAAAAGATATCACATGTCAAAGGTGGCACAAAAATAACACATAGCAGCAGTTTATATCATCATACACTATTGTAACAGCAAAACAAGCACCTAGATGACCTCTAACATGCATGACTACAACAGGTAAAACGTAGAGGGCAACTCCACGAACATCTGGACATATCACACGCTCAAAACGGAGCAACAGGTAAAAAGTTACAGCAGTGCAAAGTAGGCATCTCAGATCAGGAAAAACAGGGGCTTAGGGAAAAAAAAAACAACCTAGCAGATCTGGAACAGTGCGGATCTGGCCCGCGGAGGAACAGTGCGGATCTGGTACTGTAGCGGCGGCGAAACGGCGGGAGGCCCGCGGGCGAAACGGGGCGGCGGCCCGGTAGGCGCGCGGCGGCTGGCGGCCCGTTAGGCGGAGGCGGCGGCCCGCGCAGCCGGCGGCGTACGGCCCGCGGGGGCGAGGGCGAGTGGGCCGTGGCGAGGTGAGAGGCCCAGCTCCCGGCGCGGAGCTGGCGGAGGGACGCGGAGGCGCTGGTGGGCCGCGGCGGAAGGCCCACCGGGGCGATCCGGCCGGCGGGAGGCGGCGGTGGGCGCTCGGGCCGATCTGGAAGTGGCGAGGCGAAGACGAGGCGATGGCGAGGCCGGCCCGGGTTGCGATGCGGTGGCGATGGAGGGCGACGCGGATGGGCCGGCTCGGGGCGGAGGCCTGGTGGAGCGGCGGCTCGCTCGGGCGAAGACGCGGGCAACTGGTCCCCTCTGGGCCCTGGCGACGCGGCGTACGGCCCGGTGGTCGAACTGGCCGCTCGGTGGAGCGGATCGAAGCTTCGCTCGATCGCCCAGGCGCTGGCGGCGTTGACCTGGCGGGCGCGACTGGATCGAGGCAGCCTCGAGCTGCTGCTGCGGTTCGAACCTTCGGGATCCCGAAATTGTTTTGGATCTGAGGGAAGAAAAGAAAAAAAAAAGAAAGGGATCTAGAGGAGGAAGAAGAAGGGGCATGCCCAAATAGACCTAGGGGTCTATATATAGCAGATTTAGACTAGGGTTTGGAACTAGGGATGTCTAGGAGCCCTCCGATCTGGATCCAACGGATCCGATCGCGGGGACGATTTTAAAAGGACCAGACGGAGATAAAAGAATGCAACAGGGGTATTTCCGGGACACGAAGTAAGGGCACTTCGGACCCACACGGGCAACGGAGGGAAAAGTCAACGGAGTCCAAACGAGACGAGATTTGAGAGGCGGGTTGCACACAACAAAACAACAACACACAACACAACCTCGCGGCACACCGGTAACGAAAAACGCCCGAACAACAAAGAAGGCCTACGGGACGTCACGGACACGAGAGGGAGCTCCGGAACACGAAACGGAAAACGGGAAGAAACGCCACGAACCGGAAACAACCCACAACACAAACAAAATGCAATGCACATGTCTACATGATATGAATGAATGCCACACACTCACACAACAAAACGACGAAAGCCCGAAAGACAAAGAACCCGAAATGGAAAATAGATGAAGCCGGAGATTTATTATAAGCCCAAAAGGGAAAGTATTACATCTGGGGCATTACAGGTTAGGTCTCCCGGCTCCCTAAGGAAGCCGAGCAAATATGATTGCTTCTTACTTAATCTCAAAACGGGTCCTTACATGAGTTATATAATCCTCCTAATGATATAATTGAGCTAAGCCCCTAACATGATAAGATAACTGGGCCAAGCCCCTAACTGCATGGGCTGTAGTATATGCCGCTCATAACAGCAGTACATCAAAAATGCCGTGACAAACTGTGAGCCCGCTGGTACCATCGACAACAAAATGTGTGCGTATTCCTCATTTCTTAAGTCATCATGATTTTACCTATTACTGGATTGCCTTGATTCCTTCTACAAGGGACATCCGTCTTTCATTTTGAGTAGTATTTCATCTCTGTACATGCAAGCTCATCCTTGCCAATTTTACTGCTGAAACATTGAAAAAATGTCATCTGGTGGACCGCAAATGCTGTTGTCGATAGCCTATGTGGGATGCCTATATATGGGAGGATCGAGATGATTAAGCTCTTACGGCCTCATGTGAGTTGATGATCTGTGTCTTAAGCTTTTTTTTGTGTGGTATTTCTGCCCAAATGATGTGCTATCTGTTTCCCCCTTTTGAGTGTTGGGGAACGTAGTATTTCAAAAAAAATCCTACGACCACGCAAGATTTATCTAGGAGAAGCATAGCAACGAGAGGGGTGAGTGTGTCCACGTACCCTCGTAGACCGAAAGCGGAAGCATTTAGTAACGCGATTGATGTAGTCGGACGTCTTCGCGATCCAACCGATCAAGTACCGAACGCACGGCACCTCCGCGATCTGCACACGTTCAGCTCGGTGACGTCCCTCGAACTCTTGATCCAATTGAGGTCGAGGGAGAGTTTTGTCAGCACGACAGCGTGGTGACGGTGTTGATAAAGTTACCGATGCAGGGCTTTGCCTAAGCACTACGACAATATAACCGAGGTGTGAAACTGTGGAGGGGGGCACGGCACACGGATGAGTAATCAACTTGTGTGTCTATCGGGTGCCACCTCCCCACGTATATAAAGGAGAGAGGGAGGAGAAGGCCGGCCTACATGGGGCGCGCCAAGGGAGGAGGATTCCTACTCCTAGTAGGAGTAGGTTTCCTCCTTTCCTAGTCCTACTAGGAAAAGGGAGGAAAGAGGAGGAGGAGAGAAGGAAGGAGGGTGGCGGCCCCCCAAGCCCTAAACCAATTCGGTTTGGGCCTATGGGGGCGCCCCCCACATCTTGCTTGCTGCCCTCTTTCTCCACTAGGCCCAATAAGGCCCATAGACTCCCCGGGGGTTCCCGTAACCTCCCGGTACTCCGAAAAATACCCGATACACTTCGGAACCCTTCCGGTGTCTGAATATAACATTCCAATATGTCAATCTTTATGTCTCGACCATTTCGAGACTCCTCGTCATGTTTGTGATCTCATACGGGACTCCAAACAACCTTCGGTACATCAAAACACATAAACTCATAATATCGATCATCATCAAACGTTAAGCGTGCGGACCCTACGGGTTCGAGAACTATGTAGACATGATACGTCTCCAACGTATCTATAAGTTTTTATTGTTCCATGCTATTATTTATGATGTTTTGGATGTTTAATGGGTTTTGTTATACACTTTTATATTATTTTTGGGACTAACCTATTAACCCAAAGGCCCAGTCCAGATTGCTATTTTTTGCCTATTTCAGTGTTTTACCGAAAAGGAATATCAAAGGAGTCCAAACGGATTGAAACCTTCGGGAAGATATTTTTGGAACGATATCTTCACGGGAGACTTGAGAACCACGGAATAGGGCACACGTGGCGTCCACGAGGGTGGGGGCGCCCCCCTATAGGGCGCGCCTCCCTGCCTCGTGGGCTGTCACACCCTGATTTTCATGCCACATTGCTTAAGCTAATAATCATGCTAAAAATGTGGTTTGACAAAAACTTTTGAGTGTTTTTGACTTTGCTTGATTGATTCTCTGTCTGCTGTTTGCTAGTGCTCTAAAAATCAAATAAATCCTCCAACTCTTATACTTCATCTCCTTGACCCAAAACCTTCTCCCAATGATCATGCCATGTGTATAGAACAGTATAGAATTTTCTTATAAAAATATTTTGGCCAAATATTATTTTCTAAAATTAGTTTTCCAAAAACCCCCGAATTGAGGTTTGCACTGCAAGTACCTTATTTAGGGTGTGAAAAATCTTTCAAAAAGTATATTTCAATCCTATTAGGTATAGGACTCCCAGAAACCACAAAATTATAATTTTAAAAGTTATTTTTATATTTTATTTGAAAGCTTTTTCTTAAGGCCAGAAATGGTCTTAAATAGGGAACAATTATTTAATTATTTCAAAAATATTTTCCAAAATACAGGGAAACTCATAGGACATATATTGTCCATATATAAGAGTTTCAGCACATGGTCATGTTCAAAATATTGGACAAATCCTTCCAAAACCCTTTCTGGATATTTCAAGCTTTTGAAATATTTACAAAGGATATATTCTCCAAAAATTCCAGGGAAATTCTATCATGTCATATATGACATATGTGATTATCTTGCCAAGCCCCATGCCTTGAAGATCAAGGAAACATCATATGATCCCCTCAAAACCTTTTCTGTTCATTTTGAAGTTTGAGCAACTTTACATTGCCAAACTTGTCCGAATGCTCTCTAACTTGGTGCACATGCTAAAATGATGTAATTATGCATCTATGACAAATGGCACAAGTTTTGGAGAAGCATAACTTGATATAAGTGCCCCAAAACCATTTCTGTTCAAATTCAAATTTGAACAACTTTACATTACCAACTTTTTACCTGGGGCTTCAAACTTTGTGGGCATGATCACAACCCCAAATGATGACACTACACCAAGTGGTGCATCAAGGGGAGATGATTAGCTTAACTCAAACATGGTGAAACCATTTCTGTTGATTTCTAGGGTTCATCAAAGTTACATTGGCAACTTTGCCCAAATGAGCTCAAATTTGGTGGAAGGGCCTAATTATATGTGACATTTGATCCTGTTAAGTCTCATGTCAAGTGGAGCTATTTTGCTTGCCCAAATCTGCATCAAACACCTTCTGCCATTTTTCTTAAGCCATTGTTTTGACCACTTTTACTATTCCCATTGAGCTCAACTTTCTACCACAGCTTCTCCTAGTCCTCTTCTACCTCCAGTAACTCTCCCCTACCTCAGCTCAATCATTGGAGGGGGGTAAAACCCCAATTTACTCTCCTGAACAGCAGCAGTCTCCTTCTTCCTCACCTCCCTCCTCATTCCAGTGGCTCCCCTGGGCATCCAAGACCATCACACATTTCTTTACTCCTCCCCCGACCCCCTAGACAACATTGGGCAAGATAGATGCGACCAGAGCGGTGAGGGCGCGGCCGTGCCGGCCATACGGGCGCTCTGGAGCGCGCTACAGTGCACTCCCGCACTGTAGCCGCGTCCTGCCCGAGGCACCCGACAGCCTGGGGCGTTGGGATCGCGTCTCCCGAGGTGCCCTCGACGTCCGCGACCTGCAGGCCTGTCGGCCCTATCCTCCCCTGCCCTCCTTCTCCCTCCGTGAGCTAACCCGAGCGCGTCCGTGGACGCCGCCCAAGGTGCACCGCTGCCACTTGATACGTCCAAAACGTATCTATAATTTCTGCTTGCTCCATGCCACTTTTGGGTGATATTGCTATGATATTCATACACTTCCATACACTTTTGATCATATTTGGACTAACTTACTAATCCAGTGCACCCCAGTGCCAGTTTCTGTTTTCGGCTGTTTTTGTATTTCAGGTTTTCACGTTTCGAGAACTGCCCAGAAAAATCCAGAAAAATTATATAAAAATTAGCGATCCGGAAACAACACTGCGTCCGAAGGGCAGCCTGGGGGGGGCCACCAGGGCTCCAGGCGCCCTGGCGGCGCGCCCCCCTGGGCCGCACCGGGGGGCGCCTGGGCCCCCCGAAGCCCGTCCGGTGCCCCCCTTTGGCATATATTTAGAGGGACCTCCGAAACCCTCAGAACAGAACTTCTTTTCGCGATCCCATCTTTGTTCCGCCGCCGCCGCCGCTTCCAAGATCGGGAGCACCAGGAGAACTCTTCCCGGCACCCTGCCGGAGGGGAGGATCACCATCGGGAGCTTCTCCACCACCATGGACGCCTTCCGGATGACTCGTGAGTAGTCTCCCTTGGACCATGAGTCCATGACCAGTAGCTATGTGATGTTCTCCTCCCGTTCTTGTGCTTCACTAATTAGTCCTCGTGAGCTGCCCTACATGATCGAGGCACCTATGTAATCCTTATGCTTTTGCTATGTTGAGTTTGCTGGGATCCGATGGCTTATGAGATTATGTTCAGATTGATCTTGAGTAATATATTTGATTCACCTCTTTTATATTTTAGTTCATAAGTAATTCTTGCATGTTCTCCGTTGTTATTTATTGCTTTGGCCGAGTAATAGGTAGTGACTCCAAGAGGGAACGTTATGCTTGATTGTGGGTTCATGCCCCTCGATGACTAGCTTGAGTGACAGAAACATGAGTCTAAGGGATGTGATGTTGCCACAAGGGGGAAAACAACGGTGCTTGTGCCCGCGGGTGCAAGGATTGTTTACTTTACGCAAAGTTCTTTTAATGCAGTTGTCTGTTGCATTGAGTTTACACTATGGGTGGGACTCGTAACTTAATACCAGCGAGATGTTCTGGATAGATATCTCAAGGTGGATGATTAGTACTAGGCATTGATGGATTTCGGTCTACTTACTTTGGCGTACCGCCCATGCTTTGAACCTCAACCTTTCTTGCAATGTAGTCAGCATTGGTTTGCGTTCGTGGTCCTGTCAATTGCCCAGCTGTAATTTGTTTACCTCACATAGCTGTTTTATCGTCTTTTGGGAGAGAGACATCACTAGTGAACATCATGAGACTCCAGTCCTTATTACCATCATTGATCACCCCCGGTATTTACCTTTTCATTATTATTTACTATTGCAAAACACTATCTATCACTACTATCATTGCTTTTAACCCTTTGTGAACTACAAGGCCGGAGGGATTGACAACCTCTCTGTACTCGTTGGGAGCAAAGTTATTTGTATCTGTGTGCAGGTCCACGTTGATTGCTAATTGCGTCGTTAGCAGTTGACACCTACTTGTTGAACCTAGGAGTATCTGGGGATTCTATCCTTGGCATCTTTGCTAAGGGAAAACACTTCTACAATACTGCATCTTACACCTTCCACTTGGGGTAACCAACGAGGGGTTCGAGGCCCATCAAGGACTATTTTCTGGCGCCGTTGCCGGGGACTCCACTCTTCAGGATAGGGGATTTGCATGCTATCTTTTACCTTTGCTTTTTAGTCTTGTTAGTTTACCTTTCAGTTTTTGCTTTCAGTACCTTTTATCGAAAATCACAAAAATAGTTATCTTGCTTGCTTGCTACTATGGGTTCCACCGAGAACACCAAGTTGTGTGACTTCACTAGTCACAACAACGATGACTTCATCAGCACACCTATCACTACACCTGCCACTTCAGCACCTTCATATGAAATTAAACCTGCTTTACTAAACTTAGTCATGAAAGAACAATTCTCCGGTGCTGGAGATGATGCTGCTTTACACTTGAACAACTTTGTTGAACTTTGTGATATGCAAAAGTACCAAGAAATAGATGGTAATATTGTTAAGCTTAAGCTTTTTCCTTTCTCCTTGAGAGGAGGAGCTAAAATTTGGTTTCAGTCTTTGCCTAGAAATAGCATAGATTCATGGGACAAGTGCAAAGATGCTTTTATCGGAAAATACTATCCACCTGCTAAAATTATCCAACTTAGAAGTAACATTATGAATTTTAAACAATTGGATAATGAACACGTTGCCCAAGCTTGGGAACGTATGAAGTCTCTTATCAAGAACTGCCCTACTCACGGTTTGACTACTTGGATGGTTATCCAAACTTTTTATGCAGGCTTGAACTTTACCTCGCGGAACTTGTTAGATTCGGCCGCGGGAGGAACTTTTATGTCAACTACACTTGGTGCTGCCACAAAGCTTCTCGATGAGATGATGACCAACTATTCCCAATGGCACAACGAACGCGCTCCAACAGGTAGGAAGGTAAACTCTGTCGAGGAGATTTCCTCCCTTAATGAAAAAGTTGACTTGATCATGTCTCTACTTTCGAAGCAATCTACTGTTGATCCTCGTGATGTTCCTTTAAATTCTTTGATTGCTCAAGAACAAGTAGATGTGAACTTTATCTCTAGAAACAATTTTAACAACAATGCTTATAGGAGTAATTTTGGTAGCAATCCTAGACCGTTCCCCTCTAACTCTTATGGGAACAACAATGCTTATCCTAGTACCAAGAACTCCAATACTGAACTAGAGACTATGCTTAGAGATTTCATCACTACCCAAAAAGCCTTTAATAAGAATGTAGAAGAGAAACTACATAAACTAGATGATCTTTCTTTTAAGGTAGACCACTTAGCCAATGAGGTAAAACTGCTAAAAACTGAAACTTCTCCTCTTAAGGAGAGGGAAGTCATCCCTATTAATGCTACTCAAGTGCAAATCAATGAAAACATTAGGATGATGGCTAAACTTAAAGAAAGATGGGCTAGAGAAAGGGAGGAAGAGGAAAGAATTAAGAGCCTTCCTACCCACCACACTGTTGCTACTATCCAAGTTATTGAGGATGTTCACACTCTTAGCACCCAATGTACTCCTGGTCCCAATGGACCTATTAATGGTGATGCTATGACTTTAGAAGCTACCAAACAAGTGAACCTTAAGGACACCACTACCACTTTACTTGATGCTCGTGACCTTGATTTTGATAATTGCACTCTTACCGAAGTTATTGATTTCCTTCACAAGATGTCTAGAGATCCCTGCACTAGCACGCTTAACCTTGCCTTCACAGAGCATATCACTAATGCTCTCATCAAAGCTAGGGAGGAGAAACTTAGAGTAGAAGCCTCCATACCTAGAAAGCTAGAAGATGGTTGGGATCCTATGATAAAAATTAATTTGAATGACTTCTCTTGTTATGCATTATGTGATGTTGGTGCTAGTACCTCTGTTATGCCCAAAAGAATATATGATATGCTTAAATTGAAACCTTATGATTCTTGTTCTTTTGGTGTTCGTCTCGTTGATTCTTCCATAAAGAAACCTTTGGGGAGGATCGACGATGTTCTTATTATTGTCAATGATAATTATGTGCCCGTTGATTTCACTATTATGGATATTGAATGTGATCCTTCATGTCCAATTATTTTGGGACGTCCCTTTTTGCGCACCGTTGGTGCTGTCATTGACATGAAAGAGGGTAATATAAAATTTCAGTTTCCTCTCAAGAAAGGGATGGAACACTTCCCTCGTAAGAAGATCAAGTTACCTTTTGAGTCCGTTGTACGGGCTAGTTATTCTTTTACTCTTGATAAAACTTGATCTATGCATTATGCCTAGCTTAAAGGCATAAAAGAAAGCGCTTTTGGGAGGCAGCCCACATGAATACTTTTTTTTGCTTTTGTTGTGTCTTGATGTTGTTTACTGCTGTAGCATCATCATTGTATCTTTGCTTTTCATATTTGTGCCAAGTATAGCCTCTGATTGCTAGAAAGTTCAAAAGTTGTGAGGTGCTGTCCAGGAAACAGATTCTGTCCTTGGATAGAAAAATTCGTATAAAATCACCAGATCATCTTTTTGGTCTGTATTTTTTCAACAGCGTTCTCTATATAATTTTCTTTCGTGCGTCTGTTCTGAGTTTTTTGATTTGAGTTACAAAAGTATCCCGAACAGATCAATTACTACCTGTTGTTCTGTTTTTCACAGATTCTGTCCTGTTTTGCCTTTTCTTCACTTTGCAAATTAAGAACTTGATTTTTCTTTGCAAAAACCTTTTGGCAATCTTGAGAAACAGTAGAACTTCAAGAACATCCTTATTTCCAGCAAGGTATAATTAATTTATTAAGGATACTAACCTCGCTAATCAGATTATGATGAGTTATGTATGAAGGGAGTTTTCAAGTGTGCGATGGAAGATGATAAAAAAGATTCAGGAGTGTCAAGCGCTCAAGCTTGGGGATGCCCCCGTGCACCCCCAAGAAATATTCAAGGAGACTCAAGCGTCTAAGCTTGGGGATGCCCCCGTGCATCCCCTTCTCCATCAACATTATCAGTTCGTCTTTCGTTCCGCTATATTTTTATCACTTCATGTGTTATGTGCTATGCTTGGAGCGTCTTGCTTTTAGTTTTCTTTTTAGTTTTTCATAACGGGTTGGAACTCAGCATTCCTTTATGTGGGAGAGAAACACGCTCCACTTCTACCTAGAACATAACATAGAATTTTCATGTCTATCTTTGCTGTGTGTGTTCTTTGTCTTTTAAATAGCTACTATCGTGCTCTGCTCTTAGTATTCATGCTTATCTTTTCAAAAGAGCTTTTGTCTAGTTGGTTGCTTGAACTCTCTTTAATTACCATGCTCACCAGAGTTTGCTTCCGTTGCATTGGTTAATGTGTCTATGATAAAGATGCTACTTGCATGATGGTGCTTAGTAGTTCAGGTTTTCTTATGGTTAATCTCAAATAGCTCGGGGGTTCCCAATGTGTTATTAGAGTACCAACTTGATTTGTTTGCCTATGATATGGTATGGTTTAGTAATATCTTCCTTCGAGAATTTATTTTGATTGACTTGGCGTATGCTCACGCATATTTAAGACTGTAAACAAAGTCTGTCAAGCCTTGATGATCTTTTGTTTCTGAGTAGCGATATAACTACCATGCCTGATTCAATGTTGCTTTGCCGCTCTGCATGATTATGACCGTCATTGCTCTCTTAGTTGGTCGCTCCCAGTCTTTTTGCTAACCTCCACCTGTACTAAGCACACTAACCTTGCAATACATAGCTCATGGGAAAGTAGCTTATTGACACAATTGCTTCCATGTTTTCAAAATAAAAAGCTCTAGCACTTAACCATTCTTTTACCTTTATGTTAAAGCACCAACTACTGAGAGCATGATTGTCATTCTGAGTGTAATGTGCATTGTCCCAAAGTAGCATTGTCTTTTGCATGATTGTGATATCGTTTATTCTGAAATGATTGTATCTAGTCATCACTTAAACCTTGAAGGTGCCCCTGCATTTATGTTTTGCATCACTAAAGGGGGCAAGTAGATATCACTTTATCATATTTGCACATCATGTTCATTGCAAATCTATTTGATGTTTCAGTTTCATGTTGTAAAACTTTCAGTCATTTGTGATTTTCTCATGAGGCAACTTAATTACTATAGAATCATTGTCTCAGTAAGCTTTTGTCATATGACTATAAAAAGTCCTATATGGTTAATAGCATGTCACCACAGAAATTATTCTTGTTATCATTTACCTACTCGAGGACAAGCAGGAATTAAGCTTGGGGATGTTGATACGTCCAAAACGTATCTATAATTTCTGCTTGCTCCATGCCACTTTTGGGTGATATTGCTATGATATTCATACACTTCCATACACTTTTGATCATATTTGGACTAACTTACTAATCCAGTGCACCCCAGTGCCAGTTTCTGTTTTCGGCTGTTTTTGTATTTCAGGTTTTCACGTTTCGAGAACTGCCCAGAAAAATCCAGAAAAATTATATAAAAATTCAGCGATACGGAAACAACACTGCGTCCGAAGGGCAGCCTGGGGGGGCCACCAGGGCTCCTGGCGCCCTGGCGGCTCGCCCCCCCTGGGCCGCGCCGGGGGGGCGCCTGGGCCCCCCGAAGCCCGTCCGGTGCCCCCCTTTGGCATATATTTAGAGGGACCTCCGAAACCCTCAGAACAGAACTTCTTTTCGCGATCCCATCTCTGTTTCGCCGCTGCCGCCGCTTCCAAGATCGGGAGCACCAGGAGAACTCTTCCCGGCACCCTCCCGGAGGGGAGGATCACCACCGGGAGCTTCTCCACCACCATGGACGCCTCCCGGATGACTCGTGAGTAGTCTCCCTTGGACCATGAGTCCATGACCAGTAGCTATGTGATGTTCTCCTCCCATTCTTGTGCTTCACTAATTAGTCCTCGTGAGCTGCCCTACATGATCGAGGCACCTATGTAATCCTTATGCTTTTGCTATGTTGAGTTTGCTGGGATCCAATGGATTATGAGATTATGTTCAGATTGATCTTGAGTAATATATTTGATTCACCTCTTTTATATTTTAGTTCATAAGTAATTCTTGCATGTTCTCCGTTGTTATTTATTGCTTTGGCCGAGTAATAGGTAGTGACTCCAATAGGGAACGTTATGCTTGATTGTGGGTTCATGCCCCTCGATGACTAGCTTGAGTGACAGAAACACGAGTCTAGGGGATGTGCTGTTGCCACAAGGGGGAAAACAACGGTGCTTGTGCCCGCGGGTGCAAGGATTGTTTACTTTACGCAAAGTTCTTTTAATGCAGTTGTCTGTTGCATTGAGTTTACACTATGGGTGGGACTCGCAACTTAATACCAACGAGATGTTCTGGATAGATATCTCAAGGTGGATGATTAGTAGTAGGCATTGATGGATTTCGGTCTACTTACTTTGGCGTACCGCCCATGCTTTGAACCTCAACCTTTCTTGCAATGTAGTCAGCATTGGTTTGCGTTCGTGGTCCTGTCAATTGCCCAGCTGTAATTTGTTTACCTCACATAGCTGTTTTATCGTCTTTTGGGAGAGAGACATCACTAGTGAACATCATGAGACTCCGGTCCTTATTACCATCATTGATCACACCCGCTATTTACCTTTTGGTTATTATTTACTATTGCAAAACACTATCTATCACTACTATCATTGCTTTTAACCCTTTTTGAACTACAAGGCCGGAGGGATTGACAACCTCTCTGTACTCGTTGGGAGCAAAGTTATTTGTATCTGTGTGCAGGTCCACGTTGATTGCTAATTGCGCCGTTAGCAGTTGACACCTACTTGTTGAACCTAGGAGTCTCTAGGGATTCGATCCTTGGCATCTTTGCTAAGGGAAAACACTTCTACAATACTGCATCTTACACCTTCCACTTGGGGTAACCAACGAGGGGTTCGAGGCCCATCACCACTCTATTTAGAGCCCCCCCGAGCTCTCGTGCGGCCTCTTTCCACTCCCCCTCTCCCACACGAACCCCCTGGACAAACTCCCTCTCCCCCTGGTGCTCTCTTCCCCTCTCCATGGCCTACGTGTCGCCGTCGGCCTCCTCCTAAATTCGCACCACCAGGGCCCCCTCCCCTCCACTCCTGCGCTCTACGGGGTCTCCAGGACCACCGCAACGCACTCCGCGCCCCGATTGCACTTCCCGGCGGCCGTGCCGGCGGGCTCATCCTCGACAGCACCCCGGCCCGTCGCGCCCAAAGCTCCTCCTCCTCCCGAGCTCCTTCGCGAGCGTGGAGCACCTGGACGGGCGCGCCTCGTCGCGCTGGACCCACCGGTGTGCCGGACGTCGCCGGAGGTGGCCGGAGCCGCCAGGGAGAGCGCCGGTGCTCGCGCTGCCTCGCGCCCCCTGTCGCTCCTCTGCCTCAGGCACGAGGTAGGGGACGACCTCCCCACCAGCTGGCAGGGGCCCCGCCCGTCAGCGGCTGTGCCGACCGAGCCGGCCCACCAGTCGGGTTAAGTGGAAACGGCTTTGGGCCGATTCGCTTGCCCCGCTGGGTGGCGCCTTCCCGCGATGCGCCTTCGGCGTCACCACCTCTCGCCGCACAGCTGAGCCGCTAGGCCGGCCCACTGTCTATCCGTCGCCCTGGGCGCACTAAAGGGGTATAACCCTTTTTCCTTTTCTTTCCCTTTTTCAGACAACTTCACAAATCCATAAATAAATCAAATAAGCTCCAAACTTGATGATTCGAATTTATTCTGGCTCCATAAATCATGCTCTATCACATGGTGCAACATGCACATTTTTCCAGAAGTTTTTCCTTCACAAGTAATTATCAAATGCCATTATTCCATTTTCTGTGATGAACTTTAGAAAATCACACAGGGCTCAAATTTGATCCAAATGTAGTGGTTCAAATTCCTATGTGCTTGTCACATCCAAACTTAGTTTTGGAACATTTTTATTAATACTTTATGTACCCCCACCAAATATTGAGCCATTTCTTCATATTTATCAGCTTTGCAAAATCCTAGGAAATTCATTTGAATTCCAAATCCAGTGAAACCAACTCCTAGATGCTTCCAAAATCATGACTTCATGGATAGGTGCCTTTGCTCATTGTTCAAAAACATATTTCTGTACACTTCTTACAAATCCATAAACCCCTTGATCCCATCATATTGAAATGTGCCAAACCATCCATTGATCGTACTCCAATGAAACCACCTTGGTTATTTTTCATATGACTAGAGGTATCCTAGAAAAGTCCAACTCCTATTTTTAGAGCACTTTCATTTTTGCTTTGTTGTGTTGCTTATTATGATTGTTTCCATCGTTAGTTGACGAAATAAATGGAGTACTCGGAGATGGACCAGAAGGTTTGAAGACTCAGAAGGATAAGGCAAGCAGCCCTTTGACCATGTTCGAGAAACCTTTTTATGCATGTCTCATAGCACCTTATTATCAATGCATCAGAATCATGTAGAGGAGGCGACCACTTTGGTTGGTGCCTTTGTTACTTTACTATTGAAACTTGCATCAAACATGACCCTACCTTCCTATGAGGGTTATGTGGGTGGGAGTAGATAGATATATGCTATAGTAGTTGGCTACGCAAATGGGTCGGGGTTATGCATTGAGAGAAACAAGTGTGGTAAGACATACTTGCAGATAACCCAGTGGGTGCCACTAATGCCCCTGGGAGTTGATGAGGAACTAGGGCACTACTTGGTGAAGAAGTAGTGTACCGAGGCTTGATGAGAGTGTTGTCTACAGAGATGGATTAGATTTATGTGTGACTACCGTCCCAACCCAAACATGCGCAACCACTCTACCCTTATATGGGAAAGGGCATTATTGATTACCTAGGTCGATACTAGCATGGTGCCCGCATTACTAGTGACGGGGGTGACATGAGGTCACTCTCGGGACGGGGTCGTGCTTGGATAGGCGGCCATGACTGTCTTTACAGGGCTCCGGACACACCGTTGGTACCCCGTGCTTGTGGTATGTGATGAATATGGGAGCGAGTCTCCACAATTATTAAGATGTGAAATGTGGGGCACGGGGGTTGCTACCAATCGAGTGGACTCTGTGTTAGTATCGTCTAGGGAAAGATAGTGATCGGGTGCTCACCCCAGGTACTTGAGGTACCGCGGGTCGTGGATGTCACGGAAGTTCCCCGGATCTAGTTGGTAAATTGTGCAACCTCTGTAGAGTGTCAAACTATTCGAATAGCCGTGTCTGCGGTCAAGGACAGTTGGGTGGTGCTACTTAGACTATGTCCATAAGTTTCTGGAAAAGAACACGGTTTGGTAAATCTGTTGATATGATTGTGAGAAAATCACAATGAGCTTGAGCATGAGTTGATTATAACTCTTTCTCGATAATGATGTCTGTAACCTCCTGATACTTGTTGCAGACACATGCATGTCCATGTTGTATGTTGATCATACTTGCATATGAAAAACTAGCTTTCCGCAAAACTACCAATTAAGCAGTAGAGCTTTGCATAATTATTCAGTCATCACACTTGGGTTGCTTGCGAGTACATTTAAAGTACTCATTGGCTTGCCACTGGTTATTTTATTGGCTAGGCATGAGAGGACAGGATATGATGAAGATTTCTTGGTGACGAGCATGCGAGCTAGGACACTTCCCAGTCAGAATGCCTGTAGGGTTAAGGCAGATGGCATGGGTCCATGTTGTCATTGAAGATCTCCGCTGCGATGATATACTCAAGACTTGACCATAATGGTCCTATTTGTGTAATATGGTATGTATGGATGTAAGACTCTTGTTATTCAGCTTCTGTGTGTTCAGTGAGCATTGATCTCTGGGATCACTGTACACGTGCATTCGGTGATCACGACTTATGAGTCGGGGTCCCCACAGAGCTGGTATCAGAGCCAGGTTGACTGTAGGAAGCCATAGTTAGCATGGTCGTTAGTTAGGGTAAAACTAGTTTTCAAAACTATCTATATTTCTCTTCCCTTCTTAGTTTTTCGAAAACTAGGATATACTTAATCTCTTCCCCCTTCAAAATTGTTGGTCGCTAGAACCCTTATGCCCCAGACCACTGGATTTTCTATAATCCTCGTGGAGTGCACCTTGCCAAACACTCAACCGCCACTTCTGCACACAAGATAGGCGACACCACGACAAGACGATACCAACAGAAATTACATCCTCGATGAATGAGGACATGAAGACCCAGAAGATGGTGATACCCTTGACAGTGCCCCAAGAAGATGCAACATTGGCCTATGATGACCAGGGTATAGGTTATGCAAAATCATGATAGGCATCATTAATAGAGTAATCCTGTCACTACCGTTGTTGTATCGGCAACCACCGGTGGATGAGAACCTCGCCATTTGGTCCGCCTCACTATAGTAAGCAGGAAAACGGTTCTCTTCGTCCCCCCGCTCTTGGTGTCGAGGTTGTCATCAATGAAACCGACATGTTGGACCTCTATTATGCCTTGTTATTGTCATTGCATACGGATTGCCTACCTGATACCCTCGACGTCCCAGAAGGCACAAGGGGTCGTCATGATTAAAGAGACAAGAGAAGACCAAGTCAACGCCAGCTGCAAGGAGACACCTTCACCGCATCACCTCATCAGGCGAGAAGTTGTTGAAGATTCTTCAGGCTCAACCCGGATCATTCATCAAACAACTACAAGGGACATAGCAACACCTGAGGAAGCTCAGAAGACTGCACGAGGCACAAGTCACGACACTGAGTCCGAGAACCCCTAGGGTAGGATGAGTTGTGTACCCCCTATGCGCAGTCGAGTCCGTATGATGGTTCGAATAGAACCATGATTGTGTGTTGCTTGCTTTTATTTGTTTGTGATTTGATATAAGTCGCACTTTTGCCCTAGGCAACAAGTGCAAGGCTATATCATCTTCCTTGCCTTGTTTCTTTTGTTTCGGCCTTTTTGCACCTATTTGTTTGCACTTGCATTGTAGAACCCCCCTTTAGGCATTTCCCTCCCCTACGCCACTTTTTCCCCCTCTTCTCTCTCCCCAACTGAAGACCCGCAAGACAAGATGCACCAGGGATTCTACCTCGGCAACCAACTGGCACTGAAGACTCCTGCCACGACCTCCACGACCAAGTGCAACCCCGTAGAATTATGTTTAACCCTCCAGACTAGTAACCCATTCCTAGACCCTTTGAGACTTCACGAGACACTCCAGCACGAATCCTTAACCATGTGCTTAACCCATAGAATTGCAAGAGAACCTGTTAAGCCTTTGTAACCTTGCACAACACTGGGTTCGTAAAGGAACTAGTGGACACAGTGAGTGAGCACATTTTCTTCCTAATATAGCACAAGAACTGACGATGCCATAGATGGACCAATTTGAGGATATAAGACAGATGACTTGGTGGCTTTATATCAGTGACTTCGAGGAATTATCTGAGGCTTTGATGGATTGTGAGGTTTTCATGTTGGTGGGATCATGACTTTGGGGAAGCATGTAGGAATTCTCGTCGGGCATGAGATTTGGATTTAAGTAAGTGATTCTGATTGGGTATAGACGCTATATATGTCTGCATGGTTCGGAGTAAATTGGATTTAGACCGATGATCCTGATCATGATACCATGCTTCTCGGTGGACAATAAACTAGGAGATTGGATTATTTGTCGGAGTTGATTTAGGGATCTATATAATCATGACCTTGCAGTTTACTTGACCCAGATGTTGGGAATTTGGTGGACTTACTATCGTAATGCATAGTCCTTCCAAGTATTTGGGTATTATAGGGACTTGAGATCTTGTGGAACACCGTAGACATCGGACTTGTAGAATTGTTGGATTATGTGGTGATTGATGGAAATTACCGAGCTATTGGAGTTGATCTATAGGAAGGAAACAAAATCTTGGAGTGGCATATGACGTGTTTCCTTAGAATAGGGATGCATTATCTTGAACCTTGCAAGAATAGGTTGGGCGCTTGGGATTGTGGTGTTTACTCTTGCTTGGCAGCTTGCATGCCCTGCCCGTGGATTTTTAGGGGTAGCCATGCATGTGATTATTGGGATCGCAGACATGTACAATTTTGTTAGACCGCCTCTTGAGAGTCATGAGGTTATGTATGGCATGGGTGGTGATTGAAGTTGGTCTATACAAGAGGATGCATTCAGTGGTATAAGGTTATTCGTTTGGAGTACTAGATAGAGCTATTGGCATCTCAGAAACCGTGCTTAAGGATAAGATAATAAACGTTCACTCACTCACTAGAATCCTTGAAACCCTTAAGCCCCACCAAGCCACAACCTAGTCAGATTCTGACCACGGGCCTTGGCTCTGAGTCCAGAAGGCCTCTGCAAATACTCAACGGAGACCACCACCAATACCCCAGCCTACCTTGCGTACCCCCATAGACCTCATGGAGTAATTGGACAAGTTGGGTAACATCATTATTTGATGGCCTACTTGTCTGCCCGAAGACAAAAGGAGAGGCGGACAGCTGGATAGAAGACATTTGAAGACCGCCCTGTCAAGAAGGAAGAACTACACCAACCACGGTCGCCAAGAAATAAACTCCTGCGTCCAAGACCGGGCGTATCTGCAAACCACTCCTCTCGAAGGGACCGAGCATTTCCGTGTCGAAGGGACGCTCATACCAAGATTTATCGACCTTCTTCAAGACCACTGCAAGTCAAATAGTAGACGGCTACCAGCTAGATTTACCACCTGAGATACCCACCGTGCACCAAATTTTCCACGAGTCACCACCCTGGAAGTACTTCTTACTTCCTAACTAGCCCGGTCCCCGCAAGGACATCACCGAGCCTTTGACATCTAACCCAACCTAACCTACGCAAGAGACCCCTCAGCAACCTCCATCAAAGAGGGTAACCAGCAAGAAGCCACACCACCAAGTACTTCAAGATTCCATGGAGCACCGCCCGGAAGCGGAACCAACAAGAAGAAGTGAAGACTACCCCATATCCAAGACTCCGTATTTCTTTCCACGCCTAGTCTGGGAATCTCGGGGACGAGATTCTTGTAAGGGGGTAGGTCTGTCACACCCTGATTTTCATGCCACATTGCTTAAGCTAATAATCATGCTAAAAATGTGGTTTGACAAAAACTTTTGAGTGTTTTTGACTTTGCTTGATTGATTCTCTGTCTGCTGTTTGCTAGTGCTCTAAAAATCAAATAAATCCTCCAACTCTTATACTTTATCTCCTTGATCCAAAACCTTCTCCCAAGTGATCATGCCATGTGTATAGAACAGTATAGAATTTTCTTATAAAAATATTTTGGCCAAATAGTATTTTCTAAAATTAGTTTTCAAAAACCCCCCAAATTGAGGTTTGCACTGCAAGTACCTCATTTAGGGTGTGAAAAATCTTTCAAAAAGTATATTTGAATCCTATTAGGTATAGGACTCCCACAAACCACAAAATTATAATTTTAAAAGTTATTTTTATATTTTATTTAAAAGCTTTTTCTTAAGGCCATAAATGGTCTTAAATAGGGAAAAATTATTTAATTATTTCAAAAATATTTGCCAAAATTCAGGGAAACTCATAGGACATATATTGTCCATATATAAGAGTTTCAGCACATGGTCATGTTCAAAATATTGGACAAATCCTTCCAAAACCCTTTATGGATATTTCAAGCTTTTGAAATATTTACAAAGGATATATTCTCCAAAAATTCCAGGGAAATTCTATCATGTCATATATAATATATTTGATGATCTTGCCAAGCCCCATGCCTTGAAGATCAAGGAAAAATCATCTGATCCCCTCAAAACCTTTTCTGTCCATTTTGAAGTTTGAGCAACTTTACATTGCCAAACTTGTCCAAATGCTCTCAAACTTGGTGCACATGCTAAAATGATGTAATTATGCATCTAAGCCAAATGGCACAAGTTTTGGAGAAGCATAACTTGATCTAAGTGTCCCAAAACCATTTCTGTTCAAATTCAAATTTGAACAACTTTACATTACCAACTTTTTACCTAGGGCTTCAAACTTTGTGGGCATGATCACAACCCCAAATGATGACACTACACCAAGTGGTGCATCAAGGGGAGATGATTAGCTTAACTCAAACATGGTGAAACCATTTCTGTTGATTTCTAGGGTTCATCAAAGTTACATTGACAACTTTGCCCAAATGAGCTCAAATTTGGTGGAAGGGCCTAATTATATGTGACATTTGATCTTGTTAAGTCTCATGTCAAGTGGGGCTATTTTGCTAGCCCAAATCTGCATCAAACACCTTCTGCCATTTTTCTTAAGCCATTGTTTTGACCACTTTTACTATTCCCCTTGAGCTCAACTTTCTACCATAGCTTCTCCTAGTCCTCTTGTACCTCCAGTAACTCTCCCCTGCCTCATCTCAATCATCGGAGGGGGGTAACACCCCAATTTACTCTCCTGAACAGCATCAGTCTCCTTCTTCCTCACCTCCCTCCTCATTCCAGTGGCTCCCCTTGGCATCCAAGACCAACATACATTTCTTTACTCCTCCCCTGACCCCCTCGACAACATTGGGCAAGATGGACGCGACCAGAGCGATGAGGGCGCGGCCGTGCCGGCCATACGGGCGCTCTGGAGCGCTCTACAGTGCGCTCCCGCACTGTAGCCGCGTCCTACCCGAGGCACCCGACAGCCTGGGGCGTTGGGATCGCGTCTCCCGAGTAGCCCTCGACGTCCGCGACCTGTAGGCATGTCGGCCCTATCCTCCCATGCCCTCCTTCTCCCTCCGCGAGCTCACCTGAGCGCGTCCGTGGACGCCGCCCACGATGCACCGCTGCCACTCTATTTAGAGGCCCTCCCGAGCTCTCGTGCGGCCTCTTTCCACTCCCCCTCTCCCACACGCCCCCCCTGGACAAACTCCCTCTCCCCCTGGTGCTCTCTTCCCCTCTCCATGGCCGACGTGTCACCGTCGGCCTCCTCCTAAATTCGCACCACCAGGGCCCCCTCCCCTCCACTCCTGCGCTCTACGGGATCTCCAGGACCACCGCAACGCACTCCGCGCCCCGTTTGCACTTCCTGGCGGCCGTGCCGGCGGGCTCATCCTCGACAGCACCCCGGCCCGTCGCGCCCAAAGCTCCTCCTCCTCCCGAGCTCCTCCGCGAGCGTGGAGCACCTGGACGGGCGCGCCTCGTCGCGCTGGACCCACCGGTGTGCCGGACGTCGCCGGAGGTGGCCGGAGCCTCCGGGGAGAGCGCTAGTGCTCGCGCTGCCTCGCGCCCCCTGTTGCTCCTCTACCTCAGGCGCGAGGTAGGGGACGACCTCCGCACCAGCTGGCAGGGGGCCCCGCCCGTCAGCGGCTGTGCCGACCGAGCCGGCCCACCAGTCGGGTTAAGTGGAAACGGCTTCGGGCCGATTCGCTTGCCCCGCTGGTTGGCACCTTCCCGCGATGCGCCTTCGGCGTCACCACCTCTCGCCGCACAGCCGAGCCACTGGGCCGGCCCACTGTCTATCCATCGCCCTGGGCGCAGTAAAGGGGTATAACCCTTTTTCCTTTTCTTTCCCTTTTTCAGACAACTTCACAAATCCATAAATAAATCAAATAAGCTCCAAACTTGATGATTCAAATTTATTCTGGCTCCATAAATCATGCTCTATCACATGGTGCAACATGCGCATTTTTCCAGAAGTTTTTCCTTCACAAGTAATTATCAAATGCCATTATTCCATTTTCTGTGATGAACTTTAGAAAATCACAGAGGGCTCAAATTTGATCCAAATGCAGTGGTTCAAATTCCTATGTGCTTGTCACATCCAAACTTAGTTTTGGAACATTTTTATTAATACTTTCTGTACCCCCACCAAATATTGAGCCATTTCTTCATATTTATCAGCTTTGCAAAATCCTAGGAAATTCATTTGAATTCAAAAATCCAGTGAAACCAACTCCTAGATGCTTCTACAATCATGACTTGATGGATAGGTGCCTTTGCTCATTGTTCAAAAACATATTTCTGTACACTTCTTACAAATCCATAAACCCCTTGATCCCATCATATTGAATTGTGCCAAACCATCCATTGATCATACTCCAATGAAACCACCTTGGTTATTTTTCATATGACCAGATGTATCCTAGAAATGTCCAACACCTATTTTTAGAGCACTTTCATTTTTGCTTTGTTGTTTTGCTTATTATGATTGTTTCCATCGTTAGTTGACGAAATAAACGGAGTACTCGGAGATGGACCAGAAGGTTTGAAGACTCGGAAGGATAAGGCAAGCAGCCCTTTGACCATGTTCGAGAAACCTTTTTATGCATGTCACATAGCACCTTATTATCAATGCATCAGAATCATGTAGAGGAGGCGACCACTTTGGTTGGTCCCTTTGTTACTTTACTATTGAAACTTGCATCAAACATGACCCTACCTTCCTATGAGGGTTATGTGGGTGGGAGTAGATAGATATATGCTATAGTAGTTGGCTACGCAAATGGGTCGGGGTTATGCATTGAGAGAAACAAGTGTGGTAAGACATACTTGCAGATAACCCAGTGGGTGCCACTAATGCCCCTGGGAGTTGATGAGGAACTAGGGCACTACTTGGTGAAGAAGTAGTGTACCGAGGCTTGATGAGAGTGTTGTCTACAGAGATGGATTAGATTTATGTGTGACTACCGTCCCAACCCAAGCATGCGCAACCACTCTACCCTTATATGGGAAAGGGCATTATTGATTACCTAGGTCGATACTAGCATGGTGCCCGCATTACTAGTGACGGGGGTGACATGAGGTCACTCTCGGGACGGGGTCGTGCTTGGATAGGCGGCCATGACTTTCTTTACAGGGCACCGGACACACCGTTGGTACCCCGTGCTTGTGGTATGTGATGAATATGGGAGCGAGTCTCCACAATTATTAAGATGTGAAATGTGGGGCACGGGGGTTGCTACCAATCGAGTGGACTCTGTGTTAGTATCGTCTAGGGAAAGATAGTGATCGGGTGCTCACCCCAGGTACTTGAGGTACCACGGGTCGTGGATGTCACGGAAGTTCCCCGGATCTAGTGGGTAAAGTGTGCAACCTCTGCAAGGTGTCAAACTATTCGAATAGCTGTGTCCGCGGTCAAGGACAGTTGGGTGGTGCTACTTAGACTATGTCCATTAGTTTCTGGAAAACAACACGATTTGGTAAATCTGTTGATATGATTGTGAGAAAATCACAATGAGCTTGAGCATGAGTTGATTATAACTCTTTCTAGATAATGATGTCTGTAACCTCCTGATACTTGTTGCAGACACATGCATGTCCATGTTGTATGTTGATCATACTTGCATATGAAAAACTAGCTTTCCGCAAAACTGCCAATTTAGCAGTAGAGCTTTGCATAATTATTCAGTCATCACACTTGGGTTGCTTGCGAGTACATTCAAAGTACTCATTGGCTTGCCACTGGTTAGTTTATTGGCTAGGCATGAGAGGACAGGATATGATGAAGATTTCTTGGTGACGAGCATGCGAGCTAGGACACTTCCCAGTCAGAATGCCTGTAGGGTTAAGGCAGATGGCATGGGTCCATGTTGTCATTGAAGATTTGCGCTGCGATGATATACTCAAGACTTGACCATAATGGTCCTATTTGTGTAATACGGTATGTATGGATGTAAGACTCTTGTTATTCAGCTTCTGTGTGTTCAGTGAGCATTGATCTCTGGGATCACTGTACACGTGCATTCGGTGATCACGACTTATGAGTCGGGGTCCCCACATGGGCCCACGTTGGTCCCCCGATGCCCTCCTGTTGGGGAAACTGGTCGCCCACGAACACCTATGGGACCGGAGCCCCTTTTCGGTACGACAAGGGGGCGGAGGATGCACGAAGAGCAGATCGAGGCAAACACGCGAGCAGTTTACCCATGTTTGGGCCGCACGGATGCGTAAAACCCTACTCCTGCCTTGGTTTGTATTGCATTCTTGGTTCGGGAGCGAGAAGAGCTACAGTTCTAATCGCTAACAGGACCGAGCGTGAGAGTGATCGATCCCCCCTCTATGTTGCGCATGGGCCTCCTTTTATAGGTCAAAGGGGTCACCGACAGGTGGCAGCGCAGATGAGGGTAAAAATGTAAAAATGGTGGTAGTTGGAACAGTGTTTGCATAGTGCTCTATACCTAACTCTGATGGCAGGGGACAAGGGCATTGAATGCCCGTCGCCGTCGCCCTAAACAGTGTAAAAAGCGTCCATCAGGGCGCCACCGTCCGCCACGACGGTGGCCTTGTCATCGCATCTTGCCACCGTGTCCCCCAGGCTGCACAGCCATCCGCCACGTGTGCCTGGAATGGTCCCAGGGCGACGCGTGGGCGGATGAGCTGGAGCGCGGGCACTTAGTGGATGTTTGCCGCGGCAAGCGCCTTGCCGCGACCGCTATCTTGTCGCGCCCGGAAGCTTGTCGCTCGCCGAGCCTTGCCGGGATGCGTGGCGCGTCGCGGCAAGTTCTCTTGGAATGCCTTGTTCGGCCTCCCCGGCAAGCTCCTCTGGCCAGGGGGTTGTGCCAAAGAGGTGATCTTGAGCCTTGAGCGGCCTTCCCGGCAAGCTCCTCTCGCCGGGGCCTTGTTTCTTTAACTTGAATACTTTGTTCTTGAATGGCTCCAGAGGAACCACAGTGGACCTTGGCGGTCGCACGGCAAGCCCTGCCACGGGACGCTGCGACTACTCGTGCACAAGTTCGGGATACTAAGGTACCCCTACTTTAGTACACCGACAGGAGCCCCCGGGCCTGGGCCATACACGGTGCCGAGCGCTGTTGGGCCAGGCCCAAAACAATGCACGGGCACGCGCGGCCCGCGGCACGCCGTATCCCACTCCGTATCCACCGCGCCCCTCCCTAACGGCACGCGTCAATCGCGGCGTCGTGGGAGAGATCGTGGCCTGTTTCTTTAATGGGGAAATGCGGAACGTCCCCCTCTCCCCCCTTAAAAGCAGGGGAACAGGGGCAGTTCCTTCCATTCGCCCGTTGCTTCTTCATCCTCCAGAAACCCCCGCCGCTCCCCTCCTCCCAGAAGGTCGAAAGAGAGCAGCGCTTCGCCCCCCTCCGCCGCCGCCAGCATCACCAGCGCCGTCGACTTCCCCCACCGTCCCCGCCATGGCCCCGAAGGGCGAGAAGGCGAAGGCCGCGAAGTCTGCCAAGGCGCTGCAGCTAGTAGCAATGCGGAAGAAGATGGCGGTCTTCCCGCCAAGGCTTGATGCGGAGGAGCTGAAAGACACCTTGTACCTCTTCTGGTCGAGGGAGACGAAGGCGCACCCGCGCACCAAGGTACTCCCTGCCGTGGCCTGCGAGATGTACCCGAACGGCTATGCCTTCTTTGCTCTGTTCTTCTACTGCGGGCTCTGCCCGCCCTTTTCGGAATTCTTCTGCGACATCATGAACACCTACGGGTTTCATCTCCTTGACTTCACCCCAAACGCCATCTTGACCATGGCCATTTTCGCACATCTGTGCGAAAATTTCGTCGGAGTTTACCCCAATGTAGCTCTTTTCCGCCATTACTTTATACCCCGAGTCGAGTCAGGGTCACCTCTGTCTGGCGGAATCTCTTGGATTTTTAGGACCCATAAGAAAGAGGCTTACTTGACGGGGGAGCTCCGCGGCAAGTGGGATGAGTGGAGGGCCAACTGGTGTTGGATTATAGAGGATGACCCGCAGTCATTCACTTCCCGGCGCCAAGTCATAGTAGTTCGCGGCAACGACTGGAGTGACCTGGCCCCTGAGGACGACAAGCTGAAGATAGCCACCACTCGAATCCTTCGCCTCCGGCAAGCTAGGCTCACTGTAGGTGCCGTCGGGGCAAACTTTCTCCGCCGCCGCATCGCTCCCTTGCAGGAGAGGAAGAGGGCTGCCTGGGAGTTCGAGAACGCGGCAGACATCATGAGGCTGCGCCCAGGCCTCAATTACAACTTCACTGTCCTGGAGCTCAATGCAATGCTCCAAGCGCTATTTAAGTATGACTCCGCCCATCCTGAGTGCTTTGCGTTGCTGCCGGGTGTAGTTCCATTGTGCAATAGCTCTGCGCTCAGTGCCATCCGCGCGGCGATGCCGTTGTGTGATTCCCACGGGATCGACCCCACTTGGCGGGAACCTTCCGACGAAGCTGTGCAGACGTTCTTCGACAACCTGGTGGAGTTGCCAATCGACGCCGATGAGAAGAGGGGACTCACCCGCGACACCACCGACCAGGAGATGGCATATATTGCCACCAGGTTGGAAGAGGCAGCTGCAGCCAGGGCCGCGGGCGAGTTTGGGTATACTGTGGATGAGGCAGAGGCGGCGGAGGCGATAAGTCTCGCCGAGGAGGAAGAGCTTCGCAAAGCGGGAAAACTTGCCGGGCGACTCGCCGAGACAAGCGAGCCCACCGAGCAAGGCGCCGAGTCGAGTGGGCCCGCCGAGCAGGGCGTCGGGTCAAGCGATCCTGCCGAAGACTCAGGCGGCTCACTGAACCTCGGCTCCTCATCTTCCTCGTCGGGCAGCTCGCCACCCCCAGCAAGTCCTCCAGCTCAGACAAGGAGGCGCCTCCGCAAGGCCGCTGACGTGGCGGGGCGGTAGGCGGGCCAGCAGCCGCAGCGCTGCCCGACATGCGCCACCGCGACGAGCAAGGCCGCCAAGGGAGTGCCTCGTGCTTCAACGGCAACAGGAGGAGGATCTTCCCGGACTGGCGCCTCGGCTCCTGCCGCTCCTCGCGCTTCAGCGGCAACCGGAGCGGGGTCTTCTCAGACCACGGTCCCTGCTCCCGCCAAGCGGCCGAGGGAGACCACTCCTCCGCCTCCTCACGCCGGAGTGCGCGAGCCGGATTTTGACTTCTCCGCGCTCAGCTCCGACGAGGAGGAAGAAGAGTAAGTCTTCGTGATTCTTGTTTTTCTTCCGTTTTTGACTTATACTTTGTCTTGTATCCACTTTATTTAATCCTGATCTTGTCTTCCTTCCAGAACCCTGGCCCAGAGGGCGGCGAAGAGGGCCAAGGTTCCGGTGATCGTCATCGAGGACGAGCCCGCCGCAGCAGCAGGGGGTGCGCCTGCGACAGGCTTGTCGGACCCGACAGCCGTTCTCCAGAGCAGCCCCCAACGCAGCCCCCAGCATAAGTCCTTCGTCCACTCTCCGCTTGTCGGGCGCGCATGGGTGTTCTATCCTTGTTGATGTTTTGTTTGTTGACTTGTGCAGAAATGGAGCAGCAGCATCAGGAGCGCCAGGAGACCGCCCCCGACGCACCGCACGTCTCGACCGCACCGCCAAGGGGAAGCTCCCCGGTAAGGGAGGACACTCCGCCAAGGGCGAGCACCCCGCCAAGGGCGAGTACTCCGCCAAGGGCGAGTACGCTGCCAAGGGACGGCGCCAGCGGCCCTCCGCCGGCGGGAGCTACCACTACACCGCCGAGGGAGAACTCCCCAGTAAGGAACCCCACCGAAGAGGAGGCCCGCGCAGGTAAAACCTTGGACTTTTCTCCTTGTGATTCTTTTTTTTTGGATATTTGCTTGACTATTCTTCTTTCTTCTTCTTTTCTTCTGTCAGACCCGTCCGCCGCAGAGCCGATGGAGACGGAGGTCACCGTCGAGGAGGACGCGTGCGGCAACACTGGCGGCGCCACCGCTACCGAAGAGGCGGCTGGTGCTGACGAGCCCGCCACCGACGAGGCCGCCAAGGCTGCTGGCGCGGCGGCTGAGAAGGGATCCGGCAGTCGCACTGACGGCCCTGAGGCTGCAGGAGCGTCAGACGCTGCGCCGGCTGCCGATCCCTCTGCTGCCGCGGCTGAGCCAGGCGCCTATCTGGAGGCCCGCAACGGAGTCTTCATCCAGCTCCTGTGGGCGTTCACGTCTAGGGCGCCTGCCGAGGGAGAGGTCTTCGACGGGGAGGTCCTTGCCTCCGCCGGATTGAAGCTCGTCGACGCGCCTAGCAGCAGCAGCGAGCCCGAGGAGGAGCGGCTGCTACGCAAGCTTCTGGCTCTGTACCGCGCATGGCAGGCCAAGCTGGAGTCCCGAGAGGCTCTGGCCGCCAAGGCGGGCACCGACTTGGAGAAGCGCGCCGAAGAGCTCGGAGCCAATAACCAAGCAGCTCTCCGATCCTTGGCGGAGTGTAACACCCCAAAATTTTTGGTTTGGTTTTTACCAAATTCTTTAATTGATTTAAAGGAGGTTATTTGAAATTTTCCTTTTGAGAGACCCTCCTTCCCAAATTTTTGCTTCTGACAAATCTTTTTGAGCCCTTCTCAATTTTTGATTCTGGTCTTGAGGGTCTTTCAACTTGTGTTGGTTCAACACAATTACTCTTGGATCATTTTTACTATTTCTTTTGTTAAAAAGAATTCTTTTAAATCCTTGGATTTATCCCTCCCTATTCAAAGATGCTCTCTTACCATGACCTATGTGGATAACTTCCTTCCAAAACCCTCTTCCCTACCTTGGGGTCAGGTTAAGCATCAATTCCAGCAAGTTTCAACTTCCTCTAGATTTTATTTCTATTTATTTAAACCACAAAATATTTTTCTGTCATTTATTTGGACCCTAGTGGTTTACAAAGGAACTACTAGATCCCTTTTGAATCCTGGCTCCAAATAAATTCCTAGGGCTAGTCCTTAGTACCCTCAACTCATATCCATCAAGACCCACTGGTCATCAGTTCAAAATTTTCAAAATATGCTTGCTGCAAGTTTGGAGCAGATTTGCTAATTTTGATGAATTTCATTCTTTCTTCTTTCCAAAAATTCTGGGGAAATTCATGCAGCCTCCAGATACATCAAGAGACCCCCTCACCAAGTCCCAGCTCAAGGAAAATTCTCCACATGCAGCAAACATTTCATCAAGCACCTTGCTTGCACTGTTTCTGTTAGGTTTCAGGGTTCAGTATTGATCTTCAGTCGTCAGTGTCGTTTTCTTCAGTCGCCGTCGCCAATCTCGCCAGTGACTCGCTTTGGCCTCTTGCTCACTGCTCCCTCTCCTTATCCGTGCGCCGCATGGTCGGTTGGCTGGACGTGGGCGTCGGTGCTGAGCTGTCCCGTCGTCTCCGGCGAGTGCAGCGGTGACAGTACCGCCCGTGGCGGCCGTCAGGAGTGAGCCCTGCAGTACGGCGCCGCCCCGCGCCGCCCAAGCCACCGGTGGCCTCCGCGTGTACGCCTACATCCCCCGAACGCGCTGCAAGACCGTCGCCGTGGCCTGAATAGCGCAGAACGCGCTCTCTGCCGCCGGCGGGCCCGTAAGCGCCGTTCCGTTGAAACAGCGGAGCAAGCCAAATGCGGACGAGCTTAGACGCGGAATGGAGCCAGTGGACCACCCTGAAGATGCTCAACCCCCTAAACCACCAGTCCGACTCCTACCTCGCCGTAATCCCTCGCCGGAGATATTCCGTCCACGGCACCTCCCTCGCCCGCCTATAAATAGGGCTCCAGAGACGTTGTGAAGCCACCGCGCCCACCACACCTCACCACAGCCTCGCCAAAACCACTCAGGGGGCCTCGGAAGGGCCTTCTTCCCCGACTCCGGCCGCCCCGATCCGCTTCGGGCTCCGGCAAGGTTCGCTCTGGTGAGGGCACCTCCGCTTACCAGACTCGGTCAGCAACCTCCTAGTCCACCACCTAGTCTAACCCAAGCATCAATTTGCAGTCAGAGACCCCGTCCGGTGAGATCCATCATCACCCGACGCCGCCGTCCGCCGTAGAGGAAGTCGCCGTCGTTGTGGTGCCTCCCTTCGGTCACTTCCACCACCCACCGACGCGGAAGAACCCCCTGAACACGCCGGTACCTCCCCCTCCCTCTGCCTCGCAGTAGTTCGTCGCCGGCGATCACCGCAGGTCTCTGGCGCCGGCGAACTCTGTTTCCTCTTTTAAACCTGACATGCGGGCCCCCCCTGTCAGCTTTCTCTTTTTATTCGAACCGTTTTCTGAAAACGCCTTCGGGCAAAGTGCGCTTTCCATTCGGTTCGGCGTATTTTCATCCGAAGCGTTTTCTGTTTATACAAACTACCCCCTGGATAGTTTCTGTTTCATTACAGACTAGTCCCTGGGTTTGTTTTCTTTATAACTTTTAAACTAAAAAGGATTTTTGGTTGATTCCTTTTCTGTCATCTTCATAATTCTGCCTAGTTTTTTTTATCATATTTATTTGAAAAATGTTTGGAACGCTTTTGCGCATGCACGTATTTACGTAGTATTCGGTTTTTTTTATACCGTAGATACCGACGGAGGTGACGGAGCCGCAAACTTCGCCGAACTAGACTCCGACTACTCCGAACCAGGCAAGCATGTTTGAACCTTTGATATGATGAGTGTTTTTCATGTTTGCTAGTGTGGTTTTCTTAAGGCATGTTTATATAAGCATTTGGTGGATGTTATATTCCATGCACGGTAAGTTGCAAGTGAGCTACAAAACTTGATGAGATCAGTTGATGAAGAACAGCCTGATCATGTGGTGGCATGATAAGATGTAAGCTGGTGTTGTTGGAGCATGCCAGTTCTACATTAACTTTTAACTACGGTGTTGACGTGGGCCAAGTCTCGATCACGTCCATTTTCCTTGTTGTGCTACCACATGTTTTCTGCAAAGAATACGGTTTAGTATGTTGCAAACCTCTTTCCTGGTACACACCAAATAGAGAGGCCGTGATGAAGGTTCCATGGCCCTGGATTAAAGCCGTCATCCGGTCAGGGGGCATGGGTGTTTCCGGTTGGGACCGAGAGGGGGGCACCCCTTAGAGCGCGCGGTATAAATTTGATCCCATGCTATTCGAGGAGTGGCCTCCCCGCCTCAAGAGTTTTCGTGAACGTTGCCTAGGGTGATTCCTGGCAGCGGAATGTGGAATGGGTGTGTACTGGTTAGATGTGTTTTCTTCTAAAATACCGTGAACGGAACTAGTCCTTGGTGACTACTGAAATCCGTTGGCTGTGGTAAGGTACAAACTCTGCAGAGTCAAAACCATTCGCATAATCAAGTCCTTGGTCAAGGACGTTGGTTAGCAGATCCGTGTCAGTCTCAGTGTCAGTTTCTGTAGAATTAATACTTCTGACAAGGGTAAACCCGGTTGATCGTTACTTCTGTGAACGGACTAACCCGTTTACTTTTATGTGCCGAGTATTCCTTAGGATGGTGCTACCTCCAGGAACTACTCAAATTTTTCCTTGTTTGATATAAGCCCTTTATGTGATGTCGCTCAGACGTCCGACTGTGGCATTCTTATTATTTACTTTTGATATAAGCCCTTTATGTGATGTCGCTCAGACGTCCGACTGTGGCATTCTTGTTATTTACTTTTGATATAAGCCCTTTATGTGATGTCGCTCAGACGTCCGACTGTGGCATTCTTGTTATTTACCTTTGATATAAGCCCTTTCTGCGGTGTCGCCCTGACGCCCGACTGTGGCATGATTATTCTATTTTACCTTTCGAGGCGTCGCTCCAGACACCCGATCGGTCTTCCGCTATTTATTTATCTTGCAACGCTAATTAAATTACTTACGTGTACATTACTGCTCGTGTGCATCATGTTTGCATTTGTTATATCTTATGTCCAAACTGTCTTGCGAGTACATTCAAAGTACTCACCTGGCTTGTTGATTTGGCCAGATGTTGACGAAGGCGATCTTATGGATGAAGAGTTCGATAGCGAGTCCGACGCCTAGAGGAGTCCCAGTCAGTCCCTTGCGATCCTGGAGTTGGTCACTTGTATTATATACGCTTCCGCCACCATAATAAAATCATCAAGCCTCACTCCGGCGCTTGATGAGTGTAAGATATTGGAGTCACGCTATCCACACCGCTGTGACATATCCACTACCACCATATCCACGAGTTAGTAGTTATGCCACCATATCCAGTAGTGTCATATCCGCCTCTATGTATAATATTGGCGTGCTTGTAATAAATTGTTGAGCAGCCTCAGCTCAACCCTGTATAATATTTAGCACTTCTGGATTTCTGTATCAAGGATTTGTCTGCCAGTATGGAGGAATTCTCTATACTAGTTTGATGAAAGGGGCGATTTTTCAATAAATGTTTTATTGAAAAACCGGTCCTGACAACCTTGGTACCAGAGCCAGGCTGACTGTAGGAAGCCACTAGGTGCGCTCGCTAATCGGTTATTAGCGTAATAGGTGCTGTTTTAGCATATTGCAATTGTAGCAATTTTTCTGTTAGTCATCATAAATTTATGATTTGACTATCTGGAATTTTTGTCTACTTTTGTAGATGGCCGGCCGCGACTGCGAATCGCAGGTGTTCGCCAACGTGCCTCAGGGGTTTATCAAACTCCTCGCCTCCATCGTCAAGATCGCGATCGGGCCATCGACTCGTCCAGAGTTCACACTCTACGAGCACAAGATCAGCGACAGCGTGTCTATGCACCAGGCTGCGGTGCAATTCAAGGGAGGGCGTTCTGAATTACGCCGCTTCCGATTTGTTGGGAGGGCCATGCCTACAGAGAAGCATGCCATGCAGATGGCGGCCCGTGAGGCAATAGCACGTCTCCGGGATGCTCTTCCTTCGATGAAGGCTCGTCGCTACCGCTACCTCCCCTGCCACGTGCCGTACACTTGTCACTATGCATTCGCATGCACTAGGGGAGAACGAGATGATGCTATTGAGATGCTTGTTGAGTATCTCAAGGCTCTTGAGGCAGCTTTTGATAACCTCGTGGACGACTTGGTGGCTGCCCGTATGGATTCAGTTCAGGGCTGTGTTGCCAACAGGAGGGAGCTGCTCCATACAGCACCACCACTGTCATACATCTCGTCCTCATCATCCTATGCACCTGCCATCCGAGCCACCGCTCGCCGCCTACCTACCACTGAGGAGTTTGACCAAGTCATTGCTCCTACCCCAGTTCGTACTGCACTGCCTACCACTCCCATTTCAACCGCACGACCTAGTACCCCGCGCCTGGAGCCTATTAGTGAGGAAGAAGTTGAGTCCCCAGCAGCACTGGGGCTTACCCTCGGCAGGCCGAAGGAAGTATTTACCATCTCCGACTGAGTGCGCCGAGCAGCCGTGCGATGTACCTGCTTGTATGATATGTTTTATATGTACATAGGCTTGGTGAGAAGTAGTTTGTGTGCGCATCATGTAGGGACTGGGAGAAGTGCACTAGCCTAAATAACAGGTCAGGAATGTGTACACACATCCTGAGTGAAGTATTGTATAATTATGGCTTGTTTGTAAGATACTGAGCGGTCCTTCTCCTTGCGCAATCAAGTGTTTTCTTGAAAAATCTTGGAGTTTTAAAATTTCTGCCTTCGCAATATTAATTGTTTTTACCACTCGGTTTTTCTCATGAGTTCTGCAAAATGCCCCAGAGTGGAGAATGCATCGTCCCTGGACTCGTTCCATGCGAAGCCCTCCGGAAGAAAATAATGGTACCCAGGCAAGTAACGATTTCACACAGGGGCAGTCAAGTCAGCAAAACAGTGAAGCAGCACTTTCTCAAGTATGCCGCCTTTATGAGCAAAGCCAGCAGCAACATCAAGAAATGATGAACCATATTATCAACATGAGAAATCACCGTGAACCATACCAGCAGCATTCCAAGTTGGCTGAACTACAAAAGACGCGTCCCCCGACGTTCTCCCACACGGATAAACCCCTTGAGGCTGATGACTGGCTTCGAGACATTGAGAGGAAATTAATTATCGCACAATGTTCAGACCGTGAGAAAGTACTTTATGCACCTCACTACCTTACTGGAGCAGCTGCATCGTGGTGGGAAAATTTTCTACATATGCACCCCAATGAAAACAACATCACCTGGGAGGAGTTTAAGGAAAATTTTCGTGGGGCGCACATTCCCAAAAGTATTATGAAGATCAAAAAAAGGGAGTTTGATGACCTCAAGCAGAGAAGCATGTCAGTGACTGAGTACAACAGTCAGTTTACTCAACTATCTCGCTACGCCAACGAAGAACATATGACTGAGAATAAAAGGATGGAAAAATTTCTGGACGGCCTGGCACCAGCACTTAAATGCCAACTGGTCGTGCACACCTTTCCGGATTTCAAAACACTTGTGGACAAAGCTATTACCTTGGAGAATGAACGCCGTAGCTTGGAGGATTTTCGCAAGCGCAAGCGGGACAAGACTTCTCAATCTCGCGACAACCGGAACAAGATTGATTCTCGGAAAAATGGGGCGAACAAATCCGCAAACAATGTTCCCCGCTCAAACAAGAATTTTCATGCAAGGGATAAAGATTTTACGTATCACCCGGGCGTTACTTGCTTCGCTTGTGGAGAGGAAGGACACTATGCCAAGCAATGCCCAAAGCCAAGAAACTCGGCCCCCAAGACAAATAATGGTGGAAATAATTCAGCCCCCAAGCGTAACAACTTCAATCCCAGCAACAATCACAAGAAGGGTCACGTAAACCTTGTGACCAAGGAAGAAGCGCAGAATGCTCCGGATATCGTACTCGGTACGTTTCCTGTCAACACAATACCTGCCACGGTTTTGTTTGATTCTGGAGCTTCTCATTCGTTCATTTCAAAGAAATTTGCTTTACAACATAATTTTTCAATTCTCCCCTTGGAAAATTCTATGACCATCAAGTCCCCCGGGATTAAGCAAATCACCCAGAGTTATTGCCAAGGTGTGATTATTGAGCTCGAGGGATTAAAGTTTCAAGCAAACCTCATTGTATTGGAAAATAAGGGATTGGATGTTATCCTAGGAATGGACTGGTTAACTACCAACAAGGGATTTATCGACTGTTTCAATCGAACTGTGATCCTCACTCATCACCAAGGGAAGACGATAAAAATTGCAGCTCAAGTAAGACCAGTATCATTGCGACCAAGATTGAACAAGGTGGATATTTCAGATTTAAATGAAGTTCCAGTGGTATGTGAGTTTCCTGATGTATTTCCTGAAGAGCTACCAGGCATGCCACCAGATCGAGAAATAGAATTCACTATTGAACTAGCACCTGGAACCACTCCCATTTACAAGAAACCTTATAGGATGGCACCTTCCGAGTTGGTAGAATTGAAGAAGCAAATAAAGGAATTACTGGACAAAGGATTTATCCGGGCCAGCTCCTCACCTTGGGGTTCGCCAGTATTATTTGCCAAGAAAAAGGATGGAACACTGAGATTATGTATAGACTATCGAGCACTCAACATGGTTACCATCAAAAACAAATATCCGCTGCCACGGATCAATGATTTATTTGACCAGCTTGCACAAGCCAAGGTCTTCTCAAAGATTGATTTAAGGTCGGGATATCATCAGTTAAAAGTACGGGCAGAAGATATCCCTAAAACAGCATTCACTTCCAGATACGGATTATATGAATTTACAGTAATGCCGTTCGGACTGACAAACGCCCCCGCATACTTTGTTCACCTCATGAACAAAGTGTTCATGAAATTTATGGACAAATTTGTTGTGGTGTTCATTGATGATATTTTGGTATATTCTAAAACACCAAAAGAACATGCTGAACATCTCAGAATTGTGCTGGGAGAATTAAGGAAGCATCAATTGTACGCCAAATTCAGTAAGTGTGAATTTTGGCTAAAACAGGTTGGTTTTCTGGGCCACGTATTAACCCAAGAAGGTGTTGCCGTAGACCCAGAAAAAGTCAAGGCTGTACTCGACTGGAAACCACCAGCCAACGTAACCGACGTACGAAGCTTTCTGGGAATGGCTGGATATTACAGAAGATTTATTGAAGGATTCTCCACCATAGCAAAGCCTATGACACAGCTACTCAAGAAGGATAAGAAATTTGTGTGGACTGAGGATTGCGAGAAAAGTTTCCAAGAACTCAAAAAGAGATTAACCACAGCACCAGTATTGGTCGTACCAGACATACACAAAATTTTTGAAGTATATTGCGACGCGTCCCGGAAAGGCCTCGGATGCGTATTAATGCAAGAAGGCAAAGTAGTCGCATATGCTTCCAGGCAACTGCGAAAGCATGAAGAGAACTATCCCACTCATGACTTGGAATTAGCAGCAGTTATTCATGCACTCAAAGAATGGAGGCACTTTTTGCTTGGAAATCGTTGTGAAATATATACAGACCATAAAAGCCTCCAATATATTTTCACACAACCAGAACTCAATTTGCGACAACGACGCTGGTTGGAACTAGTAAAAGACTATGATGTTGGCATTCACTACCATCCAGGAAGGGCAAATGTAGTGGCAGATGCTCTCAGCCGTAATCCAAGCTCCAGCAACGACAGTTCACAAAACTTGAGACCAGAATTTCAAAGGGAGTTTGCCAAACTCAACATGGTGTTGGTCACTGAAGGCTCTACATCAAATTTAGAAATACACCCCACCCTAATGGAACAAATTAAGAAAGCCCAGCATGGACACCCCAGCATCGAAGGCATAAAAAGAAAAGTAAGTCTGGGCAAAGCCTCAGAATTCATCATAGACAATGAGGGGATATTATGGTACGGAGACAGGCTTTGCGTGCCAAATATAGAAGACCTCAAACAACAAATTTTGACCGAAGGCCATACCGCTCCATATTCCATCCACCCTGGAGGAACAAAAATGTACAAGGACATTCAGGAAAGATTTTGGTGGCACGGTATGAAGAGGGATATAGCCACATTCATTGCCTGTTGTGATTCATGTCAGCGCATTAAAGCCGAGCACCAAAAACCAGCAGGACTATTACAGCCAAACAAGATACCTGAATGGAAATGTGATGAGGTTGGAATGGATTTTATTGTTGGACTACCTCAGTCACGGCACGGAAATGATGCCATATGGGTCATCACAGATAGGTTGACCAAGGTGGCACATTTTATTCCGGTAAAGACAACCCACACCACACAGAAGCTTGCCAAGCTTTATCTCTCCCGTATTGTTTGTCTACATGGAGTTCCAAGGACCATAATATCCGACAGAGGCACTCAATTCGTCTCTAGATTTTGGGATCATTTGCAACAAGCTCTGGGAACTCAACTAGTATTCAGCACGGCATACCATCCCCAGACTGGACGACAGACCGAACGTGTGAACCAAATTTTAGAGGACATGCTGAGAGCATGTGTTCTCACTTATGGAACCAGCTGGGAAGAAAGCTTACCATATGCCGAGTTCGCATACAACAACAGTTACCAATCCAGTCTACAGATGGCACCTTTTGAAGCTTTGTATGGGCGAAGATGCCGTACCCCATTAAATTGGTCAGAGACAGGAGACAGCCGTATCTTCGGCCCAGACATGCTCAAAGAAGCTGAGGAGAAGGTTAAATTAATCAGGGATCGACTCAAGACAGCCCAGAGCCGACAAAAGAGTTATTATGACCAGAAACATCGTGAAGTCAGTTTCGAACCCGGTGACTATGTGTATCTAAGAGTATCCCCTATGCGGGGCCTGCAGCGATTCAAAATTAAGGGAAAGCTAGCACCACGTTTTATTGGACCTTTCCGTGTGACTGCACGAAGAGGCATAGTAGCCTACCAGCTAGACCTACCCAAAGAACTATCTGACGTCCATGACGTGTTCCACATATCACAATTGAGGAAGTGTGTAAGCAACCCAGAAAAGCGTGTATCTCATGAGAACATTGACGTGCAACCGGACCTCACCTACAGGGAACGTCCAGTAAAAATATTGGAGGAGTCTGAAAGGAGGACCCGTCAGAAGACAATTAAATTCTTCAAGGTTCAGTGGAGCAACCACACCGAAGATGAAGCAACTTGGGAGAGAGAGGATTTTCTTCGAACAGAGTACCCACACCTATTTGAGGATCAGCTGGAATCTCGGGGACGAGATTTTTCCTAAGGGGGTGGGTGTTGTAACACCCCAAAATTTTTGGTTTGGTTTTTACCAAATTCTTTAATTGATTTAAAGGAGGTTATTTGAAATTTTCCTTTTGAGAGACCCTCCTTCCCAAATTTTTGCTTCTGACAAATCTTTTTGAGCCCTTCTCAATTTTTGATTCTGGTCTTGAGGGTCTTTCAACTTGTGTTGGTTCAACACAATTACTCTTGGATCATTTTTACTATTTCTTTTGTTAAAAAGAATTCTTTTAAATCCTTGGATTTATCCCTCCCTATTCAAAGATGCTCTCTTACCATGACCTATGTGGATAACTTCCTTCCAAAACCCTCTTCCCTACCTTGGGGGTCAGGTTAAGCATCAATTCCAGCAAGTTTCAACTTCCTCTAGATTTTATTTCTATTTATTTAAACCACAAAATATTTTTCTGTCATTTATTTGGACCCTAGTGGTTTACAAAGGAACTACTAGATCCCTTTTGAATCCTGGCTCCAAATAAATTCCTAGGGCTAGTCCTTAGTACCCTCAACTCATATCCATCAAGACCTACTGGTCATCAGTTCAAAATTTTCAAAATATGCTTGCTGCAAGTTTGGAGCAGATTTGCTAATTTTGATGAATTTCATTCTTTCTTCTTTCCAAAAATTCTGGGGAAATTCATGCAGCCTCCAGATACATCAAGAGACCCCCTCACCAAGTCCCAGCTCAAGGAAAATTCTCCACATGCAGCAAACATTTCATCAAGCACCTTGCTTGCACTGTTTCTGTTAGGTTTCAGGGTTCAGTATTGATCTTCAGTCGTCAGTGTCGTTTTCTTCAGTCGCCGTCGCCAATCTCGCCAGTGACTCGCTTTGGCCTCTTGCTCACTGCTCCCTCTCCTTATCCGTGCGCCGCATGGTCGGTTGGCTGGACGTGGGCGTCGGTGCTGAGCTGTCCCGTCGTCTCCGGCGAGTGCAGCGGTGACAGTACCGCCCGTGGCGGCCGTCAGGAGTGAGCCCTGCAGTACGGCGCCGCCCCGCGCCGCCCAAGCCACCGGTGGCCTCCGCGTGTACGCCTACATCCCCCGAACGCGCTGCAAGACCGTCGCCGTGGCCTGAATAGCGCAGAACGCGCTCTCTGCCGCCGGCGGGCCCGTAAGCGCCGTTCCGTTGAAACAGCGGAGCAAGCCAAATGCGGACGAGCTTAGACGCGGAATGGAGCCAGTGGACCACCCTGAAGATGCTCAACCCCCTAAACCACCAGTCCGACTCCTACCTCGCCGTAATCCCTCGCCGGAGATATTCCGTCC
>LR738710.1:126337218-126536006 GCA_902687465.1 Secale cereale | reverse complement strand
AACTGTCTTGCGAGTACATTCAAAGTACTCACCTGGCTTGTTGATTTGGCCAGATGTTGACGAAGGCGATCTTATGGATGAAGAGTTCGATAGCGAGTCCGACGCCTAGAGGAGTCCCAGTCAGTCCCTTGCGATCCTGGAGTTGGTCACTTGTATTATATACGCTTCCGCCACCATAATAAAATCATCAAGCCTCACTCCGGCGCTTGATGAGTGTAAGATATTGGAGTCACGCTATCCACACCGCTGTGACATATCCACTACCACCATATCCACGAGTTAGTAGTTATGCCACCATATCCAGTAGTGTCATATCCGCCTCTATGTATAATATTGGCGTGCTTGTAATAAATTGTTGAGCAGCCTCAGCTCAACCCTGTATAATATTTAGCACTTCTGGATTTCTGTATCAAGGATTTGTCTGCCAGTATGGAGGAATTCTCTATACTAGTTTGATGAAAGGGGCGATTTTTCAATAAATGTTTTATTGAAAAACCGGTCCTGACACGGAGGAGCGAGAGCAGCTTGCCGAGGCATATCAGGCCTTCATTCTTGAGAAGGCTGAAGCAGAGGAGCAGCAACGGCTCGCTGCCGAGGAGTTGTCCCGGCGAGAAGGCGAACTGACGCAGCGGAAGGTCGACCTCGACAGCCACGAGGACTGCCAGGCTTCTCGCCCCTCGTTGGTTACCCCAAGTGGAAGGTGTGAGATGTAGTGTTGCGGAAGTTTTTCCCTTGGCAAAGATACCAAGGATCGAATCCCCAAAGACTCCTAGGTTCAACAAGAAGGTGTCAACTGCTACGACGCCAGATATTAGCAATCAACGTGGACCTGCACACAGATACAAATAACTTTGCTCCCAACGAGTACAGAGAGGTTGTCAATCCCTCCGGCCTTGTCGTTTACAAAGGATCAAACGCAAGTGATAGTAGTGATAGATATAATTGCAATAGTAAATAATAGCGAAAAGTAAATAGAGGATGTGATCAATGATGGTAATATGGACTGGAGTCTCATGATGTTCACTAGTGATGTCTCTCTCCCAAAAGACGATAAAACAGCTATGTGAGGTAAACGAATTATAGCTGGGCAATTGACAGGACCACGAATGCAAACCAATGCTGACTACATTGCAAGAAAGGTTGAGGTTCAAAGCATGGGCGGTACGCCAAAGTAAGTAGGCCGAAATCCATCAATATCTACTACTAATCATCCACCTTGAGATATCTATCCAGAACATCTCGCTGGTATTAAGTTGCGAGTCCCACCCATAGTGTAAACTCAATGCAACAGACAACTGCATTAAAAGAACTTTGCGTAAAGTAAACAATTCTTGCACCCGCGGGCACAAGCACCGTTGTTTTCCCCCTTGTGGTAATAGCACATCCCCTAGACTCATGTTTCTGTCACTCAAACTAGTCATCGAGGGGCATGAACCCACAATCAAGCATAACGTTCCCTCTTGGAGTCACTACCTACTACTTGGCCAAAGCAATAAATAACAACGAAGAACATGCAAGAATTACTTACGAACATAAATATAAAAGAGGTAGATCAAATATATTACTCAAGCACAATCTGAACATAATCTCATAATCCATAGGATCCCAGCAAACTCATCATAGCAACAGCATAAGGATTACATATGTGCCTCGATCATGTAGGGCAGCTCACGAGGACTAATTAGTGAAGCACAAGAACGGGAGGAGAACATCACATAGCTACTGGTCATGGACTCATGGTCCAAGGGAGACTACTCACAACTCATCCGGGAGGCGTCCATGGTGGTGGAGAGGCTCCCGGTGGTGATCCTCCCCTCCGGCAGGGTGCCGGGAAGAGTTCTCCTGGTGCTCCCGATCTTGGAAGCGGCGGCGGCGGCGGAACAGAGATGAGATCGCGAAAAAGAGTTCCTCCCTCAAGGGTTTCGGGAGACGCTTTAAATATATGCCAAAAGGGGGGCATCGGAGGAGCCTCGGGGGGCCCAGGCGCCCCCCCGGCGCGGCCAAGGGGGGGCGCGCCGCCAGGGCGCCTGGAGCCCTGGTGGCCCCCCCGGCTGTCCTTCGGGCGCACGGTAGTTTCTGGAACGCTGATTTTTTATATAATTTTTCTGGATTTTTCCTGGCAGTTCTCGTAATGTGAAAACCTGAAATACAAAAACAGCCGAAAACAAAAACTGGCACTGGGGTGCACTGAGTTAATAGGTTAGTCCAAATATGATCAAAAGTGTATGGAAGTGTATAAATATCATAGCAATATCACCCAAAAGAGGCATGGAGCAAGCAGAAATTATAGATACGTTTTGGACGTATCAACATACCCAAGCTTAATTCCTGCTCGTCCTTGAGTAGGTAAATGATAACAAGAATAATTTCTGTGGTGACATTCTATTAACCATATAGGACTTTTTCATAGTCATATGACAAAAGCTTACTGAGATAATGAATCTATAGTAATTAAGTTGCCTCATGAGAAAATCACAAAGGGCTGCAAGTTTTACAATATGACATTGAAACATCAAATAGATTTGTAATGAACATGGTGTGCAAATATGATAAAGTGATATCTCGCTTGCCCCCTTTAGTGAAGCAAAACATAAATGCAGGGTCACCTTCAAGGTTTAAGTGATGACTAGATACAATGATTTCAAAATAAACGATATCACAATCATGCAAAAGACAATGCTACTTTGGGACAATGCACATTACACTCAGAATGACAATCATGCTCTCAGTAGTTGGTGCTTTTAAAAAGAAGGTGGAGACTCTCGAACCGTGGCTTTTGTTGGCAAGGTTGAAAACCCGTAGCCGGAAACAAAGACAAAACATGTACCAAAGCTCTTGGTTTTAAAACAGAGGTAATATTTTTTTTCTTTCTTAGATCATGCATGTTTTGTCAACGAATGCTAGCAGACAACTCAATCACTTTTCGAGATGGACAAGTTTCGAGGAACGGCTCCCGAATGAGGACGATCACATCCTCTTAATCTCCTTTGTTTATCACTGCCAAAGTTTTCTGATTTCTCATGAACAAAGCGTGAAGGAGGGTTTGTTTGTTATATTATCTTTTTGAGCCGGGCGCACTCAATGCCAGTTCCTTCTCGTATTATGGGTTTGCACATTATACATGCAATCCCGGGGTGAAGCTTGTCCAACTTAAAAAGATTATGAATTAACTAATACTTCCTCATGAACTTACAACAGAGGCACAAAATAGGAATACTTTTTCTTTGAATAATTTTGAGGTGGCACATGCAAGTCTCTGTTGGGAATGGCAGGTAAATACCATGTAGGAAGGTATGGTGGACTCATATGGCATAACTGGATTAAAGGAATGTGGATGCACAAGCAGTCAGTCCACTTAGTACAGGCGAAGGTTAGCAAAAGACTGGGAGCGACCAACTAAGAGAGCAATGACGGTCATAATCATGCAGAGCGACAAAGCAACATTGAATCAGGCATGGAAGTTATATCGCTACTCAGAAACAAAAGATCATCAAGGCTTGACAGACTTTCTTTACAGTCTTAAATATGCGTGAGCATACGCCAAGTCAATCAAAATAAATTCTCGAAGGAAGATATTACTAAACCATAACACATCATAGGCAAACAAATCATGTTGGTATTCCAATAACACATTGGGAACCCCCCAGCTATTTGAGATTAACCATAAGAAAACCCGAACTACTAAGCGCCATTATGCACGTAGCATCCTTATCATAGACATATCAACCAATGCAACGGAAGCAAACTCTCTTAATAAGGTGAGCATGGTAATTAAAGAGAGTTCAAGCAACCAACTAAACAAAAGCTCTTTGAAAAGATAAGCATGAAAGCTAAGAGCTGAACATGATAGTAGCTATTAAAAGACAAAGAACACACACAGCAAAGATAGACATGAAAATTCTATGTTATGTTCTAGGTAGAAGTGGAGCGTGTTTCTCTCCCACATAAAGAAAGCTGAGTTCCGACTCGTTATGAAAAACTAAAAAGGAAACTAAAAACAAGACGCTCCAAGCATAGCACATAACACATGAAGTAATTAAAATATAGTGGAACGAAAGACGAACTGATAATGTTGATGGAGAAGGGGATGCACGGGGGCATCCCCAAGCTTAGACGCTTGAGTCTCCTTGAATATTTCTTGGGGGTGCACAGGGGCATCCCCAAGCTTGAGCGCTTGACACTCTTGAATCTTTTTATCATCTTCCCTCGCACACTTGAAAACTCCCTTCATACATAACTCATCATAATCTGATTAGCGAGGTTAGTACCCATAATAAAATAATTGTACCTTGCTGGAAATAAAGATATTCTTGAAGTTCTACTGTTTCTCAAGATTTCCAAAAGGTTTTTGCAAAGAAAAAGCAAGCTCTAGGTTTGCAAAATGAAGGAAAGGCAAAACATGACAGAATCTGTGAAAAACAGAACAGCAGGTAGTAAATGATTTGTTCGGGGCACTTCTGCAACTCTAATAAAAAAACTCAGAACAGACGCACGAAAGACAATTATATAGAGCACGCTGTAGAAAAAATTCAGACCAAAAAGATGATCTGGTGATTTTATACGAATTTTTCTATCCAAGGACAGAATCTGTTTCCTGGACAGCACCTCACAACTTTTGAACTTTCTAGCAATCAGAGGCTATACTTGGCACGAAATTGAAAAGTAAAGATACAATGATGATGCTATTGTAGTAAACAACATCAAGACACAACAAAAGCAAAATAAAAATTTATTCATTGGGCTGCCTCCCAAAAGCGCTTTCTTTTATGCCTTTAAGCTAGGCATAATGCATAGAGATCAAGTCTTATCAAGAGTAAAAGAATAGCTAGCCCGTACAACGGACTCAAAAGGTAACTTGATCTTCTTTCGAGGGAAGTGTTCCATCCCTTTCTTGAGAGGAAACTGAAATTTTATAATACCCTCTTTCATGTCAATGATAGCACCAACGGTTCGTAAAAAGGGACGTCCCAAAATAATTGGACAAGAAGGATCACATTCAATATCCATAATAGTAAAATCAACGGGAACATAATTATCGTTGACAACGATAAGAACATCGTCGATCCTCCCCAAAGGTTTCTTTATGGAAGAATCAACGAGACGAACACCAAAAGAACAAGAATCATAAGGTTTCAATTTAAGCATATCATATATTCTTTTGGGCATAACAGAGGTACTAGCTCCAACATCACATAATGCATAGCAAGAGAAGTCATTCAATTTAATTTTTATCATAGGATCCCAACCATCTTCTAGCTTTCTAGGTATGGAGGCTTCTACTCTAAGTTTCTCCTCAGCTTTGATGAGAGCATTAGTGATATGCTCTGTGAAGGCAAGGTTAAGCGTGCTAGTGCGGGGATCTCTAGACATCTTGTGAAGGAAATCAATAACTTCGGTGAGAGTGCAATTATCAAAATCAAGATCACTAGCATCAAGTAAAGTGGTAGTGGTGTCCTTTAGGTTCACTTGTTTGGTAGTTTCTATAGTCATAGCATCACCATTAATAGGTCCAATGGGACCAGGAGTACATTGGGTGCTAAGAGTTTGGATATCCTCAACAACTTGGATAGTAGCAACAGTGTGGTGGGTAGGAAGGCTCTTAATTCTATCTTCTTCCTCCCTTTCTCTAGCCCATCTTTCTTTAAGTTTAGCCATCATCCTAATGTTTTCATTAATTTGCACTTGAATAGCATTCATAGGAGTGACCTTCCTCTCCTCAAGAGGAGAAGTTTTAATTTTAAGCAATTCTATCTCATTGGCTAAATGGTCTACCTTCAAAGAGAGATCATCTAGTTTATGTAGTTTTTCTTCTACACTCTTATTAAAGGCTTTTTGGGTAGTGATGAAATCTTTAAGCATAATCTCTAGTTCAGTATTGGAGTTCTTGGTGCTAGGATAAGCATTGTTGTTCCCATAGGAATTAGAGGGGAACGGTCTAGGATTGTTACCAAAATTACTCCTATAAGCATTGTTGTTAAAATTGTTTCTAAAGATAAAATTCACATCTACTTGTTCTTGAGCAATCAAAGAATTTAAAGGAACATCACGAGGATCAACAGAGGATTGCTTCGAAAGTAGAGACATGATCAAGTCAACTTTTTCATTTAGGGAGGAAATCTCCTCGACAGAGTTTACCTTCCTACCTGTTGTAGCGCGTTCGGTGTGCCATTGGGAATAGTTGGTCATCATCTCATCGAGAAGCTTTGTGGCAGCACCAAGTGTAGTTGACATAAAGGTTCCTCCCGCGGCCGAATCTAACAAGTTCCGCGAGGTAAAGTTCAGGCCTGCATAAAAAGTTTGGATAACCATCCAAGTAGTCAAACCATGAGTAGGGCAGTTCTTGATAAGAGATTTCATACGTTCCCAAGCTTGGGCAACATGTTCATTATCCAATTGTTTAAAATTCATTATGTTACTTCTTAGTTGGATAATTTTAGCAGGTGGATAGTATTTTCCAATAAAAGCATCTTTACACTTGTCCCAAGAATCTATGCTATTTCTAGGCAAAGACCGAAACCAAATTTTAGCTCCTCCTCTCAAAGAGAAAGGAAAAAGCTTAAGCTTAACAATATTACCATCTATTTCTTGGTACTTTTGCATATCACAAAGTTCAACAAAGTTGTTCAAGTGTAAAGCAGCATCATCTCCAGCACCGGAAAATTGATATTTCATGACTAAGTTCAGTAAAGCAGGTTTAATTTCATATGAAGGTGCTGAAGTGGCAGGTGTAGTGATAGGTGTGCAGATAAAGTCATCGTTGTTGTGACTAGTGAAGTCACACAACTTGGTGTTCTCGGTGGAACCCATAGTAACAAGCAAGCAAGATAACTATTTTTGTGATTTTCGATAAAAGATACTAAAGCAAAACTGAAAGGTAAACTAACAAGACTAAAAGCAAAGGTAAAAGATAGCGTGCAACTCCCCTATCCTGAAGAGTGGAGTCCCCGGCAACGGCGCCAGAAAAACTCTTGCTAGGCTTCTCGCCCCTCGTTGGTTACCCCAAGTGGAAGGTGTGAGATGTAGTGTTGCGGAAGTTTTTCCCTTGGCAAAGATACCAAGGATCGAATCCCCAGAGACTCCTAGGTTCAACAAGAAGGTGTCAACTGCTACGGCGCCAGATATTAGCAATCGACGTGGATCTGCACACAGATACAAATAACTTTGCTCCCAACGAGTACAGAGAGGTTGTCAATCCCTCCGGCCTTGTCGTTTACAAAGGATCAAACGCAAGTGATAGTAGTGATAGATATAATTGCAATAGTAAATAATAGCCAAAAGTAAATAGCGGATGTGATCAATGATGGTAATATGGACCGGAGTCTCATGATGTTCACTAGTGATGTCTCTCTCCCAAAAGACGATAAAATAGCCATGTGAGGTAAACGAATTACAGCTGGGCAATTGACAGGACCATGAACGCAAACCAATGCTGACTACATTGCAAGAAAGGTTGAGGTTCAAAGCATGGGCGGTACGCCAACGTAAGTAGACCGAAATCCATCAATATCCACTACTAATCATCCACCTTGAGATATCTATCCAGAACATCTCGCTGGTATTAAGTTGCGAGTCCCACGCATAGTGTAAACTCAATGCAACAGACAACTGCATTAAAAGAACTTTCGTAAAGTAAACAATCCTTGCACCCGCGGGCTCAAGCACCGTTGTTTTCCCCCTTGTGGCAACAACACATCCCCTAGACTCATGTTTCTATCACTCAAACTAGTCATCGAGGGGCATGAACCCACAATCAAGCATAATGTTTCCTCTTGGAGTCACTACCTACTACTTGGCCAAAGCAATAAATAACAACGAAGAACATGCAAGAATTACTTACGAACATAAATATAAAAGAGGTAGATCAAATATATTACTCAAGCATAATCTGAACATAATCTCATAATCCATCGGATCCCAGCAAACTCATCATAGCAACAGCATAAGGATTACATATGTGCCTCGATCATGTAGGGCAGCTCACGAGGACTAATTAGTGAAGCACAAGAACGGGAGGAGAACATCACATAGCTACTGGTCATGGACTCATGGTCCAAGGGAGACTACTCACAACTCATCCGGGAGGCGTCCATGGTGGTGGAGAGGCTCCCGGTGGTGATCCTCCCCTCTGGCAGGGTGCCGGGAAGAGTTCTCCTGGTGCTCCCGATCTTGGAAGCGGCGGCGGCGGCGGAACAGAGATGAGATCGCGAAAAAGAGTTCCTCCCTCAAGGGTTTCGGGAGACGCTTTAAATATATGCCAAAGGGGGGCATCGGAGGAGCCCCGGGGGGCCCAGGCGCCCCCCGGCGCGACCCGGGTGGGGGGGCGCCGCCAGGGCGCCTGGAGCCCTGGTGGCCCCCCCGGCTGTCCTTCGGGCGCACGGTAGTTTCTAGAACGCTGATTTTTTATATAAATTTTCTGGATTTTTCCTGGCAGTTCTCGTAATGTGAAAACCTGAAATACAAAAACAGCCGAAAACAGAAACTGGCACTGGGGTGCATTGAGTTAATAGGTTAGTCCAAATATGATCAAAAGTGTATGGAAGTGTATAAATATCATAGCAATATCACCCAAAAGAGGCATGGAGCAAGCAGCAATTATAGATACGTTTTGGACGTATCAAGGACGAGCTTGCCGCGCGTGAACAGTCTCTTGGCGGAGCTCTGCAGGAAGCGAAGGATGCTGCTGCGGCTGCCGGGACTGCCAAGAGGGACTTGGAGGCGAGGGTGGCGCAACTGGAGGCCAACCTCAAGACGAGCGGCGAGGAGGTTGCCGCACTGAAGCTCGAGAGGGAGAAGGACGCCCATAGCCACTCCAAGCTGCAGGCCCGCCTCTCCGACAAGGGCAAAGAGCTCGCCGTCGCCAAGGACTCCATCGCCGATCTGGAGTTGAAGCTGTCCACCCTCACCATAATGCTTGACGGCGCCAGAGAGCGGGAGGCGAACCTGAAGGAGGAGCTCAGGGCCGAGAAGGCGCTGTTGGATAGCGCCGCCATCTCCCAAAACAACTTCAGGCTGACGGTGGAGCACTTGACTGAGGGTCTTGTTGCCGCCCCTGCCGACGTCGACAAGGAGCTGGCGGAGCTGGGGGCGGAGCACCTCGGGTACTCCACCGACGAGAATCTCCCTCACAGCGCCAAGTTGAGTTTGTTCTTCAAGGGGGTGGCGCCGGCCCTCCAGCAGCTCCGGGAAAGGATCCCAAAGCAGCTGGCGGACGAGTCGCGCAGGCTCTGCACGGGGGCCCTCGAGAAGGTGTTGATGAAGATAGCGCACCGCAACCCAGGCCTCAACCTCACCAACGTCCTCAGGACCTTGCCGCCAGACGTTGACCAGGAGGCGCTCAAGGTCCTTGTCGCGCCTATTGTGAATAAGGTGGGCGGCATCAAGAGGGTCGAGGGCGACCGCGCGGATTAGTCTTGTTCACTTTCTTCTTTCCTTGTCGCTGCCAACTACGTTATGGACAATAGTCTATTAGTACTGCGACAAGTTGCTTTGTAATATAACTTTATTTTGGGTAGTTAATGCAATGTTATTTCCTTTACTTGACTTCCTTGCTTTATATGCTTTTACCCTACGCTGTCAGGGAACTTGCCGGCGAAGGCACCTTTGCCGCGAGCGCTGAGTGCGGAACTTCAGCAGCCTGCTGGCGGTGCCGTTGCCGACAAGAAACCTTGTCGCAACTAGTCGCAGCACACTTAAACTGTTGAGCGAACTCGAAAACGAAGTAAGGGCGCGACACTTGTCGCAGCACACTTAAGCCATTGAGCGTGCTCAAAACAAAGTAAGGGCGCGGCTAGCCACGAGTTGGTTCCTCCGCGCACAGGATTTCCATACAAAGTGCGGTCGTTCAAGGAAGACAACTCAAAAATTTAAAAATTTGATTGCTCAAACTTTGTCAACTTAGCTTTTGTGTTGTTTGCTTCTCGGCAAGGCAGGGTTTTCTTGAACGGCGCCTGGTCCATACCACTATCTTCCTTCCCCCCGGCAAACTTGTGCGCGAGGAAACCTTCCTCTGCTGGAGAAAGAAGGCAGAAGAGAGAATATAGATATGGAGCTCTCGGGCTCGTTATTGCTTACCGGGGGTAGGTGCTGCACAAAGTGTCAGATAGTACATGCAAGGAAATGAAAAGGCATGAAATGACAAGTTGTGTGATGCACATAAGCTTTACTGATGCACGGGGTCTGCGCCCGGCTTTGTACAAAGGATTACATGCAACAGCGGCAAGACTTGTACAAAAGGTGGTTGCCGGAGCGGATCACGGCAACCGCGCCTTATGGGTAAAACTTGTGAAGATGCTCAATGTTCCAGGAGTTGCTCACCGGTAAGCCTTCTTCGGTCTCAAGGCGGACAGCGCCGGGCCTTGTGACTTGTTTCACCCGATAAGGGCCTTCCCACTTCGGCGTCAACTTGTTGGAATTCTTGGCGGACTGAATGCGCCGAAGAACAAGGTCGCCTTCCTCGAGACTCCTGGCTTTAACCTTGCGGCTATGGTAGCGGCGCAAAGCTTGCTGGTATCGAGCAGCTCGTATAGCAGCCTGAAGACGGTCTTCCTCAAGGAGCAGTGCGCCATCTTGTCGCAGCTGCTCTTGCTCGAGCTCATCGTAAGCGAGCACTCGAGGCGACCCGTATACGAGTTCCGTGGGGAGAACTGCCTCTACTCCATAGACAAGAGCAAAGGGTGTCTGTCTAGTGGCTCGATTTGGCGTCGTCCTGATCGACCAAAGAGCCGCTGGCAACTCCTCGATCCAGTTTCTTCCGCACTTGTGCAGCCCGTCGAAAGTTCTCGTCTTGAGTCCACGCAGCACTTCAGCGTTTGCCCTCTCCGCTTGTCCGTTGCTCCGCGGGTGAGCAACAGAAGCGAAGCAGACCTTAGTGCCAAGGTCTTGGACGTACTGCATGAAGGTGCGACTTGTGAATTGTGTGCCGTTGTCGGTGATGATCCTGTTAGGGATTCCGAAACGGCAAACAATCGACCTAAAGAACTTGACTGCTGACTGTGCGGTCACCTTTCTCACTGGTTCCACTTCCGGCCACTTTGTGAACTTGTCGATGGCGACATACAAGTACTCAAAGCCCCCGGCTGCGCGGGGAAAGGGGCCGAGGATGTCGAGCCCCTAGAACGAAAATGTCCAGGATAAAGGGATCGTCTGGAGAGCTTGAGCTGGTTGATGTATCTTCTTGGAATGGAACTGGCATGCCTCACACTTGGTTACTTGCACAGTTGCATCCTGGAGGGCTTCTGGCCAAAAGAAACCTTGCCGGAACGCTTTGCCGGCAAGTGCTCTGGCGCCAATGTGGTGGCCACATACGCCTCCGTGTATCTCTGCCAACAGCTTTTGTCCATCTTCCCGGGGAATACACTTCAATTTCACACCGTTGAGTCTTCTTCTGTACAGTTCGTTGCCGACAAACTGATACATATTTGACTGCCGGGTTATTCTTTCTGCTTCTTCTGACTCTTCGGGAAGTTCTCCTGTTTGAAGGAAACGGACAATCTGCTGCGCCCATGCTGGGGCCTATGGCTCAACAACAAGGACTAAAGGCATCTGTGCTGCTGCGCAAATGTCAGCCTCTACGGCAAGAACCTGCGGCTCGGCCGGAGCTTGACGTTCCCCGGCAAGCTTGCCGGAGCAGAACTTGTCGGGAACACCTGCTTCAACTGTACAAACCCTAGGGTTTGCAGGAGCAGACTGCTCCTCAACAACCTTGTCATTGATCTTGGGGACCTTATTGGCGGCGGCTTCGGGAAGCTCTACCGGCAAGTAGTCACCAGAAACCAACTTTCTCTTCTTACTTTGTCCAGTCGATGGTGTTACGGATGGTTGAGTTAGCTTGAGCACAAAGATCCCCGGTTCCACAGGTAGCTTTAGTGCAGCACACTTTGACAGGCCATCTGCGATGTCGTTCTGAGCTCTTGGAACACGTTCCATCTGCAAGCCTTCAAAGTGCTCTTCAAGCTTTCTCACTTCGTCGACGTAAGCTTCCATCAACGGACTCTGGTAGCTCTTGTTCACTTGGCGGACGACCAACTATGAGTCACCCCGCACAATCAGCTTCTTGATCCCAAGTTCCGCCGCGATTCTGAGGCCGGCAAGCAAACCTTCATACTCTGCAGTATTGTTCGTTGCTTGATCCTTGGGAAAGTGCATTTGGACGACGTACTTGAGGTGCTCCCCGGTGGGTGCGACAAGCAGCACGCCGGCACCGGCGCCTTGCAGCGAGAAGGCACCATCAAAGTACATTATCCATTCTTTGCTTGCTTCTTTGACGGGAATGCTCGTCTCTGGAATCTCTTCGTCTGGCGTTGGCGTCCACTCTGCTATGAACTCTGCCAATGCTCTGCTCTGGATAGTTGAAGTGCTTTCAAACTTGAGGACAAAGCTTGACAGCTCCAGTGCCCACTCGACAATCCTGCCTGTCGCTTCTGGATTTTGCAGTATCCTCTTCAGCGGAAAGCGAGTGACCACTGTTATCTCGTGTGCTTGGAAGTAGTGGCGCAGCTTTCTCGAGGCCATGAGAAGGCCGAAAAGCAGCTTCTGCACTCCAGAGTACCTTGATCTAGCCCCCTGGAGAAGGGAGCTAACGAAGTAGACTGGGCGCTGCACCATCCTCTTCCGTACGTCCTCTTGCATCTGCGCAGTTCCATCTTTGTCGGGACCAGAGCTTGTTGGGGAAGCCCCCTGCTTGTCGCTGGATGTGCTTGCCGGGGCTGTTGGCTCATCGTCTGCCTCCCTTTCCGCTACTAACGCAGCACTAACCACTTGATTGGTTGCTGCTAAGTACAGCAGCAACTTCTCTTGTGGCTTAGGTGCGACAAGTATTGGAGTGGAGGACATGTACCTCTTCAAGTCCTGCAGCACTGCCTCTGCTTCCGAAGTCCATTTCATTGGACCCGCCTTTTTCAAAATTTTGAAAAACGGCAAGGCGCGTTCCGCAGACTTAGAGATAAACCTGCTGAGAGCAGCCACACAGCCGGCAAGCCTTCGTACATCCTTGACGCGCTTCGGAGCTTCGATCTGCTTGATGGCTTTGATCTTGTCGGGGTTGGCTTCAATCCCCCTTTGAGACACGAAGAACCCGAGAAGCTTGCCGGAGGGGACTCCAAACACGCACTTCTCGGGGTTGAGCTTGAGTTGGATCTTGCGCAGGTTCGCAAAGGTTTCATCTAGGTCTTGTATCAGGGTAGCCTTGTCCTTGCTCTTGACCACTATATCATCCATGTAAGCTTCTACATTTCTGTGTATCTGTGGCTCAAAAGCTGTATGGACTACCCTTGCAAACGTCGAACCGGCATTCTTTAATCCAAAGGGCATGCGTATGAAGCAATAAGTGCCACATGGAGTAATGAATGCGGTCTTCTCCTCATCTTCTTCAGCCATAAATATCTGGTGGTATCCTGAATATGCATCAAGAAATGAAAGCAACTCACATCCGGCTGTGGAGTCAACAATCTGGTCAATGCGCGGCAAGGGAAATGGATCTTTGGGACAAGCTTTATTCACATCGGTGAAGTCTATACAAAGCCTCCAGTTCCCATTTGCTTTACGCACGACGACAGGATTGGCCAACCACGTGGGATGGAGCACACCTCTGACAAGGCCTGCCGCTTCCAGCTTCTTGATTTCTTCTGCTATAAACTCTTGGCGCTCCACTGCTTGTTTTCTAAATTTCTGCTTGACGGGCCGCGCGTGAGGACAAACGGCAAGCTTGTGCTCAATCACTTTCCTGGGAACACCGGGGATGTCGGACGGTCGCGCTTTCCTATTTAGGATCAAGCATGGCACTGATGGTGAAAGTACCACCAGTGCCGTCCTCCTTGGCGGACACCTTCTTTGTCTCTGGTGGAGCTGCCATTGCCTTCTTGCACTTGCCGGTGGAGCTCGACGGTGCGTCCTCGACGGCAGCGTAGCACTCCGAAGAGGTGCGTTTGCCGGAGTGGACCCCAGAGCTCTTGCCGGACTTGGTTTTGTTCTCCCCCCCGGGAGCTTCAGCGGCAAGTGTTTTGCTATCTGTTGCGGCTGCTGCATCCCGATAAATCTTGTCGGCACAGATAAGGGCATCTTTCTTGTCGCCGGGGACCGAGATGACGCTTATCGGGCCTGGCATCTTGAGCATGTTGTAGGCATAGTGAGAGGCTGCCATGAACTTGGCGAGCGCCGGACGACCAAGTATCCCATTGTAAGGTAATGGGATATCGGCAACGTCAAAGGTGATCCTCTCAGTCCTGAAGTTTAGCTCTCCGCCAAATGTCACTGGCAGCGTGATCTTCCCCTTCAGCTTGCTCCTTCCCGGGTTGATCCCTTGGAACGTGCCGGTTTCTTCGAGCTCGCTGTCGGGGATCTGGAGTTTCCGGACCACAGCAGAGGAGATCAGGTTCAGGCCGGCCCCGCCGTCAACCAGCATCTTGGTGACCTTGAGGTTGCGGATAGTTGGTGAAACCAACATCGGCAAGCACCCGACCGCAGTTGTGCGATCAGGGTGGTCCTCAATGTCAAAGATGATGGGCGTGCTGGACCACTTCAGAAGTTTGCGCGACTCGACGGGCGGTTCTGCCGCATTAACTTCCCGCACCCATTGCTTGAGTTGGCGATGGGAAGTATGCAGGGAAGCACCACCGTCAACGCGCAGAACCTCCGTGGCTTTCTGGAACTCCTGCTCGCTGTTATCTCCGTCATCCATGTCTTCATCGTCATCTTCATCTTCGTCCTTGTCGTGGCCGCGGGGAGGTCTGTCCCCTTGCCGCTGCTTGGCCTTGCCGCGGCGTCCTCCCCGGCCGTTGAATGGCTGCTTCTTGCCGGACTCTCCACCACCTCCCTGGGCCTTCTCCTTGTCGCGTCGCTCGTACTCAGCTTTCTGCTGCTCGACGAGGTACTCGACTCTTTTGCAGTTCTGGAGATCGTGGCCCTTGGTGCGGTGGATCTTGCAGTACTGCTTGTCGGAGCCGTCCTGCTTGTCGGCGGCTGCCATAGTCTGGCAGTTGGTGCACGCGGCAGCCTCTTTGCCGGAGCCACCAGTCTGGGCTTTCTTGGCGCCAGCCTCCTTGCCGGACTGCTCAACGACTAGCACTTCTTTGTTCTTCTTCTTTCTGTTGTTCCGCCGCCGGTTCTTCTTCGCCAGGGCGGCATCCTCGCTATCTGTTCCCCCGCTCCTATATCCTCCCCGGGGAGTCTCCTCCCCTCCCCAGCGTGTGCGCACTTGTCGGCCAGGGCGTACAGCTCGCTGACGTCCCTTATTTTGCTCATCGCCATCTCCTCCCTCATCCGACGGTTATGCATGTTCCGATGGAACGCGCTAATAACTGCGGCAGGGTGGACGTCTGGAATGTTGTGCTGCACGTGGCTGAACCTTTGGATATATTTCCGCAGGGACTCTCCTTCCTTCTGGGCAAGTATATGCAGGTCACTCTCCTGGCCGTGGGGCTTGTGGCCACCTGTGAAGGCGCCGACAAACTGATGGCACAGGTCGGCCCAAGAAGAAATGGAGTTCTCCGGCAAGTGCATGAGGCAAGATCTGACGTTTGGCTTGAGCACAAGCGGGAAGTAATTGGCGAGTATCTTCTCGTCTCGTCCCCCGGCAGCCTGCACCGCGACGGTGTAGATGCTGAGGAACTCCGACGGATGAGTCTTGCCGTCGTACTTCTCGGGTACGTCGGGCTTGAAGTTCTTCATGCTGGGCCACTGGACTCGCCGCAGCTCACGAGTGAACGCAGGGCAACCTGCCGCGTACGACAGGTCGCCTGGTCCTCCTGGCGCTTGCATGTCAACAATGGGCCCAGCGCGCTGGTCAGATTGACGCCGCGCTTCTCTTCGACGCTCGATGCGGGTTCGAGCGTCCTCTTGTTGTCTGTCGTCAAGGACTTGGCGCTGATCGCGGCGAGCTCGCGGATCCGACGACGCAGTGGAGTCGTCGTCGAGGTTGATCCGACGAGTCAGCGATTTTGGCCTTCGGGGCGGGGAGTGCACGGTGGTTGCACCCCCGGCGGTCTTGTCGCCATCAGCCTGCGCCTGGCTAACTTGCCGCGGCCGCGACGTCGTCGGCTACTGCGGAGTGTCGCCGTTGGCGAAGGCGATGAGGCTCTGGATGGTGGCCCTCCAGTCGTCGGCCTTGTCTGCCGCTGGAGGGAAGTCGAGGAGTAGTTGAGCTCGAGCTAGAGCTTCTGCTGGAGTGGAGGGTAACGGCGGCGAACGATGCGAGGAGCGGGACACGCTCGGACTTCTAACTACGTTAGAAGGAGCATTGTCCCGTCCCGGCGACCGTGCCTTGCTCGTGCCGGCATGCTGGTGCGCATGTTGGCCTTGAGCGTCCCGGGACCCGCCAGCTTGACCTTGTCCCAGCAAGCGTATGGTACCTTGAGTACCACGTCGCTGCCGGTCCCGCGCTTCCTGGGACAAGCGCGGTGCATGTACGGACGCCGAGGCCTTGGAGTGCGCTTGGTCGTCTGTTTTGTCCTTGACTTGGCGGCGCCGTGAGTTTCCTCGCCGACGTCCGTCCTTCCGCCGGCGTCTACCCCGCCACCCGTTGGCTCCGGCGGTGGCGGGATCGACACGGACGGGCCTGCTGCCTCCGAAGCCTTCTTCTTCGGCGGCATGTCGATGAAGATGTTGAAGATTTCACTCGCGTGAACGCCGGATCAGGTTCACACAACCTCGACGCCCCCCTACCTGGCGCGCCAAAGATGTCGGGGAAACTGGTCGCCCACGAACACCTATGGGACCGGAGCCCCTTTTCGATACGGCAAGGGGGCGGAGGATGCACGAAGAGCAGATCGAGGCAAACACGCGAGCAGTTTACCCAGGTTCGGGCCACACGGATGCATAAAACCCTACTCCTGCCTTGTTTTGTATTACGTTCTTGGCTCAGGAGCGAGAAGAGCTACAGTTCTAATCGCTAACAGGACCGAGCGTGAGAGTGATCGATCCTCCCCCCTCTATGTTGCGCATGGGCCTCCTTTTATAGGTCAAAGGGGTCACCGACAGGTGGCAGCGCAGATGAGGATAAAAATTTAAAAATGGTGGTAGTTGGAATAGTGTTTGCATAGTGCTCTATACCTAACTCTGACGGCAGGGGACAAGGGCATTGAATGCCCGTCGCCGTCGCCCTAAACAGTGTAAAAAGCGTCCGTCAGGGCGCCACCGTCCGCCACGACGGTGGCCTTGTCATCGCATCTTGCCACCGTGTCCCCCAGGCTGCACAGCCTTCCGCCACGTGTGCCTGGAAGGGTCCCAGGGCAACGCGTGGGCGGATGAGCTGGAGCGCGGGCACTTAGTGGAAGTTTGCCGCGGCAAGCGCCTTGCCGCGGCCGCTATCTTGTCGCGCCCGGAAGCTTGTCGCTCGCCGAGCCTTGCCGGGATGCGTGGCGCGTCGCGGCAAGTTCTCTTGGAATGCCTTGTTTGGCCTCCCCGGCAAGCTCCTCTTGCCAGGGGCTTGTGCCAAAGAGGTGATCTTGAGCCTTGAGTGGCCTTCCCGGCAAGCTCCTCTCGCCGGGGCCTTGTTTCTTTAACTTGAATACTTTGTTCTTGAATGGCTCCAGAGGAACCACAGTGGACCTTGGCGGTCGCACGGCAAGCCCTGCCACGGGACGCTGCGACTGCTCGTGCACAAGTTCGGGATACTAAGGTACCCCTACTTTAGTACACCGACACCTCCTTTCTCCTATATATACCCATGTACCTCGAAAACATCAGAGGAGAGGAGATAACCCTAGTTCCACCGCCGCAACCTTCTGTTCCTGTGAGATCCCATCTTGGGGCCTGTTCCGGAGCTCCGTCGGAGGGGGGATCTACCACGGAGTGCTTCTACATCAACACCATCGCCTCACCATGAGTTGTGAGTAGTTTACAACAGACCTTTGGGTCCATAGTTAGTACCTTGGAGAACATGGATGCTCATATTGGTTCCTACATATTCTATGAAGATATTTATCGGTCAAACCGCACAACAACATACATTGTTCCCTTTGTCATCGGTATGTTACTTTTTTGAGATTCGATCATTGGTATCATCATACCTAGTTCAATCTCGTTATCGGCAAGTCTCTTTACTCGTTCTGTAATACATCATCTCGTGACTAACTCATTAGTCATTGGCTTTCAAGGCTTATTATGATGTGTATTACTGAGAGGGCCCAGAGATACCTCTCCGACACTCGGAGTGACAAATCCTATTCTTGATCTATGCCAACACCACAAACACCTTCGGAGACACCTGTAGAGAATCTTTATAGTCACCCAGTTACGTTGTGACATTTGATAGCACACAATGTGTTCCTGCGGTATTCGGGAGTTGCATAATCTCATAGTCAGAGGAACATGTATAAGTCATGAAGGAAGCAATAGCAATAAAACTAAACGATCATAGTGCTAAGCTAACGGATGGATCTTGTCCATCACATCATTCTCTTAATGATGTGATTCCGTTGATCAAATGACAACACATGTCTATGGTTAGGAAACATAACCATCTTTGATTAACGAGCTAGTCAAGTAGAGGCATACTAGGGACACTCTGTTTTGTCCATGTATTCACACATGTACTAAGTTTCCGGTTAATACAATTCTAGCATGAATAATAAACATTTATCATGATATAAGGAAATATAAATAAGAACTTTATTATTGCCTCTAGGGCATATTCCCTTCAGTCTCCCACTTGCACTAGAGTCAATAATCTAGTTCACATCGCCATGTGATTTAATACCGATAGTTCACATCGTTATGTGAATAACACACTTAGTTCACATCGCCACGTGACCAACACCCAAAGGGTTTACTAGAGTCAATAATCTAGTTTACATCGCCATGTGATTAACACCCAAAGAGTACTAAGGTGTGATCATGTTTTGCTTCGTGAGATAAGTTTAGTCAGCGGGTCTGTTACATTCAGATATGTATGTATTTCGCAAATTCCTATGTCTACAATGCTCTACATGGAGCTACTCTAGCTAATTGCTCCCACTTTCAATACGCATCTAGATTGATACTTAGAGTCATCTGGATTAGTGTCAAAGCTTGCATCGGCGTAACTCTTTACGATGAACTCTTTATCACCTCCATAATCGAGAAACATTTCCTTAGTCATCCAGTAACTAAGGATAATTTTGACTACTGTCCAGTGATCTACTCCTGGATCACTATTGTACCTCCTTGCCAAACTCATCAAGGCACACAATAGGTTTGGTACACAGCATGGCATACTCTATAGAACCTATGGCTGAGGCATAGGGAATGACTTTCATTCTTTCTCTATCTTCTGCCGTGGTTGGGTTTTGAGTCTTACTCAACTTCATACCTTACAACTCAGGCAAGAACTCCTTCTTTGACTGATCCATTTTGAACTTCTTCAAAATCTTATTAAGGTATGTACTCATTGAAAATCTTATCAAGCAGCTTAATCTATCTCTATAGATCTTGGTGCCCAATATGTAAGCAGCTTCACCGAGGTGTTTTATTGAAAAACTCCCTTTAAACAATCATTTATGATTTCCAGAAAATTCTACATCATTTCTGATCAACAACATGTCATTCACATATACTTATCAGAAACGTTGTAGTGCTCTCACTCACTTTCTTGTAAATACAGGCTTTGATAACCCACAAGTGTAGGGGATCGCAACAATTTTCGAGGGTAAAGTATTCAACCCAAATTTATTGATTCGACACAAGGGGAGCCAAAGAATACTCTTAAGTATTAGCAGCTGAGTTGTCAATTCAACCACACCTGGAAACTTAGTATCTGCAGCAAGGTAATTTGGTAGCAAGGTAATATGGAAATGGTGGTAACGGCAATAAAAGTAACGGTAGTGTTTTTGTAGTTTTTGTAACAGTAGCAGCGGAAAAGTAAATAAGCAACAAGCAATATGTGAAAAGCTCGTAGGCACTGGATCGGTGATGGGGAATTATGTCGGATGCAATTCATCATGTAGAAGTTATAACCTAGGGTGACACAGAACTAGCTCTAGTTCATCAATGTAATGTAGACATGTATTCCGAATATAGGCATACATGCTTATGGAAAAGAACTTGCATGACATCCTTTGTCATACCCTCCCGTGGCAGCGGGGTCCTATTGGAAACTAAGGGATATTAAGGCCTCCTTTTAATAGAGTACCGGACCAAAGCATTAACACATAGTGAATACATGAACTCCTCAAACTACGGTCATCACCGGGAGTGGTCCCGATTATTGTCACTTCGGGGTTGCCGGATCATAACACGTAGTAGGTGACTATAGACTTGCAAGATAGGATCAAAAACACACATATATTCATGAAAACATAATAGGTTCAGATCTGAAATCATGGCACTCGGGCCCTAGTGACAAGCATTAAGCATAGCAAAGTCATAGCAACATCAATCTCAGAACATAGTGGATACTAGAGATCAAACCCTAACAAAACTAACTCGATTACATGATAAATCTCATCCAACCCATCACCGTCCAGCAAGCCTATGATGGAATTACTCATGCATGGCGGTGAGCATCATGGAATTGGTGATGGAGGAAGGTTGATGATGACGATGGCGACGATCTCCACTCTCCGGAGCCCCGAACGGACTCCAGATCAGCCCTCCCGAGAGAGATTAGGGCTTGGCGGCAGCTCTGTATCGTAAAACGCGATAATTCTTTTTCTCCGATTTTTTTCTCCCCAAAAGTGAATATATGGGATCCGGAGATACGTTGGTGGAGCACCAGAGGGCCCACGAGGCAGGGGGCGCGCCCTAGGGGAGGGGGCGCGCCCCCCACCCTCGTGGATACGGTGTGGCCCCCCTGGTCTGGATCTTCCACAAGTATTTTTTATATTTTCCAAAATAATTCTTCGTAAATTTTCGGGTCATTCCAAGAACTTTTTATTTCTGCACAAAAACAACACCATGGCAATTCTGCTGAAAACATCATCAGTCTGGGTTAGTTCCATTGAAATCATGCAAGTTAGAGTCCAAAACAAGGGCAAAGTGTTTGGAAAAGTAGATACGTTGGAGACGTATCAACTCCCCCAAGCTTAAACCTTTGCTTGTCCTCAAGAAATTCAGTTGATAAACTGAAAGTGATAAAGAAAAACTTTGACAAAATCTGTTGCTCTTGTTGTTGTAAATATGTAAGCCAACATTCAGGTTTTCAGCAATGATCATGAACTAACCACATTCACAATAACTTTCAGGTCTCATGTCTACTCACATCAATGGCATAATCAACTAGTGAGCAATAATAATAAACCTCGGATGACAACACTTTCTCAAAACAATCATGATATGATATAACAAGATGGTATCTCGTAGCCCTTTCTGAGACCGTAAAACATAAATGCAGAGCACCTTTAAGGATCAAGGACTGACTAGACATTGTAATTCATGGTAAAAGAGACCCAGTCATGATCATACTCAATGCAAATTAATGGTAATACATGCAAATGACAGAGGTGCTCTCCTACTGGTGCTCTTTTTATAAGAGGATTATGACTCTGCATAAAAGTAAATAGATAGGCCCTTCACAGAGGGAAGCAGGGATTTGTAGAGGTGCCAGAGCTCGATTTTTAAATAGAGATTGAATAACATTTTGAGCGGTATACTTTCATTGTCAACATAACAACCAAGAATCTCGATATCTCCCATGCTACGCACATTATAGGAGGTTCCCAAACAGAATGGTAAAGTTTATACTCCCCCAACCACCAACAAGCACACTCCACGGCCATCCGAATCCACGGGGTACCGTCCAAACAAGCAAGTTTTGTTTAATTATTATGATTTTGAGCATGGGACTGGGCATCCCGATTACCAGCCATTTTCTCATGAATGATGAGCGGAGTCCACTCATCGTGAGAATAACCCACCTAGCATGGAAGATATAGACAGCCCTAGTTGATACATGAGCTATTCGAGCATACAAAACAGAATTTCATTTGAAGGTTTAGAGTTTGGCACATACAAATTTACTTGGAACGGGAGGTAAATATCGCATATAGGAAGGTATGATGGACTAATGTGGAATACCTTTGGGGTTTATGGAAGTGGATGCACAAGCAGTATTTCCACTTAGTACAGGTGAAGGCTAGAAAGAGACTAGGAAGCGACCAGCTAGAGAGCAACAACGGTCATGAACATGCATTAAAATTAATCAACAATGAATACAAGCATGAGTAGGATATAAATCACCATGAACATAAATATCGTGGAGGCTATGTTGATTTGTTTCAACTACATGTGTGATCATGTGCCAAGTCAGACCACTTGAATCGTTCAAAGGAGGATACCACCCTATCATACTACATCACAACCATTTTAATTATCATGTTGGCACGCAAGATAAACCATTATAAACTCTCAGCTAATTAAGCATGGCATAAGCAGCTATGATCTCTAATTGTCATGCAAGCATGTTTCATTCATAACAAGTTGAATCAAGAACGATGAACTATCATATTTACAAAAACAAGAGAGGTCTAGTTCATACCAGCTTTTCTCATCTCAATTAGTTCATCATATATCATCCTTATTGCCTTTCACTCGCACGACCGAACGATGTGGATAGTCCACGTGCATTGGACTAAGCTGGAATCTGCAAGCATTTAATACAAGAGAGAAGACAAGGTAATATGGCTCAAGGTTAAATCAACAGTAAAGCATATGAGAGCCACTAAGCATTTTAATCATGGTATTCTACTCTTAACCCCCCCCCCCCCAAAGAAAAGAAAAGAAACTATTTACGCGGGAAAGCTCCCAACAAGCAAAAGAAGAACGAGAAATCTTTTTGGATTTTCTTTTAATTACTTCTACAAGCAAGGAAAGTAAACTAGCTAAAAGCTACAACTAATATTTTTTGTTTTTCTTAAGGTTTTTCTAGCACACAAGAAAAAGACTAAGAAAAAGAATGAAACTAAGCATGGATGGTACAGTGAAAGAGTGTGAGCACCGACAACTAGAATAAGTGTGTGAACATGAGTGTAAAGTCGGTGAGAAACACGTACTCCCCCAAGCTTAGGCTTTTGGCATAAGTTGGTCTATGGCCACAGATCGAAGCTACTCCCTCCAGTGTACTGAGATGTATCCTCTGGGTGCCATTGGTTGGCAAACTCATCCAGGTCCCACCCATAAACAGACTAACGGTAAGGATCGAGTGGTGGCTCCGGCTTAGGCTCTGAAGCTTGTGCCTGGCCCTGGTACTTGTAGAAGGCATCTGATGTAACGAGATATATGCATGTGGACAGATCAAACCGAGATGGTGCAGACAAGGTAACAATCTCATAATATTTTTCATCAAACCTTAATTTATAATTAAGCAGCCTATCCTTGTCTTTAACAATAAAATCATGTGCTACCATACTCTTATAATCTAGATAAACAGGGGCATGCAATTTTTCTTCCTTCTCATGATGCCTAATAGGTATTCTAAAATGTTCAGCAAGGCGAGAAGCAAAGATGCCTCCAAAGACGGGGCCCTTTGAGCGGTTCAGACTTAGTCGTTTAGCAACGACGGCACCCAAGCTAAAAGTTGTGTCTTGAAACAAAGCATGGCGTAAAAATGACAATATCAGGGGCACTAAGATTCCCACTATTCCCGCGACCAATTAAACATCTACTAGCAAATAAAGCAAAGTAACGCATAACAGAGAAATGTATACTAGTAATTCTTGCCCCTGAGACTTGTCTAGTTTCCCCTACAGCTATCATGTCAATAAACCCTTCAACGCCTTCACGACGTGGTTCATCAAGTCTACCTTCAAAGGGTATCTTGCATACTTCACAAAATTCTAAGAGTGATGTCTCCTTAACCTCATCATATAAATGAAACTCCACTGTAGGTGGTGTTTTCTTAGCATGAAAATGAAAATTTTGCGTGAAAATATTAGTGAGTAAGAGATACTGTTCACGCTGGTCGTGGAGGAAGTCGGTGAGGCCTGCATTATTTGCCAACCGATAAAAGTCTTCGTAAATCCCGGCGGCTCTCATGAAATCATTACAAGGCCATTCACAGGGCCGAACTTCCGCCATGCGAGGAAGATTATATTTGGGCTTCTTATTATCTTCCTTCTTCTTCTCCTCTGAACTCTTACTGGAGGAGCCCCTCAACAATCTCTTTATCATTTTCCTCCTCTGAAAATTTCTGAAATTTTTAGTAACTCAAAATAAAGGTTAACCAAACTCAACAAGATTGATAGCAACAACTCCTACTAGTGCCTAGAGACTATATCATGCATTAGAACTACTTGGGACCAACTAAATTTTACATGCAAGCTTAAGAACAAGGTCACCACAGCAGCAAAAAATTGCAATAAATAAAGCACTAGGACAAAAACTAATTGGACCAATAGAGGAGTCACATACCAAGGAACAATCTCCCCAAATAGTTTGGTGAATGGTGCTTTGAGCAAGGAGATAAAAAATGGTAGCAAGATGAGCTAGAACTCGTGCTTGAGCTAGTTGGTGATTTTTTTGGGAGGAAGAAGAAGAGTATGGGTGCAGGAATAAGTGGAGGGGGGCCACGTGGGGCCCACGAGGCAGGGGGGCACGCCCTAGGGGAGGGGGCACGCCCTGGACCCTTGTGCCCAGGTGTTGGCTCCCCTCGCAGTGTGTTATGTGCCCAATATTCTCAAATATTCTAGAAAAAATCATGTTAAAATTTCAGGGCATTTGGAGAACTTTTATTCTCGGGGTATTTTTTTATTGCACGGATAAGTCTGGAAACAGACAGAAAATACTATTTTTGCTTTATTTATTCTAACTAACAGAAAGTAAAAGGAGGGTACAAAAGGTTGTGCTATCTAGATTCACCTATTCCATTCTCATCAAAAGGAATCCATTAACAAGGTTGATCAGGTCTTATTAATAAACTCTTCCCGAATAACATGAAACCGGAGAATTTTCAAATACCACTAGGTTACCTCAATGGGGATATGTATGTCCCCAACAATAAGAATGTCATATGTCTTCTTGATAGTAGGAAGAGGAATTTCAAAACCTGCAATAGTAATAGTTGAATTTTTTTCAATATAATTGATACTATGGACCTGAGGTTGTTTCCTCAGAAAATGTACCGTATGCTCATTACCATCAACATGAAAAGTGACATTGCCTTTGTCGCAATCAATAACAGCCTCTGCAGTATTCAAAAATGGTCTACCAAGGATAATAGACATACTATCGTCCTCGGGAATATCAAGTATAACAAAGTCCGTTAGAATAGTAACATTTGCAACAACAACAGGCACATCCTCACAAATACCGACAGGTATAGCAGTTGATTTATCAGCCATTTGCAAAGATATTTCAGTAGGTGTCAACTTACTCAAGTCAAGTCTACGATATAAAGAGAGAGGCATAACACTAACACCGGCTCCCAGATCACATAAAGCAGCTTTAACATAGTTTCTTTTAATGGAGCAAGGTATAGTAGGTACTCCTGGATCTCCTAGTTTCTTAGGTATTCCACCTTTGAAAGTGTAATTGGCAAGCATGGTGGAAATTTCTACTTAAGGTTTCTTTCTTTTATTGGTAATAATATCTTTCATATACTTAGCATAATGATTTGTTTTAAGCACATCAATCAAACACATACACAAAAAGATAGGTCTAATCATTTCAGCAAAGTGCTCAAAATCCTCATTATCCTTTTTCTTGGATGGTTTAGGAGGAAAAGGAATGGGTTTCTGAACCCATGGTTCTCTTTCCCTACCGTGCTTCCTAGCAACAAAGTATCTCTTATCATAATGTTGATTCTTTGATTGTGGGTTATCAAGATCAACAGCAGGTTCTATCTCTACATCATTATCATTGCTAGGTTGAGCATCATCATTAATGTTATCACTAGGTTTATGTTCATTACCAGATTGTGTCTCAGCATCAGAAACAGATATATCATTGGGATTCTCAGGTGTGTCAGCTATAGGTTCACTAGAAGCATGCAAAGTTCTATCATTTTTCTTTTTCTTCTTGTTAGAAGAACTAGGTGCATCTAAATTAGCTCTATGAGAATCTTGCTCAATTCTCTTAGGATGGCCTTCAGGATACAAAGGTTCCTGAGTAATTTTACCACCCCTAGTTGCAACTCTAACAGCATAGTCATTATTCTTACTATTTAATTCATTGAGCAAATCATTCTGAGCCTTAAGTACTTGTTCTACTTGAGGGGTAACCATAGAAGCATGTATGCTAATAAGTTTCAGTTCACCTTTAACTCTAGAAAGATAATCACTCAAGCATTCAATCATATAAGCATTATGTCACAATTGTCTACCAACGTAAGCATTGAAGTTTTCTTGTTTCACAATAAAATTGTCAAACTCATCTAAGCATTGGCTAGCAGACTTATAAAAAGATATATCACCTTCATCAAATTTATAAAGATAATTTACCTTTACTACCTGTGTAGGGTTATCAAGACCATGCATTTCTTCAATAGGTGGTAAATTCTTAACATCTTCAGCTTTAATACCTTTCTCTTTCATAGATTTCTTTGCCTCTTGCATATCTTCAGGACTGAGAAATAGAACACCTGTTTTCTTTGGAGTTGGCTTAGAGGCTGGTTGAGGAAGTGTCCAATTATTTTCATTGGCCAACATATTATTCAATAGTAATTCAGCTTGATCAACTGTTCTTTCCCTGAAAACACAACCAACACAACTATCCAGGTGGTCTCTGGAAGCATCGGTTAGTCCATTATAAAAGACATCAAGTATATCGTTCCTCTTAAGAGGATGATCAGGCAAAGCATTAAGTAATTGGAGAAGCCTCCCCCAAGCTTGCGGGACACTCTCTTCTTCAATTTGCACAAAGTTATAAATTTCCCGTAAGGCAGCTTGTTTCTTATGAGCGGGAAAATATTTAGCAGAGAAGTAATACATCATATCCTGGGGACTACGCACACAACCAGGATCAAGAGAATTAAACCAAGTCTTAGCATCACCCTTTAACGAGAACGGAAATAACTTAAGGATATAGTAATAACGAATCTTTTCATCATTGGTAAACAGGGTGGCTATATCATTCAACTTAGTAAGATGTGCCACAACAGTTTCAGACTCATAGCCATGGAAAGGATCAGATTCTACCAACAGAGAATTCATAATCCTTATCAGTAACAAAGATAGGTGAAGTAGCGAAAGTAGGGTCATGTTTCATTCTAGCATTCAAGGACTTTTCTTTCAGCTTAGCTAATAATTTCTTAAGATCATATCTATCATTGCAAGCAAGAAAGTCTCTAGCAGTTTCTTCATCCATAACATAACCGTGAGGAACAATAGACAATTCATATCTATTTGGAGAAGCTTCATCATCACTTTCATAAATATTATCAGTTCAATATTTGCATTCTCCCTAACCTTAGCAATTTTTTCATCTATAAATTCACCTAGTGGCATAGTATTATCAGGCATAGAAGTAGTTTCATCATACATAGCAGAAGTGGCATCATCAAGAACATACGACATATCAGATTCAATAGCATGAGTAGGTGTCGCAAATTTATCCATAACAGATGGTGAATTGAGTGCAGAGCTAGATGGCAGTTCCTTACCTCCCCTCGTAGTTGAGGGTAAGATCTTGGTTTTTGAGTCCTTCAAATTCTTCATAGTGATCAACAGATATAAATCCCAAGTGACTTAAAGAATAGAGCTATGCTCCCCGGCAACGATGCTAGAAAATAGTCTTGATAATGCTACCTCTTGAGCTTGCATTGTATTCCCTCGAAGACGAAAGGCAGATGCAGCACAATAGCGTAAGTATTTCCCTCAGTTCTTGAGAACCAAGGTATCAATCCAGTAGGAGACCACGCGCCAGTCCCTCGCACCTGCACAAACAAATAAGAACTTCGCAGCCAACGCGATAAGGGGTTGTCAATCCCTTTACGGTCACTTACGAGAGTGAGATCTGATAGAGATGATAATTATATTTTTGGTATTTTTGGTTTAATAAAACAACAAATAAAAGCAAGAAAAGTAAAGTAGATGCAGATTGATATGTTGAGAATAGACCCGGGGGCCATAGTTTTCTCTAGTGGCTTCTCTCATGATAGTGATATTCTACGGCGGGTAAACAAATTATTGTCGAGCAATTGATAGAAAAGCGAATAATTATGAGACTATCTAGGCATGATCATTGTATATAGGCATCACGTCCGAGACAAGTAGACCGAAACGATTCTGCATCTACTACTATTACTCCACACATCGACCGCTATCCAGCATGCATCTAGTGTATTGAGTTCATACGAACAAAGTAACGCCTTAAGAAATATGACATGATGTAGAGGGGTAAACTCAAGCAATATGATGAAAACCCCATCTTTTTATCCTCGATGGAAACAATACAATACGTGCCTGGCTGCCCCTACTGTCACTGGGAAAGGACACCGCAAGATTGAACCCAAAGCCAAGCACTTCTCCCATTGCAAGAACTATAGATCTAGTAGGCCAAACCAAACCAATAATTTGAAGAGACTTGCAAGGATATTATGAGCACACATAAAAAGTTCAGAGAAGAACCAAATATCTTTCATAGATAACGTTGATCATAAACTCACAATTCATCGAATCTCGACAAACACACCGCAAAAAGAGATTACATCGAATAGATCTCCTCGAGGACCAAGGAGAACTTTGTATTGAGATCCAGAGAGAGAGAAGAAGCCATCTAGATACTAGCTATGGACCCGAAGGTCTGTGGTAAACTACTCACAACTCATGGTGAGGGCGATGATGATGATGATGAAGGCCTCCGTGATGGATCCCCCTCCCGGAACAGGCTCCAAAATGGGATCTCCACGGGAACAGAAGCTACGGCGGTGGAATTAGGGTTTTCTCTCTGCGTATGGAGTTTCTGGGGTACGTAGGTATATATACGAAGAAGGAGGGCATCGGGGGCCACATGGGCCAGCCTCGAGGCAGGGGGGCGCGCCGTGGGAAGGGGGGCGCACCCCCCACCCTCGAGGGCGGCCCTTCTGTCCCCTGACTTGGTCCTGACGTTTCCCGTGCGTGATTTTCTCCAAAAATATCTCTCGCGAAGGTTTCATTCCATTTGGACTCCGTTTGATATTCCTTTTCTGCAAAACTCTAAAATAGGCAAAAAAACAACAATCTGGACTGGGCCTTTGGGTTAGTAGGTTAGTCCCAAAATGATATTAAAGTGGAAGGTAAAGCCCATTAAACATCCAAGACTATAGCATGTAACAATAGAAATTTATAGATACATTGGAGACGTATCAAGCATCCCCAAGCTTAATTCCTGCTCGTCCTCGAGTAGTGTCGTGGAATTAGCACGTCAGATGTCCGGATTAACGGACTTTGTCGTGAGGCCGCGCATCTATGTAGTAGCTTGAGAGGGGTTGAGCGGAATCGAGAGACGCAACGCAAGACACGGATTTAGACAGCTTCGGGCCCCAGGAAACATCATCCGGTAATAACCCTACGTGCTGTTTGAGGCTACATCTCATTATGATCCTTGTGGTGTCGCCGGTAAACCGGCTCTCTGTGTCTAACCCTAGAAACTTGTCTAAACTTCTCCTCTAAAACTTGTCTTCTCACCCCTCCTCTTTGGGGAGCCCTGCCCCTCCTTATATATGTTGAAGGGGCGGGTTACATGACTAGTCCTAGTAGGACTAGGATTGATCTATTACAAGGAGTCCTAGTCTTGCTTCCTTTGTAAGAGGATATTCCTTATGCTTTCTTCATAAACCGGCCCACAATTAATATGAACCGGCCTTCCGAGCCTTGGGCCTTGTCATCCATGATCCACCTGCCGGGTCACCAGTAACTTGCCAAATATAAACCGTCTTAAGTAAAATACCAAGTCTGGCCGGGTTATAATTCCGGCCGGTTCATACCGCGGGGTATATCCCCGACAAGTAGGTAAAGGATAAAGAAAGAATTTTTGATGTGGAATGCTAACCAATATAGTTTTTCAATGTAATTCTCTTAATTGTGGCATGAATGTTTAGATCTGAAAGATTCAAGATAAAAATCTATATTGACATAAGAAATAACAATACTTCAAGCAATACTAACAAAGCAATCATGTCTTCTCAAAATACTATGGCTAAAGAAACTTATCCCTACAAAATCATATAGTGTTGGCTATGCTCCCTTATTATCACACAAAAATATTCATATCATGCACAACCCCGATTTCAGCCAAGCATTTGTTTTCATGCTCTATCTTTTCAAACCTTTCAACTTTCACGCAATACATGAGCGTGAGCCATGGATATAACACTATGGGTGGAATAGAGGTGGTTGTGGAGAAGACAAAAAAGAGGGAGATAGTTTCACATCGATTAGGCGTATCAACGGGCTATGGAGATGCCCATCAATAGATATCAATGTGAGTGAGTAGGGATTGCCATGCAACGGATGCACTAGAACTAAATATGAATGAAAAGCTCAACAAAAGAAACTAGTGGGTGTGCATCCAACTTTCTTGCTCACGAAGACCTAGGGCATTTGAGGAAGCCCATCGTTGGAATATTGTCACACCCTGCATTTTGTAACATGTCATTTGCATTAATAAAGCATGAAAATTTGGACGAACATTTTTTTGGGCATAATTTGGCTTTTATTTGGAATTAAGATTTTCTCTCTGTGATTTTCAAGTGCTCCTTAAAGTCAACTACTCCATCTTATATACTTCATCTCCTTACCCCAAACTTCTGCCCAATGATCATAGCAGTGTATATAACAGTATAGTATATTCATATAAAAATATTTTGGCCAAATAGTATTTACAAAAATTAGTTTTCTGAAAACCCCTGAATTGAGTCTTGCACTGCAACTACTTGATCTAGGGTGATAAAAATATTTCAAAAAGTATATTTGAAACCAATTAGATATAGGACTCCCATAAACCACAAAAATATAATTTTAAAAGTTATTTTCCTATTTTAGTTAAAGGCTTTTTATTAAGGCCAGAAATGGTCTTTAATAGGTAAAAATTATTTAACTGCTTCAAAAATATTTGCCAAAATTCAGGGAGACTCTTAGGACATATATTGTCCATATATAAGAGTTTCAACACTTGGTCATGTTCAAAATATTGGGAAAATCCCTCAGAAACCCTTTCTGGATATTTCAAGCTTTTGAAATATTTACAAAGGAAATATTCTCTAAAAATTCCAAGGAAATTCTATCATGTCAGATATGACATATTTGATGGTCTTGCCAAGCCCCATGCCTTGGGAAGCAAGAAAACATCATCAAAACCCCTCAAAACCATTCTATCAATTTTTGAAGTTTGAGCAACTTTACATTGCCAAACTTGTCCAAATGCTCTGAAACTTGGTACACCTGCTAGAGTGGTCTAATAATGCATCTAGACCAAGTGGCACAAGTTTTGGAGAAGGGTAACTTGATAAGAGTACCCCAAAACCATTTCTGTTCAGATTCAAATTTGAACAACTTTACATTACCAACTTTTTACTTGTGACCTAAAATTTTGTGGGCATGATCACAACCCCAAATGATGACACTACACCAAGTGGTGCATCAAGGAGGGATGATTTGCTTAACTTAAACTTGGAAAATCCATTTCTGTTGATTTCTAGGGTTTACCAAAGTTACATTGGCAAGTTTCTTCAAATGAGCCCAAACTTGGTGGAACACCCTATTTCTATATACCATTTGATCCTGTTAAGTCTCATGTCAATTGGAAATCATATGCTTGCCCAAAACCACATCAAACACCTTCTGGTGATTTTCCAAAACTATCACTTTTACCTCTTTCCTTGTTCTCCTTGAGCTAGGCTTTTTACCACAGCTTCCCCAAGTCCCCTTGCACCTCCAGTAACTTTCCCCTGGCCTCAGCTCAATGATTGAGGGGGGGGGGGTAAAACCCCATTTTACATTCTGGATAGCCACTTCCACCTTTCTCTCTCAGCACTCTCTCCTTCTAGAAGCCTTCCATGGCATCCAACACCTCTCCTGCATTCTTTACTCCCCCCAGAGCCAATGGACAAGGTGGCCGTGTCTAGAGCGCGTGGGACACGGCCATGCCAGCCATATGGGCGCTCTGGAGCGCGCTACAGTGCGCTCCCGCACTGTAGCCGCGTCCTGCCCGAGGCGCCCGACCACCTAGGTCGTTGGAATGGAGTGTCCCGAGGCCGCCTCGACGTCCACAGCACGACAGTTGGTCGCCCCCTCCTCCTTCTCCCTCCTCTCGCCCCAGCTCGCACGCGCGCCGGCCACCCGAGAGCTCCAATGAGCTTCCTCACACGCGCGGTGCCCTGGCCTCCCCCTACTCTCTCTCTTCTCTCCCCTGGCTCTGGACCGCATCCAGGAACACCCCAGACACGGCGCCAGCTCCTCCCGAGCCCTGTGGCAACTAGCACGAGCTCGCCAGCGCACGGGTCGACGGCACCCCGCCGTTCGCCTATAAAAGGACACCCCCGCGCCTTCCTCTCCTCACCACTCGCTCTCTAACCCACCCAATCTTCCCCCTACACCACTCACTCCTCTCCAGACGAGCCCGAGCTTGAGATCGAGCTCGAGCTCCGCCGCCTCGGGTCACCGTCGATCCAGAGGTATACGCCTTCTCCGCTACCACTCTCACTCGATCTAGAACCGCAAGAGCCCACTAACCATTTCCCCCTGTTTCCCCTCTCTTTAGCTGCCGGAAACAGCCGGAGCCGCCGCCACCCAAAGCAACTCCGCCGTGCCTCCTCGTCGCCGGCGAACCAGGCCACCCCGGCGACCAACTCCACCTCAATCTGAACGACGACTCCTCCCTGAGCACAACGGTACCACCCACGCATCCTCCCGTGCCCTATATCACCGCCGGCGAGCTCGCCATCGCCTCTGGACGGAGGTAGACGACGACGGCCGTGGGCCCTGTCCGTCAGCCTCACGCCCTGATGGGTGGGACCCACCCGTCAGGTTTAAAAATGCACGCGCGCGCGCACCGGTTCGCCGTCGGTCGAAGGCGTACTTCGCCTTTACGCCTTCGACGTGGCAGCCTCGCGCTGGTTGATTTCCCTCTGGGCCTGCTGCACTATGGCCTTTCTGGCCCAGTGGCACAGTGCCACTTTTGTTTTTCTTTTTCTGTCTATTTTATAAAAATTCCTTAGGATAAAATATTAATCCAAATAAAATAATTCCAGTTCCTAAAATCTTGTAATATTCCAACCTATTTAATGATGAAACTTTCACACGTATTCATCAACCTTTTCTGTAATGTTCAAATTTAAATCTAAATTTGAACACTAAAACCTGTGTTCAAAAATCCATCTACCCCATTCTGTCACTCCAAATCCCAAACTAAGAATTTTTGCCTTCTTAGTTTTCCTTCTAGTATTTTATAAAAATGAGTTGACATTTTTCTGAGCACTTTGATTTTTCTGTTTTATTATTGTCTTATTTTCCCATTATTTTATTGTGACGATTAGATACCGTGTTTGACGAGGTTGCTGAAGAAGAAGAAGGAGAAGGACTTGAAGGCTTTGAAGACCAAGCCAACCAAGGCAAGCAACCCTTTGACCATGTCTATGAAACCCCTTTTTTTCATGCATGTCATATAGTACTTATTGTCAATGCACCGGAATCATGATGAGACGATGACCACTTGTGTGGGTCACCTTGTTCCTTTCATATTGAAACTTGCATCAAGCATGACCCTACCTTCCTATGAGGGTTATGCGGGTGGGAATAGATAGGTTGCTATGGTAGTGGCTATGCAAGTGGAACGGGAATATGCATAATGGTGGAAGCATAGTACCTTCGTAAGACTCTTTCAAAAACCCGATCGGGTGTCACTTATGCCCGAGGGAGATGATGAGTTAGGTAACCACTTGATGACGAAGTGGCGTACCGAGACAAGTGTGTGTGTGATGTTTTTCAAACGGATTGGTTTAAGTTGCGACCGTTATTCCAACTTTACATGCGCAACCACTCTACCCTTATATGGGAAAGGGCATTGTTGATTACCTAGGCCGATACTAGCATGGTGCCCACATTACTAGTGACGGGAGTGACATGTGGTCACTCTCGGGACGGGGTCGTGCTTGGATAGGCGGCCATGACTGTTTTCATAGGCAGCGAACACACCGTTGGTACCCCGTGCCGTGATATGTGATATGGGAGCGAGGCTCCACAATTTTAAGATGTGAAATGTGGGGCACGGGGGTTGCTACCAATCGAGTGGACTCCATGTTAGTGTCGTCTAGGGAAAGATAGTGATCGGGTCCTTACCTCGGGTACTTGAGGTACCACGGGTCATGGATGACACGAAAGTTCCCCGTATCTAGTGGGTAAAGTGTGCAACCCCTGCAGAGTGTAAAACTATTCGAATAGCCGTGTCCACGGTCAAGGACAGTTGGGTAACCGCTCTTGGGCTACGTCCAATGTTTGCGAAACCCTGTGTGTGTATGGAAGCTCCATTTGATTTAAGTCAAAAGGACTTGACAAGATGGAAGAGATCATAACTTGGCTATGTTGATATTTGTAACCTATATTTCCTATGATGCATGCCTCAGATAGTTCATGTCATTGCACTCATAAATTTGCTTTCTGCAAACATATCCTATTTAGTACTATTTCATACCTTGTTATACTTGTTCCAAAAACATGGGTTGCTTGCGAGTACATTCAAAGTACTCATTGGCTTGCCACTGATTATTTAATTGGCCAGGCATGGAGGAGCAGGAATTTGAAGAAGAATTTTATGGAGACGAACATGCAAACTACGACGCTTTCCCTGTCAGAATGCCTGTAGGGTTAAGGCAGATGGCATGGGTTCTACTTATCTACGAAGACTTCCGCTATTCAAGTTTATTTGCTATTGATCCCATGAGGCTTTATCTATGTAAGACTTGGCCATAATGGTCATAATTTGTGTAAGACGGTATGTATGGATGTAAGACTCTTGTTATTCAGCTTCTGTGTGTTCAGTGAGCATTGATCTCTGGGATCACTGTACACGTGCATTTGGTGATCTCGACTCTTAAGTCGGGGTCCCCACAGAGCTGGTATCAAAGCCACCCTAACTGTAGGAAGCCTTAGTTAGCATGGGCGTTAGTTAGGATGAGACCCTTTTCATAAACCTTCTGAACCTCTCTTCTTTTCTAAACCATTACCAAACCTGAGATATCATCAACTTATTAACCTCTCATATTCAACCTTTGTAGATGGCCGCTGTACCTAAAGAGCTCCTGACCACTGGATTCCCCTTGCTTCTCGAGGATATCCTCCGGGAGTGCCAGTTCCACCGAGCACCCATCCTCACCTACCATGACCATTGGGTTAGCGACACCGAGGTGGAGTACCATGTGGAAGTAATCGTGAAGGCTAACGATCCTCCCCAAGTTGGTTCTTCGAGGGACCCCAGATGGCAACATTGCCCCTCGCTGTCGAGGTAGCTGCACTCAAGGCACTAACCCGCCTCTGAGAACTTCTTCTGGAGATGGCAGCCAAGATGACAACCCACTTCTTGCCTTACCGGAAGGAAGGTGAAGATGAAAGCAGCGCGCAAGCCCCTCCACTGAAGGAAGGACTTCCACTTCGATTCCAGACCTACTTCAGCCTATGTGCCGATAGCTTGGCACAAGATTTGGCCTCGGAATCGATGAAGGTCCGAGAAGAACTCCACATGACCAAGGCACTTCTTCGTCGAGCACAAGAGAAGACAGATAGTATCAAGAAGGAAGGTGCGCCTCCCGGGCAACCCACTGTCGCGTATCGAGGCGGAAGGCCCTCAGGAGATGTATCTTCCAAGGATGGAGAACCACCCCAGCGACGCCGTATGATGGCAAGGGAATATCGCAAGCTTTTCCCTGCACCACCGGCAAAGCACCGCCGTGTCCAACTCCTCCACTCCCCCACGCCCTCAAGTGATAGGGGGGCCCAGACAGATGAAGACAAGGAGGAAGACCCAGAAGAACCAGAATACGCGACCGAGCATTCCGCCGCTTAGGCACTATTCGCAACTCGGATATGCCAGCTCGTGACCTCTACGGTAGGATAGGTCGTGTAACCCCTATGTGAAGTCGAGTCCTTGTATGGTTCATATGAAGCTATCTAGTGTTTGCTTTTGTTGTGTTTGGATGTACGTCGTATCTTCCCTTCGGGAATGTGTAAATGACTACATCACCCATTTGGAATTTTAATGAATGTGTTTGGCCCTTTTGGCCCTTGCATGAAAATAAATAGTGTCACACCCACCCCCTTACTAGGCATCCATCTTTATTGCTTTCCCTCTTCATTCCAAATCATGAGACCTTTACCGCTCCAACAAGATGCCTATTGTAACTCATACTGGTACCTCTACCCAGCAGCCTGAAGCCGGAGCATCCGCCCAAGCAAAGGCCAGCCAAGACCAAACCCACGACCAAGCTCCACCACCACCTCCCCCGATCATGGACATGGCTCAGCTTCTCCAAGCCTTCCGAGAGGAATGCCAAGCCAACACCGCATCCCTCCAGATGATTGCTCAAGCTATCACCAACAACCGCCAGCCGGCGGGGAATGCCAATGGACGTTCCACGTTGGCAGAGTTCAAGAAGCATGCACCGCCAACCTTCATCGAGACTCCTGAACCCCTGGATGCAGACGACTGGGTCCGCACCATTGAGGACTTGCTGGAACTAGTCGGTTGCACCGAAGACCGCGAGAAGGTGGCTTATGCTGCCCACTGCCTCGGGGGAACTGCTAGATCTTGGTGGGATGGATTCAAGGTCATGCATGCTGGGCAAGACATCACTTGAAATAACTTCAAGGCAGAATTCTGCAAGGCCCATATTCCTTCCGGAATCATGGTTATCAAGAAGCGTGAGTTTCGAGCCTTGAAGCAAGGAAGTGGCACTGTCAAGGAGTACATGCAAAAGTTAGTGTTCTATCACGGTATGCCCCTGAAGATGTCAGCACAGATGCTGCAAAAAGGGAGCACTTCATGGAAGGCCTCAATCAGACTCTGCAGTACTCGCTTGTCGTGTGTGACTGCCCAACCTTTCCTGACCTGGTGAACAAAGCACTCATGCTTGAAGACAAGCGGCGTTCTCTGGAAGACACTCGCAAGCGTAAGATGATCAGCAAGGGAAGTTCCAGCAACCAGAAGCCTCGCCCGTGGCAGCCAGCCCCGGTCAAGCCAACCTATCAGCAACCAAGAGCTCATGCACCTCGCACCAACTATCAGCCTCAGCAGTATGCCAACCCAAGGCCAGCTTTCAACCCCAATAACAGTGGTGGCAACAAGATCAACAACCCAAACCAAGTCACTTGATTTGGTTGTGGCCAGTCTGGACATATCTCTAAGGTGTGCCCCTACAAGAAGCCCGGTGCCCCGTGCCCCAATGCGCAGAACCCAGGACAAGGCCGCGGGATGCCACCAAGGAACCAAGCTCCTCGCAACCTGCCCAACCATGGGAAGGGGCGTGTGAATCACGTCACTGTTGAAAAAGCCTAGGAAGACCCGGACGTCGTGCTGGGTACGTTCCTTGTCAACTAAGCACCTGCAACTGTCTTGTTTGATTCTCGAGCCACACATTCATTTTTCACTCAAATATTTGCATTAAAAAGTGGCATGACCCCTACACCCCTGAATAACCCCATGGTGGTACAGACCCCCGGAGCAGAGATGAGAGCCAAGATAGGCTGTAAGGGAGTCGGTATTATCATTAACGGTGTAGACTTCCTAGCAGACCTTATCATCTTAAGATCGTAAGGCTTGGATGTGATCTTAGGAATGGATTGGCTCAGCAAGCACCAAGGCTTGTTAGACTGTGCCAACCGGACTGTCACTGTGACCAATGACCAAGGAGTCGAAGTCAAGTTTGCCCCCAACTCCTCTTCTGCTCAAACCGCTCAAGTCAACTGTCTGTCTGAAGTTGGGCTGGAGCAAGTGCCAGTAGTGTGCGAGTATGCCGATGTCTTTCCGGATGAGATACCGGGAATGCCCCCTGACCGTGACATTGAGTTCATCATCGAGCTCATGCCTGGGGTAGGACCCATCTATAAGAAGCCTTATAGAATGGGGACGGAAGAATTAGCCGAGTTGAAGAAGCAGCTGGAAGAGTAGTTGAGGAAGGGATTTATCCGCCCAAGTGCCCCCCTTGGGGATCACATGTTCTATTTGTGGCAAAAAGGGACGGTACCATCCGCTTATGCATTGACTACCGTTCCCTCAATGAAGTTACAATCAAGAACAAGTATCCACTTCCCAAGATTGAAGATCCGTTTGATCAACTCAGCGGAGCCAAGGTGTTATCCAAGATCGACCTCAGATCTGGGTACTACCAGCTGAAGATCAGACCCCAAGATATTTCGAAGACGGCATTTGTAACAAGATATGGCCTGTACGAGTGCACGGTCATGTCCTTTGGATTAACCAATGCCCCAGCTTACTTCATGTATCTCATGAATAAAGTCTTCATGTAATATTTGGACAAGTTTGTTGTTGTCTTCATTGATGACATTCTTGTCTTCTCAAAGACGGAGGAAGAGCACGAGCAACATTTGAGGATGATCCTAGACATGCTTCGAGAGCACCAGCTATATGCCAAATTCAGCAAATGTGAGTTTTGGCTGCATAAAGTTGGATTCTTAGGTCATGTCTTGACTGAGGAAGGATTGTCAGTTGATCCTGCGAAGATCGAAGCTGTGACCCAATGGCAATCCCCAACGACCGTCAAGGAAGTCAGAAGCTTCCTCGGACTTGTGGGCTATTACCGCAAATTTGTGGAAGGATTCTCTAGCATTGCCCGGCCAATGACTCAGCTCCTGAAGAAGGACAAGAAGTTCGAATGGACGCCAAAATGCGAAGAAAGCTTCCAAGAGCTCAAGAAGAGATTGACCACCGCCCCAGTTCTGGCAACACCTGATATTCATAAAGAGTTCGTGATATATTGTGATGCCTCTTGAATTGGATTGGGAAGCGTTCTGATGCAAGAAGGTCGAGTCATAGCTTACCTCTCAAGGCAGCTACGATCTCATGAAGAGAACTACGCTACTCACGATCTTGAGTTAGCAGTAGTGGTCCATGCTTTGAAGACATGGCGACATTACCTCCTAGGGAAACAGTGTGAGATATACACAGACCACAAAAGTCTGAAGTATATTTTCACCCAAAAGGAATTGAACATGAGGCAACGAAGATGGTTGGAACTAATCAAGGATTATGACCTCAGTGTTCAATATCACCCCGGGAAGGCTAACGTGGTGGCCGATGCCTTCAGCAGAAAGGCTTGCTCCCTGTAATGCCCCGGATGTAATACTTTCCCTTTTGGGTATATAATAAATCTCCGGCTTCATCTATTTCCATTTCGGGTTCTTTGTCTTTCGGGCTTTCGTCGTTTTGTTGTGTGAGTGTTTGGCATTCATTCATATCATGTAGACATGTGCATTGCATTGCATTTGTGTTGTGGGTTGCATCCGGTTCGTGGCGTTCCTTCCCGTTGTCCGTTTCGTGTTCCGGAGCTCCCTCACGTGTCCGTGACGTCCCGTAGGCCTACTTTGTTGTTCGGGCGTTTTTCGTTACCGGTGTGCCGTGAGGTTGTGTTGTGTGTTGTTGTTTTGTTGTGTGCTACCCGCCTCTCAAATCTCGTCTCGTTTGGACTCCGTTGACTTTTCCTTCCGTTGTCCGTGTGGGTCCGAAGTGCCTTTACTTCGTGTCCCGGAAACATCCCTGCTGCAGTCTCTTTTCTCCGTCTAGGCCTTTTAAATCAATCCCCGCGATCGGATCCGTCGGATCGCGATCGGAGGGCTCCTAGCGCCCCTAAATCCCCTCCTAACCCTAAAAACTGCTACATATAGACCCCCTAGTCTATTTTGGGCATCCCTATCCCCTTCTTCTTCCTCCTCTAGATCCCTTTCCTTTTTTTTTCTTTTCTTTCCCTCAGATCCAAAACAACTTCGGGATCCCGAAGGATCCCTCGATCTGAGCACGAGGTCAACGCTCGAGCGGAGTCACCGCATCGCTCGATCCCCGCGCGGGGCCTTCGACCGAGCCAGGCCCTCGCCAGCGCTCCCTCCGCTCGGTCGCTCGACCCGCTTCGGGCCAGACCGCACCCCTCCCCGCGTCGTCGCTCGCCCTGGGCCAGGTCCCAGGGACCACTTCGCCGGACCTCGCGGGCCGTACGCCTTCCAGGCCGACCGGCCCGTACTCCCTCGACCCGAGCCAGCGCTCGTCTGCGCCACCGCGCCGTTCCACCGGGCCGCCTCCCCCGGCCCGTTCCTCCATCATCCCGCGGGATCCCGCTCCTGCCGCCCTGGGCCGCAGCCGAGGCCAGGCGGGCCTCCGCTCCGCGCCGCCCCGCTCCGCGGTGGGCCACCGCCGCACCAGCGCCGTCTCCGCGCGGCCCACTTCTTCCGGGCCGCCGCCACTGTAGCTCCGAACCAGATCCGGCCGGCCCGCTACTGTTCATCTCAGATCTGATCTAGGTTGACCTAATTCCCTAAGTCTCTGTTTTACCTGTTCTGAAATGCAAACTTTGAACTGCTCTAACTTTGCGCCTGTTGCTCCGTTTTGCGCGTGTAGCATGTCCAGATGTTCGTGGAGATGCCCTCTACGTTTTACCTGTTGTTGTCATGCATGTTAGATGTCATCTTGACACTTGTTTTGCTGTTGCAAGAGTGCAACATGTTATAAACTGCTGTTATGTGTTATTTTCATGCCACATTTGACATGCGATATCTTTTAACTCGTTTGTCCAAACGATGCAAATGACATGTCCACGTGTTCGTCTTGCCACGAACTACGTGTTGTGTGTGATAGGTTGCATGGTAGATTTTTTGTTTCCTTGTTATCATCGTTGCAAAGTGCCATGTTCACATGTTGTGTTTTCACTTGTTATGAAATGCCATCTTGATGAGCTCGTTGCAATCGTTGTGGTCACCTCTATGATGCATGCTTGTGTGTTTCGGGATCACCTTCATATGCACTTTGATGAAGTGCTTACCCTTTGCCATGTTTAGTTTCGAGGTGACTTAAACATGCTCTTTTTGATGCTATGATGATGTTGCTGTTTTAGGACTTAGTGAATTTTCACTAAGTCTGAAATCTGTAACGTTCCGATGCCATGTTCGTGTGATGTTGTAGGACAAAGCATGATAGTTTTGGGGTGGATTTTGATTGTTCCTTGTAGTATATATTGTTGTATTTCCATCCATGTCCTCACATGTCCATTTGAGTGGCTGTAGCATGTTTATCTTTTGCTCTAAAGTTTCAATAAAATTCTGCTGCCAGAATTTTATTGCAAAGTTCAATATGTCCAAGGTCATTGCTATTGATCCGTGACTCCGTTGGGGGTGCACTTTGGACCTAGTTGCTGTACTATATATCTAGTTTGTGTTCAAGTCCTTTGCCATGCTTTGTGGGTGCTGTAGCTTAATTATTTTGAGCTCCAAAGTTGCTATGTTGCTGTAATTTTCAGCTTTCGCTCAAATCTTGTTTCGGGCATAACTTTTAGCCCGTAACTCCGATTTCAGCGAATCTTATATCAAACTTGGGTGTTTTTCTGTGTAGATTAATAATATCAGGTTGTTATCTTGTTTTGAGGTGTTTTGCTTGAGTGATGTTTTACGTGCTCCATGTGCATCCTTAGTGCATCCATCATGCATCCATGTTTTTCGAGTGCGCATTGCATCTTGTTGATTGGTGCTTGGTGTGTTTGTTTTGTTTAGAGCCGGAAGCTGAGAACGAGTATGAGGTTGAGCACGAGGTTTCCAACGAGGTTGAGCACGAGGACCCTTCTTACGATCCGAACGACTTCTCTTCAGGCAAGATGACCGAACCCCGATAACATTACTATCTTTGCCTATTGCTAGTAGTCTCGATCTATAGTTTTGCCTCGATGCCCATGTTCTCTTGTCAGCCTCCTACTTGTAACCAATTGCCATGTTTAACCACCCTACCTATGCAAACCGTTGCTTGGCTAAGTACGCTTCGCTCAGCCCTTCTTATAGCGTTGCTAGTTGCAGGTGAAGTGAAGATGCTTGCTCCATGTTGAAGTTTGGTTGGGTTATATCACACTATATAAATGCTTAACTTGAAATCATCTATATATTGGCAAGGGTGGAAGGCTAAGCCTTTTGCTTGGTGTTTTGTTCCACTCATGCCGTTAGGATCCGTATAAGCCGGTTTTATGTTCCTTGTTTATGCGTTCCTAACACGGTTGGGGTGTATGGGACCCCCTCGATAAACCGCTAAGTGCTAAGTCTTTTCCAGCAAATCCCAACATTGGTACTATTTGCCTAATAACAAACTAAACATGCATAGGGAGTAATTAACCCTCTTTCTTAATCAACAACCCCGGGCCAGTGCTCCACATGAGTGTTGGTCCGAAACGAGCGGACTGCGGGGCCGCCTTGGGGCAACCTGAGGTATCTGGCATACACCTGTAGGACGTCTCATCCGGTCGTGTCCTGAGACCTAGATACGCGCGGCTACGATCAGGGTGTCGACACGCCGGGAGGATTTGCTGGATTAGCCTTACCTTAGCTCGGTATATCTTGAGCACGGGATTCCGAGGATACTCGGGCCTTCCCACTTTGGAGTTGCGACTCCGCGGATCGTGGGCTTGTAATGGGTCAAGTTGGAACACCCCTGCAGGGTTTGAACTTTCGAAAGCCGTGCCCGCGGTTATGTGGCAGATGGGAGCTTGTTAATTCCGGTTGTAGATAACTTGACACAATGATACTAATACACTACCAGCGTGTGTTCCGTGAGTGTCAATTTCCGAATCGGGATTCGGGAGTTGAACACGGAGGGGTTATGCTTGTGAGCTTGTAGCTAGGATCACTTCGTGATCACTTCTCGCGTTGCCTTCTCTTCTCGCTCTCACTTGCGTAAGCTAGATGCTAGTTGCTGCTGCAGACTTGTTCTTTCTTCAGCCTTCCCCTCACCTAAAGGCTTAAATAGTTCTGTTACCCGGGAACGGGATTGCTGAGTCCTCTGTGGCTCACAGTTACTTCACGCACCAGATGCAGGTCCAGCTGTGAGCTATCCAGGTGATGGCACCGAGCTGGATTGGGAGTACGACGAGGAGCGTAGTCGTTACTACGTGCGCTACCCGGACGATCAGTAGTGGAGTCTCTTACTAGGATTCGATCTGCCTGTGGTTTATTTATCTGAGTTTGGTACTTTGGCATTTGGCTTTTGCCCTTAGAGGGTTGTAGTGCTCTTATGTATGATGTTTGAGACTTGTACTATAATTCTGTGACGTGGCGATTGTAAGCCAACTATTTTCAGTTTACTATCCCTCTTTTACATGAGTTGTGCAAAGATTACCAAACTTGAGATCATTCTAGGATGGACTTATGCCTTTAAGTCGTGCCTCGACACGTAGGAGGTATAACTCCATCCTGGGCATTACAAGTTGGTATTCAGAGCCTTCTCCGACCTAGGAGCCCCCACTGTTTGATCGAACCGTTGACGGTTGAGTCTAGGCACACACTGAAAACTTTTTGAGTCCTATATTATATCGGAGAGTAGGATTTCTTTGCTTCTCATCCCTTTTCTCTCTGGTGAGGACTCCTGACGTCTACTCTTGTCTCTCCTATCTTCAAAATTTGCACAAATTTTTTTTTAGGAATCCCGCGAGTATTCTGGGATTGTTTCGATGTTCTGGTGACAAGGATATTGTTCCCGATGCCTCCTGTTACCGAGGAGTTGAGCTTCGGGGTATCATTGTAACAAGCATATCGCGACAGTACTAAATACTTAAGACGGCCGACATCGAAAATCTCCCCTATACGGCCAGTGGCAAGATAACCCCGACATCACCCAGTACTGGGGAGGTAGTTCGGGAGTATTGCCATAGCTTGTTATAGTGGATGCTTTTCGAAGGTCCGAGGTACAAAGTTTCCGAGAAAGACTGGTTATGTGTTGAAGGATGGATACACCTGGATGTAGGTTAGAGTTGATTGCGCGGTGCTTCCCGTGTATCCCCAACACCTGATTGCATAACTGGAATCTTTCGGAAAACTATAGGTGGGTTTTATCCAGTAGATCGTAGGCATTCTTCCAACGAATGCAGGTTAGTGAGTTCGGGGTTCGACATTGAGTGAAGGGGTTATATGACCGATGTTACTATCAGGAGTTGCATCTTAAAGGGTCCTTGGCTATGCTGATCCGGGGATTGCAAAACCTTTTCGTAACGCGTTCATATGCTTTCAGCACAAAGATGTTAGAACGAAACTCCTCTCTTGTGTTTGTTCCTTTTCCGTACCTTGTTGTTTTATTATTTTATCCTTTTGATCCCTATGTGGCTTCTCGTGAAGACTGATGTTATCAATTAACTGAGAAATTCATTCGTTCCTCTTGTTCGGATGTTTTCATTCGTTCTTATTGTTCGAATGATTATTGTGAAGACTTGTTGCAATTCATTCCATTGATTCAGCTTATTCCTTTTGTCAATCAATTGCTGATTCGTGGTCATCTCTTACAGGATGGCTCCGAAAAGGGTTCCGAATGCCAACCCAGAGGGTGAAGAGGTTCCAGAACGTCCTCCTTCACCTCCTCCTCCGCCTGAGGCTTGGAGAGCAATTATGCAGACTACTGCTCAGAACACTCAGTTGATGATGCAGATGATGCAGCAAATGCAAGCTATGCAAGCTAATCAAGCTAATCAGGGCGTTCCAATGAACCAAGGCAACTTCTTCCAGCAGCACCATGCTACCCTCAACCAGTTCCTGGCTAACAATCCTAAAGCTTTCAGTTACTGTGTCGACCCTCTTGATGCTGAGGATTGGTTGACCGACATAAAGAAGCATTTTGAGTGCAGTAACGTGAAAGAAGATGACTATGTGAAGTTTGCAGCCTTCCAACTGAAAGATCAAGCAGCTGACTGGTGGCAGCAGTACAAAGACTCAAGGCCGGGTCAAGTGATCTCATGGGAGAATTTCTGCAAGGATTTCCGCTCGCATCACATTCCTACAAGTGTTATCGAGGGTATGCGTGAGCAATTCCGCAACCTCAAGCAGGGCTCCATGACAGTCTATCAGTATAATGTCAAGTTTCAAAACCTTGCTCGATATGCAAAGCAAGACATTCCTGATGCAAAGAGTAAAATCTATCAGTTCCGTGGAGGTCTCAAAGATGAACTTCAGCTTGCTCTCACTTTGTTCGAGCCAGACGAATTCGATAAGTTCTATAACATGGCTTTGAAACAAGAAGCAGCTCAGCTTAAGATGGAGGCTTCTAAGAAGAGAATTCGAGATGCTGTTCACTCTTCCTCATCGTCTCAGTTGGCTGCGAAACAACAGAAATTCTGGCTTCCTCCTCCTCCAGTGATTCGAGCTCCTTACAACAACTCCAGCAACTTCAACAACTCCAACAACAAGAACTCTAGTGGTCGTGGTTTCTCCCACCCACCCAACCCAAGCAACCAGTCGAAGAAGCAGTTTTAGTCTCAAGGCTCCAAGTCCAGTGGCTCTCTTTTCCGTCCTCTCTCTGAAGTGGTGTGCAACAAGTGTGGCCAGAAGGGTCACTATGCCAACAGATGTCCGAATCCGAAGCGTCTTCCTCCTCCTCCTCCTGTCGGTACCGCTATGGTCAAGCATGATCCAAAGTCTGCAAGGGTTAATCTGATGAATGCAGCACAAGCGGAGGCTTCTTCTGATGTCATTCTGGGTAACCTTCCAGTGAACTCTTTTCCAGCTAAAGTGTTATTTGATTCGGGTGCTTCACATTCTTTCATGTTATTCCCTTTTGCATCCAAGTATAATGTGGGCACTATGCCCTTGCCAAGGGAGTTGCAAGTGATTTCTCCGGGAAGATGCATGACTTCTAGATTATATGCTCCGGATGTTTCTATTCGCATGGGCGATTATCGATTTTTGGCTTCTCCGGTGATTCTTGGTCATTCTGACATCGACCTCATTCTCGGAATGGATTGGCTTTCTCAGCACGATGCTCACATTGATTGTGCTCAAAAGGAAGTCAAATTGACTCATTCTGATGAAGATGTGATTATCTTCGCCTCCAGGGATAATACTATTCGGCTTTTCTCTCTTAATGATAAGGGTGAAATTAATGCAATAGAGCAAATTCCAGTGGTGAATGAATATCAAGACGTCTTTCCAGAAGATCTTCCTGGCATGCCTCCACACCGTCAGGTGGAGTTTGTCATTGAACTCGAGCCGGGCACCGAACCTGCTTGCCGGCGTCCTTACAAGCTCTCTCCGGATGAATTGACGGAATTGAAGAAGCAGCTTGATAAGCAGGAGAGTATGGGTCTCATCAGACCGATTACATCTCCGTGGGGCTGTGGTGTCTTATTTGTCAAGAAGAAAGATGGCACGGAGCGTCTCTGTGTTGACTACCGACCATTGAACAAGAAGACGATTAAGAACAAGTATCCGCTCCCCAACATCAACGAACTCTTTGAGCAGCTCAAAGGAGCTAAAGTGTTCTCTAAGCTTGACCTCCGAATGGGCTATCATCAAATTCGCATTCGCGAGGAAGACATTCCCAAGACGGCCTTCAGAACGAGCTACGGTTCATATGAGTATACCGTCATGTCCTTCGGTCTCGCCAATGCTCCTCCTACCTTTTCAAGGATGATGCATTACATCTTCAACCCCTATACGGGCGAATTCGTGCTTGTGTATCTGGATGATATTCTGGTGTTTTCCAAGAATGAAGAAGATCACGAAAAGCACTTGCGTCTGGTTCTTGATCGACTCCGAGAGCATAAATTCTATGCCAAGTTCTCAAAGTGCGAGTTTTGGCTCGATAAGGTTTTGTACCTGGGCCACATTATCTCAGCTGACGGTATTGCGGTTAATCCCGAGAAAGTTGAAGCAATTGTCAACTAGGAAGCTCCTCAGAACGTCAAGCAGCTCCGCAGTTTTCTGGGTCTTGCCAGCTATTGCAGAAGGTTTGTGGAGAACTTCTCCAAGATTGCCAAGCCTCTTTCCAACCTCCTTCAGAAGAATGTCAAATACTTTTAATCTCCTGAGTGTAAAGTGGCATTCAAAACCCTCAAAGAGAAGCTTGTTTCTGCTCCAGTTCTGACTCCTCCAGATGAAACCAAGCCCTATGAAGTGTTCTGTGACGCTTCTCTTCAAGGCCTTGGTGGTGTGCTTATGCAAGATAAGAAAATTGTGGCATATACTTCTCGGCAGCTCAAGCCAAGTGAGAAGAATTATCCCACACATGATCTCGAGCTAGCAGCTGTGGTACATGCTCTGATTACGTGGAGACATCTGTTGTTGGGCAGAAAGGTCGACATCTTCACTGATCACAAGAGCTTGAAGTACATCTTCACACAGCCGCATCTGAACCTCCGCCAGACTCGTTGGGTCGAGATGATCCAAGAGTACAACCCCAGCATCGAATACACTCCAGGCAAGGCGAATGTGATTGCAGATGCTTTGAGCAGAAAGGCATATTGCAACAGCCTTCTTATCAAGCCATACCAGCCTGAGCTTTGTGAAGCATTCAGGAAGCTCAACCTTCAAGTTGTTCCGCAGGTTTTTCTTGCAAATCTCCAGATTGCTCCTACCTTGGAAGATCAAGTCCGTGAGGCTCAGCTCAGTGATACCATGGTGAAGAAGGTGAAACATGGGATTGCAAAGGGCACTCCAAAATATAAGTGCTTCCGTGTTGATGAGAGAGATACCTTGTTCTTCGAGGACAGACTCGTTGTTCCCAAAGGTGATCTCAGGAAGCTCATAATGGAAGAAGCTCATGATTCTCTCCTTTCCATTCATCCTGGCAGTTCCAAGATGTATCAAGACCTCAAGCAATCTTACTGGTGGACACGCATGAAAAGGGAAATTGCCCAATTCGTGAATGAATGTGATGTATGCAGAAGAGTGAAAGCAGAACATCAACGTCCAGCCGGTCTTCTCCAACCTCTTCCTATCCCCGAGTGGAAGTTCGACCACATTGAAATGGACTTCGTCACTGGCTTTCCTAAATCCAAGCGAGGCAATGATGCTATCTTTGTGGTGATTGACAAGCTTACCAAAGTCGCTCACTTTCTTCCAGTCAAAGAATCAATCAATGCAGCTCAACTTGCAGAGCTGTACACTTCCAGAATTGTGTCCCTACATGGCATTCCTCAAGTGATATCCTCAGACCGTGGCAGCTTGTTCACATCAAGGTTCTGGGACTCCTTTCAGTCCGCCATGGGCACGAAGATCAGGTTCAGCACTGCCTTTCACCCTCAGACTAGTGGTCAAGTCGAGCGTGTGAATCAGATCCTAGAAGATATGCTCAGAGCCTGTGTCATCTCCTTCGGCATGAGATGGGAAGACTGCCTTCCATTTGCCGAGTTCTCTTACAACAACAGCTTTCAAGCAAGTGCAGGCAAAGCACCGTTTGAAATTCTCTATGGCAGGAAGTGCCGTACCCCTCTCAACTGGTCTGAAACAGGTGAACGTCAACTTCTTGGCAATAATATGATCTCTGAAGCCGAAGAAATGTGCAAGGTCATACGTGAGAATCTCAAGGCCGCTCAGTCGCGTCAGAAGAGCTACTATGACGGAAAGCATCGTGATTTGGCTTTCGACATCGGTGATCATGTCTATCTCCGAGTTTCTCCGATGAAAGGAACCCAAAGATTCGGTATCAAAGGAAAACTTGCTCCTAGATACGTCGGACCTTTCAAAATTCTTGGCAAAAGAGGCGATCTAGCCTATCAGCTCGAGCTCCCTTCCAACTTTGCAAATGTTCATGATGTCTTCCATGTGTCTCAACTTCGCAAATGCTTCAAGGCACCTGAGCGCATGATTCCGTTTGAGGAGATTGATCTTCAACAAGACCTTTCCTACCGAGAGCATCAAGTTGCAATTCTCGAAGAAACCGAACGCAAGACTCGCAACAAGTCCATCAAGTTTCTGAAAGTCAAGTGGTCACATCACACAGACCGAGAAGCTACCTGGGAACGAGAAGATCATCTTCGTTCCGAGTACCCTTCCTTTTTCCAGTCCTAGATCTCGGGACGAGATCTTTTTGTAGTAGAGGAGAGTTTGTAATGCCCCGGATGTAATACTTTCCCTTTTGGGTATATAATAAATCTCCGGCTTCATCTATTTCCATTTCGGGTTCTTTGTCTTTCGGGCTTTCGTCGTTTTGTTGTGTGAGTGTTTGGCATTCATTCATATCATGTAGACATGTGCATTGCATTGCATTTGTGTTGTGGGTTGCATCTGGTTCGTGGCGTTCCTTCCCGTTGTCCGTTTCGTGTTCCGGAGCTCCCTCACGTGTCCGTGACGTCCCGTAGGCCTACTTTGTTGTTCGGACGTTTTTCGTTACCGGTGTGCCGTGAGGTTGTGTTGTGTGTTGTTGTTTTGTTGTGTGCTACCCGCCTCTCAAATCTCGTCTCGTTTGGACTCCGTTGACTTTTCCTTCCGTTGTCTGTGTGGGTCCGAAGTGCCTTTACTTCGTGTCCCGGAAACATCCCTGCTGCAGTCTCTTTTCTCCGTCTAGGCCTTTTAAATCAATCCCCGCGATCGGATCCGTCAGATCGCGATCGGAGGGCTCCTAGCGCCCCTAAATCCCCTCCTAACCCTAAAAACTGCTACATATAGACCCCCTAGTCTATTTTGGGCATCCCTATCCCCTTCTTCTTCCTCCTCTAGATCCCTTTCCTTTTTTTTTCTTTTCTTTCCCTCAGATCCAAAACAACTTCGGGATCCCGAAGGATCCCTCGATCTGAGCACGAGGTCAACGCTCGAGCGGAGTCACCGCATCGCTCGATCCCCGCGCGGGGCCTTCGACCGAGCCAGGCCCTCGCCAGCGCTCCCTCCGCTCGGTCGCTCGACCCGCTTCGGGCCAGACCGCACCCCTCCCCGCGTCGTCGCTCGCCCTGGGCCAGGTCCCAGGGACCTCTTCGCCGGACCTCGCGGGCCGTACGCCTTCCAGGCCGACCGGCCCGTACTCCCTCGACCCGAGCCAGCGCTCGTCTGCGCCACCGCGCCGTTCCACCGGGCCGCCTCCCCCGGCCCGTTCCTCCATCATCCCGCGGGCTCCCGCTCCTGCCGCCCTGGGCCGCAGCCGAGGCCAGGCGGGCCTCCGCTCCGCGCCGCCCCGCTCCGCGGTGGGCCGCCGCCGCACCAGCGCCGTCTCCGCGCGGCCCACTTCTTCCGGGCCGCCGCCACTGTAGCTCCGAACCAGATCCGGTCGGCCCGCTACTGTTCATCTCAGATCTGATCTAGGTTGACCTAATTCCCTAAGTCTCTGTTTTACCTGTTCTGAAATGCAAACTTTGAACTGCTCTAACTTTGCGCCTGTTGCTCCGTTTTGCGCGTGTAGCATGTCCAGATGTTCGTGGAGATGCCCTCTACGTTTTACCTGTTGTTGTCATGCATGTTAGATGTCATCTTGACACTTGTTTTGCTGTTGCAAGAGTGCAACATGTTATAAACTGCTGTTATGTGTTATTTTCATGCCACATTTGACATGCGATATCTTTTAACTCGTTTATCCAAACGATGCAAATGACATGTCCACGTGTTCGTCTTGCCACGAACTACGTGTTGTGTGTGATAGGTTGCATGGTAGATTTTTTGTTTCCTTGTTATCATCGTTGCAAAGTGCCATGTTCACATGTTGTGTTTTCACTTGTTATGAAATGCCATCTTGATGAGCTCGTTGCAATCGTTGTGGTCACCTCTATGATGCATGCTTGTGTGTTTCGGGATCACCTTCATATGCACTTTGATGAGGTGCTTACCCTTTGCCATGTTTAGTTTCGAGGTGACTTAAACATGCTCTTTTTGATGCTATGATGATGTTGCTGTTTTAGGACTTAGTGAATTTTCACTAAGTCTGAAATCTGTAACGTTCCGATGCCATGTTCGTGTGATGTTGTAGGACAAAGCATGATAGTTTTGGGGTAGATTTTGATTGTTCCTTGTAGTATATATTGTTGTATTTCCATCCATGTCCTCACATGTCCATTTGAGTGGCTGTAGCATGTTTATCTTTTGCTCTAAAGTTTCAATAAAATTCTGCTGCCAGAATTTTATTGCAAAGTTCAATATGTCCAAGGTCATTGCTATTGATCCGTGACTCCGTTGGGGGTGCACTTTGGACCTAGTTGCTGTACTATATATCTAGTTTGTGTTCAAGTCCTTTGCCATGCTTTGTGGGTGCTGTAGCTTAATTATTTTGAGCTCCAAAGTTGCTATGTTGCTGTAATTTTCAGCTTTCGCTCAAATCTTGTTTCGGGCATAACTTTTAGCCCGTAACTCCGATTTCAGCGAATCTTATATCAAACTTGGGTGTTTTTCTGTGTAGATTAATAATATCAGGTTGTTATCTTGTTTTGAGGTGTTTTGCTTGAGTGATGTTTTACGTGGTCCATGTGCATCCTTAGTGCATCCATCATGCATCCATGTTTTTCGAGTGCGCATTGCATCTTGTTGATTGGTGCTTGGTGTGTTTGTTTTGTTTAGAGCCGGAAGCTGAGAACGAGTACGAGGTTGAGCACGAGGTTTCCAACGAGGTTGAGCACGAGGACCCTTCTTACGATCCGAACGACTTCTCTTCAGGCAAGATGACCGAACCCCGATAACATTACTATCTTTGCCTATTGCTAGTAGTCTCGATCTATAGTTTTGCCTCGATGCCCATGTTCTCTTGTCAGCCTCCTACTTGTAACCAATTGCCATGTTTAACCACCCTACCTATGCAAACCGTTGCTTGGCTAAGTACGCTTCGCTCAGCCCTTCTTATAGCGTTGCTAGTTGCAGGTGAAGTGAAGATGCTTGCTCCATGTTGAAGTTTGGTTGGGTTATATCACACTATATAAATGCTTAACTTGAAATCATCTATATATTGGCAAGGGTGGAAGGCTAAGCCTTTTGCTTGGTGTTTTGTTCCACTCATGCCGTTAGGATCCGTATAAGCCGGTTTTATGTTCCTTGTTTATGCGTTCCTAACACGGTTGGGGTGTATGGGACCCCCTCGATAAACCGCTAAGTGCTAAGTCTTTTCCAGCAAATCCCAACATTGGTACTATTTGCCTAATAACAAACTAAACATGCATAGGGAGTAATTAACCCTCTTTCTTAATCAACAACCCCGGGCCAGTGCTCCACATGAGTGTTGGTCCGAAACGAGCGGACTGCGGGGCCGCCTTGGGGCAACCTGAGGTATCTGGCATACACCTGTAGGACGTCTCATCCGGTCGTGTCCTGAGACCTAGATACGCGCGGCTACGATCAGGGTGTCGACACGCCGGGAGGATTTGCTGGATTAGCCTTACCTTAGCTCGGTATATCTTGAGCACGGGATTCCGAGGATACTCGGGCCTTCCCACTTTGGAGTTGCGACTCCGCGGATCGTGGGCTTGTAATGGGTCAAGTTGGAACACCCCTGCAGGGTTTGAACTTTCGAAAGCCGTGCCCGCGGTTATGTGGCAGATGGGAGCTTGTTAATTCCGGTTGTAGATAACTTGACACAATGATACTAATACACTACCAGCGTGTGTTCCGTGCGTGTCAATTTCTGAATCGGGATTCGGGAGTTGAACACGGAGGGGTTATGCTTGTGAGCTTGTAGCTAGGATCACTTCGTGATCACTTCTCGCGTTGCCTTCTCTTCTCGCTCTCACTTGCGTAAGCTAGATGCTAGTTGCTGCTGCAGACTTGTTCTTTCTTCAGCCTTCCCCTCACCTAAAGGCTTAAATAGTTCTGTTACCCGGGAACGGGATTGCTGAGTCCTCTGTGGCTCACAGTTACTTCACGCACCAGATGCAGGTCCAGCTGTGAGCTATCCAGGTGATGGCACCGAGCTGGATTGGGAGTACGACGAGGAGCGTAGTCGTTACTACGTGCGCTACCCGGACGATCAGTAGTGGAGTCTCTTACTAGGATTCGATCTGCCTGTGGTTTATTTATCTGAGTTTGGTACTTTGGCATTTGGCTTTTGCCCTTAGAGGGTTGTAGTGCTCTTATGTATGATGTTTGAGACTTGTACTATAATTCTGTGACGTTGCGATTGTAAGCCAACTATTTTCAGTTTACTATCCCTCTTTTACATGAGTTGTGCAAAGATTACCAAACTTGAGATCATTCTAGGATGGACTTATGCCTTTAAGTCGTGCCTCGACACGTAGGAGGTATAACTCCATCCTGGGCATTACACTCCCTGAATGCCATAATTCAAAGAAGGCAGCCAGCCCTGTTTGAAGAGCTGGAACAATTCAGCTTGGAATTGGTCACCCATGGATTTCTAGACCATCTGGAAGTCAAACCAACCCTGATGGATGAAGTCAAGAAAGCACAAGGTGGGCACGCAAGCATTGAAGGCATCAAGAAGAAGATGAAGCTAGGCAAGGCCCCAGGATTCTCCAAGGACGAGCACAGAATTGTTTGGTACAAAGGCTGCATCTGCGTACCAAACATGATGGAGCTGAAGAATTTGATCTTGCAAGAAGCCCATGACACTCCGTATTCCATCCACCCCGGAGGAACCAAGATGTATCAAAACTTGAAGGAAATATTTTGGTGGCGTGGGATGAAAAGAGAGATTGCCACCTATGTTGCCAAGTGTGATGTGTGCCAAAGGGTCAAGGCTGAATATCAGCGACCCGCTGGATTGCTCCAACCACTCAAGGTTCCTGAGTGGAAGTGGGATAAAGTCGGAATGGACTTCATCACTGGATTACAAAGGTCGAATAAAGGACATGACTCCATCTGGGTCATAGTCGACCATTTGACCAAAGTAGCCCATCACATTCCCATGAAAACAACCTACAGTGGAAACCAGCTGGCCAGCCTCTATATCGATCGAATCGTGAGCCTCCATGGTGTTCCAAAGGAGATTGTGTCAGATCGAGGCACCCAGTTTACTTCAAGGTTCTGGAAAAGATTCCAAGAAGCCTTGGGAACCAAGTTGTCTTTCAGCACCGCTTTTCACCCGCAGACTAGAGGTCAGACAGAGCGAGTAAATCAAATACTCGAAGACATGCTCCGATCCTGTGTCTTAGCATACGGAGCCAAGTGGGAAGATTGCCTCCCTTTTGCCAAGTTCTCCTATAACAACAGTTATCAGTCGAGCCTTCAGATGGCACCATTTGAGGTGTTGTACGGACACAAGTGTCGCACACCCCTCAACTGGTCAGAGACTTGAGAAGGGCTAGTCTTTGGACCAGATATTCTCCGCGAAGCAGAAGAGCAAGTCCAACTAGTCAGTGAATGTCCGAAGGCTGCCAAATTAAGACAGAAGAGCTATGCTAACACTCGTCGCCGAGATATGAGTTTCCGTGTTGGAGACCATGCGTACGTGCGAGTAACTCCTCTGAAGGGAACCAGGCGTTTCCACGTCGAAGGGAAGCTCGCACCAAGGTTCATTGGTCCCTTCAAGATCACCGACCGACGAGGAAAAGTGGCTTACCAGTTGGAACTACCACCTGAGCTATCCGATGTGCACAACGTATTCCACGTGTCACAACTCCGGAAGTGTCTCCAAGTTCCGGACAAGCCTGATCTCTACAAGGATGTCGATCACCAAGCCATTGACCTTCAGCCTGATTTGACCAACCGCGAGAGGCCCATTTGCATTCTGGATGAAGCAGAGTGACGGACGCGAAGGCGCACCATCAAGTACTTCAAGGTCCAGTGGAGCAACCACACAGAAGCAGAAGCAACCTGGGAACGTGAAGACTATCTTAGATCCGAGTATCCCAATCTCTTCTAAGGCCTAGTTTAGGAATCTCGGGGACGAGATTCTTGTAAGGGGGGTAGGTCTGTCACACCCTGCATTTTGTAACATGTCATTTGCATTAATAAAGCATGAAAATTTGGACCAACAAATTTTTTGGGCATCATTTGGCTTTTATTTGGAATTAAGTTTTTCTCTCTGTGATTTTTAAGTGCTCCTTAAAGTCAACTACTCCATCTTATATACTTCATCTCCTTACCCCAAACTTCTGCCCAATGATCATACCAAGTGTATATAACAGTATAGTATATTCATATAAAAATATTTTGGCCAAATAGTATTTACAAAAATTAGTTTTCTAAAAACCCCTGAATTGAGTCTTGCACTTCAAGTACTTGATCTAGGGTGATAAAAATATTTCAAAGAGTATATTTGAAACCTATTAGATATAGGACTCCCATAAACCACAAAAATATAGTTTTAAAAGTTATTTTCCTATTTTATTTAAAGGCTTTTTATTAAGGCCAGAAATGGTCTTTAATAGGTAAAAATTATTTAACTGCTTCAAAAATATTTGCCAAAATTCAGGGAGACTCTTAGGACATATATTGTCCATATATAAGAGTTTAAATACTTGGTCATGTTCAAAATATTGGGTAAATCCCTTAGAAAACCTTTCTGGATATTTCAAGCTTTTGAAATATTTACAAAGGAAATATTCTCTAAAAATTCCAGGGAAATTCTATCATGTCGGATATGACATATTTGATGATCTTGCCAAGCCCCATGCCTTGGGAAGCAAGAAAACATCATCAAAACCCATCAAAACCATTCTGACCATTTTTGAAGTTTGAGCAACTTTACATTGCCAAACTTGTCCAAATGCTCTCAAACTTGGTACACATGCTAGAATGGTGTAATGCCCCGGATGTAATACTTTCCCTTTTGGGCAATATATAATATCTTTGGCTTCATCAATTCCTTTCCGGGTTCTTCGTCTTTTCGGGTTTTCGTCGTTTTGTCGTGTTGCGTGTGTGCATTCATCCATATCATGTAGTCATGTGCATCGCATTGCATTTGTGTTGTAATTTGCATCCGGTCCCACTCGTTCCTTCCCGTTGTCCGTTTCGAGTTCCGGAGCCCTCTCACGTGTCCGTGGCATCACCGAGGCCTACTTTGGTGTTTGGCCATGTAACGTTTCCGGTTTGGCGTGAGACTTGTCGTGCGTTGTTGTTTTGGTGTGTGTAACGGGCCTGTCAAATCTCGTCGCGTTTGGAGTTCGTTTGGTGCTCCAACAGTTATTCTCGTGGGCTGAAGTACCTCCTCTTTGAGGCCCAAGACACCCTTCCAACAGCCCACCAAACCAACCCTAACCCCTCCCTTCATCTAGGCCATCCAATTGTGATCGCGTGGCCGAAAACCTCACCTCATTTGGACGACCTAGCTCCTTGTGCCTATATAAACGTCCATCTCCCCCAATTTTCGCGTCTGAAACCCTAATGCTTCCATAGTTCGCCGCCGGTGCTTCCACCGTTGAAGCCCGGTGCTTCCACCGTTGAGCCACCGTGCTTCCGACGGCCTAGAAAAACCGTGCTTCCGAAGTTCGTCGCCGTGCTTCCTCAGGCCGCCAGCTGTGCTTCCGTCCGACGAGCGGGCCCGCGCCCGGTCGTCTCCTACCTCGCCCCGCCGGCCCCGTTCTTCTCCGCCTCCGACCGCCGCCGTGACCTCCCGCCGGAGAACCTCCGCCACCGGGCTGTCTCTCCCTCGCCGCTGGGAGCTGCTCCGCCGCCGCCGGTCCCTCACCGCGCCGCCACCTTCTTCGGCCCTCGCCGCTCGGTGCCGCCCCGCTGCTCCCAGGCCGCCGGAGCCCCACACCTCGGGCCACACCTCCGGCCAGGTGGCCGCCGGACTTCCCCCGCCTTCCGTCGGGCACGAGGCCCCGAGGCGCTCACGCCGCCGCCGCTCGATCGGCACGAGGGGCCGATCCCCTCGATCGGATCGGGGATCCAGCGCCGATCTGCCGGGCCAACCCAAGCGGGCCGGTAGCCCGCAAGCGTAGGTGGGCCGCGTTGACCCCCGCCAGTTCCGGCCCGGTTGACCCCGTTTGACCCTGAGGTTGTTTTTTTACTAAGTCCCTGTTAATTTTGATGTCTGATGCTGTTTTGTTTTGGTGATAACTTTTTGTGTGATGGTCCGAATTGAGCAAATGATATGTCAAAATGATCGTGGAGACATGTACTACGTTTTGTTCCTTTGCGCCATGCATGTTTGAGGTCATCTAGATGCTTAAATATCTGTTGCAAGAGTGCTACTTGTTATAAACTGCTGTTAGTAGTTGTTTTCATGCCATCTATGCAATGTGATAACTTGGTGCATGTTTATCCAAATGAAGCAAATGATATGTCCACGTGTTCATCATGTTATGCTCTACATGTTGGTTGCTTTAGCTTGCATGATAGATTTCATCTTGCCATGTTTATCTCCTTTGCAAAGTGCTATGTGGCTGTTATGTCGTTAAACTTGTTACGGGATGCCTCGTAGAGGAGCTCGTTGCTATTGATGTGGTTGTCCCCTTGATGCATGCTTAGATGATTTGGATTCACCATCATGTGTACTTTGCTGTGGTGCTTACCACTTGCCATGCCATGCTTTGAGGTGACTTAAACTTGCTCGCAAAGATGCCATGATGTTACTACTGTTTTAACACTTAGTGAAATTTCACTAAGTCTGGAATCTGTAATTTCCAGATGCCATGTTTGCTTGTTGTTCTAGGAAAATCCATGTTAGTTTTGGGGTGACTCTTGATGATTCCTTGTTGTATAAGTTGTTGGCTATACATTCATGCTCTCACATGCTTATTTGAGTGGCTGTAGCATATTTAACTTTTGCTCCCAAGTTGCTATAAAACACTGCTGTCAGGATTTTGTTGTCAAGTTCAAAATGTCATAGCTTGTTGCTATTGATCCATGGCTCCTTTGGAGATGCTCCAATGGAATTGTTTGCTGTAGGATATGTCTACTTTATGTCCATGCCCATTGCCATGATGTTTGAGTGTTGTAGACTATTTATCTCTTGCTCCGAAGTTGCTATGTGGCTGTTATTTTCAGCTTGTGCATGTTTATTGTTTCGGGTGTAACTTTTAGCCCGTTGCTCCGTTTTGAGCAAGTCCTATATGTAACTTGTGTGATTTTGCATGTAGAATCATAATATCCTATTGTTATTATGTTTTGAAGCATTTAGCTTGTTGCACATTGTCATGCTCCTTGTGCAGTAACACTGTGCTTCCTATGTAGACTTTCTGTGCTTCCATAGTGCATCTGCATTGCTTCCATAGTGCATCAGCCATGCATCCAGTAGTTTTGTGCATTGCATCTTGTTGATTTCGTGCCTTGTGTGTTTGTGTAGAGTAGAGCCGGAAGCTAAGTACGAGTACGAGAACGAGGTTACTACCGAGGTTGAGAACGAGGAGCTCTCTTACGATCCCATCGACAACTCTTCAGGCAAGATGACCGAACCCGGATATCATTACTATCTTTGCCTATTGCTAGAAGTCTCGTTCTATAGTTTTGCCTCGATGCCCATGTTTTCCTGTCAGCCTCCTATTGTAACCATGAACCTGTTTAACCAACCTACCTATGCAAACCATTGATTGGCTATAAGTAAGCTTCGCTCAGCCCCTCTTATAGCATTGTTAGTTGCAGGAGAAGATTGAAGATTTCTTGCTTCTTGTTGAAGCTTGTTGGGATATCACACTATATTAACTCTTAATGAAATTATCTATATATTGGTAATGGGTGGAAGGCTAAGCCTTTTGCTTGGTGTTTTGTTCCACTCATGCCGCTAGGAACCGTATAAACCGGTGTTATGTTCCTTGATTATGTGTTCCTCACACGGTTGGGGTTATGGGACCCCCTCGATAAACCGCTAAGTGCTAAGTCTTTTCCAGCAAGTCCCAACATTGGTACTATTTGCTTAATAACTAAAACTTGCATAGGGTCTTGCAAACCCGAGTTCTTAATCAACAACCCCGAGCCAGTGCTCCACATGAGTGTTGGTCCGAACTGGGCAACCTACTGGGCCACCACGAGGGAACTCGAGGATTGGTAAAAACCCGTAGCTTGTCCCATCCGGTCGTGGCCTGAGACTAGATACACGCGGCTATTGTCAGGGTGTCGGCATGCCGGGAGGATTTGCTGGATTAGCCTTACCTTAGTCGGAGTATCTTGAGCACGGGATTCCGAGGATACTCGGGCCTTCCCACCTTGGAGTTGAGACTCCGCGGATCGTGGGCTTGTCATTGTCCGGACCGGTTTTCCAGGATATTAATTTCCCAGTAAACGGCCCTTGTGCTCACCAGCCCCAGGATTACTGTTAGCTGATGAGACACAAACTTGATACAGAAATTCCAAGCAAAATACAAAATATGTAGTACAAGACCATTCTGGTCCATGAGTACAACAAAAGGGTTCTAGTGGTTGATGGCGGAAGCGGTTTGCGATACATCAGCGTCTATGGGACTCCGTTTCCCACAGGAACAGCTGACCTGGATAATTCCTATCTTCGCGAGGCTGCTGTCTCCGTTGCCTAGGTTCCGGGGCTGTCATCACAGCGCTCCTCTCCAAGCAAGAAATCTGGCCAAGACAATAGCCAGGGACAAGCCAGTGAGTACTTTGAATGTACTCGCAAACATTATGAACACAAGTAAAATATAGCAAACGATGCACTGAAACATTCCATGATCACTTTGTTAGTCACACAATAAAATTCATGACGCACGCAAGCAGGTTATTCTTATAAAGCATGATTAAGCAACCAGAGAATAAGAATAAAATGCACCGATCGGGTGTCTGAAGCGACGCCTCGAAAGGATAATAAAATAAAACATGCCTCAGTCGGACATCTGAGCGACGTCTCATAAAGGGCTTATAAAGAGAATAAACACAAACGTGCCACAGTCGGGCGTCTGAGCGACACCACATAAAGGGCTTATATGAAAAATAAAACACAAGCATGCCACAGTCGGGCGTCTGAGCGACACCACATAAAGGGCTTATATGAAAAATAAAACACAAGCATGCCACAGTCGGGCGTCTGAGCGACACCACATAAAGGGCTTATATGAAATATCCAGGAGGTAGAACCATCCCAGGGATACTCAATAATTCAAACAATACAAGTGGTTAGTCTAGAATAATAATAATCATAATCCTCACAAGTCACAGGTTATGATCCATGTTCTGGCTTAGCAGTTTTCCTCCGAAGACCGACACTAAGACCGACACTTGACCCATCCCAGACTGTAATCCTTAACCGAGGACACGGCTATTCGAATAGATATAAATTCTGCAGAGGGTGTACTCTTTACCCACGAGTAATGGATTCCTTTAGTCCACCGGGACTAATTCCATTTACGGTCTTTTAGTTGAAAACACACCTGACCCGCACACACCAGCTTAACTTACCGGTGTCTGGAATCACCCACGACACCTGTCAAGCAAAACTCTAAGTGGGGAGGCTACAACCTCGAGTAGCATGGGATCACAGAATTTATAATGCGCGCAAACTAGGGGAGCTACCCCCTCGGTTCCAACCGGAAACACCCATGCCCCCGGACCAGGTGGCCTGCCTACCGGATGCAGCCGGTATCTTCCACCATGGCCTCTCTGTACGGTGTGTGCCAAGAAAGGGGTTGATAACTTACTGGACTGTACCCTACCTGCGGCAGGGACAAGTGGTAGCACGAAGCAAGTATGGGGGTTACCGGAACAAGACCCGATCTATGGTCGACTCAGGAGGTTAAAGCATTACCTACGTGATTAGCATAGTAATTATATCTCACACCAACAGACAGAATCACCACTCATCATACCTCAACATGCCTTACTGACTATACTCGTTTCAACGAAATATCAGTAGCAAGCTCGTGTCTACCCAAGACAGAGGCTTCCCCGGATTCCTTCCGGTAGGCATGAGAAGTAGACGAGGGTGGTTACCATCACAAGTATATCAATTCCCAACAGCAAGGAACCTTCATCATGAACTTATGAGCATGTTCATACCATCACAAAAAAAAAAATAACGAGTATGCCGTGTCAAGGTGGTGTTGCAAACGTGTCAAACAACACACAACAATATTATGCCGGGGTTCAGAATGCTTGCCTCTTAAGTGCATACAAGTGGAGGGTACTCATGAAAGTTTTCTTCTCCCTCCATATCCCTATTTTTAAATGAATTCAAATTAATACATATACTAAAAACAGAACAAAAAGTTGTCCTAATTATTTTTGAAATAAATCCTAAAATAAACTAGATGAACTTTGAGGATGGTAGAAAAAAGAATCAACTCATTTGGAGTTTTATTTAAAAAGATATGCCCAGTCAAAGTTTAGTCAAAGTTCTGTTTTATTAAAAACCAGAAAAAGGAAAACGCATCGGTTCGGAATACGCTTTAGAGAGGGAGAGACGTACTTCGAGCTTTACGCTTTCACTTAAGCGCCTCGGCGGGGCGACCAGAGCCACTGACGGTGGGCCCGCGGGTCCACCCGTCAGGTTTGACTGGTCCAACCAGTCTTCTCCCTCCTCTGGCCGAAAGGGGGCGGAGCTCCGGCGATCAACGCCGGCGAACGGTGGCGCCCCGAGGGCGTTCGAGTGCGGGGATGGATCCAGCAGGTCCTGGCGGTCCTACCGGTTGTTGCTAGGTCCGCGGGAGTGGAGGGAGTCGCCAGCGGCGAGCGCTGCGGCGGACGGCGTTTCGGGAGGAAAGGGGAAAAAGGCTACGGTGGTGCTGGAGCTCGGTTGAGTGGTTGGGGAGCTCCGTGGAGTCGAGGTGAAGCCAACGGCGGCACTGGATGGGTGGGGGAGGGCCTGGTTACGGCGAACGGTGCCGGCGCATGGCGGCGGCCGAGGTTGCCGGAGATGGAGAAGATTGCTTCTTCCGGTCGAACCACTGCGAGGGGAGCTAGTCATGGTGGACTGGAGGCTGCTTGGAGTTTCAGACGAGCTCGAGGTTCCTTAAATAGGCGGGGGAGGTCGGTTCCCGTGGCCGCGGATAAGAACGCCGGCGAACCGCCTCTCTGTTGCGGCAGGGCGACGTGGCGGTGGTCGGCACTACCCGACGAGCTCGCGGATGAGCTCGAGCTGCTCCCCAGGGCAGCTGGCGGGCTGCGGTGGTCGGGGCGGCGCCGGCCACGGTACGGGCAGGCTGTAGCCGAAGGCTAGCCGCCAGGGGGCTCGCTGCGGCGGCGCTGTAGGGCTCCAGGACTGGCTTGGAGGGTTCCTACGTGTGGTCGAGGGCGGGCGTGGCTCTGCAGATGAGCGAGTGGCCAGAGATGCGACGCGGCGGCTCGGGCGCGCGTGCGTGCTAAACGTGCGCTCTGGGCGCGCCCAGAGCACGCATGCTACATGCTCGACAGATTGCTAAGGTGGCCTAGAGGGCTAGGGTGATGATGCAAAACAACAGAACAAGGTTAGAGGTGGCTAGGAAACTAGTGGACATGTTGGTTAGGTAAAGCAAGCAAATACATAATGTAAACTCAAAGCCATGCCAAAATTGATCATGCACTAAAGGTGTTCGACAGAATGCCATGGGCATCTAGGCATTCCTTCTGGTGACCAAAAACTCCAGGTTGGGGTCTCTTTAGAAGAGAAACATGATGGTGAAGTTGGATTGGATAAACAGGAAACTTAGTAATGCAACTATTGTCAAAATACAATTCTGGACAGAAAAGAAAAACTATCATTGCATGCACCAAAAGTATTCCAATGGATCCAATCTCCTGGACTTAAGAGTTTGGTAGGGTGAACTATAAGCAGGAGAAAATTTAGAGGCAAAAGGGCAAGCAAAAATGGGGCTGTAGTACAAACCACAAAACTGGGCCAGAACACAAATGAGGATGTTTTGCTCAAATTTTTCAAAGAACACCACTGGGTTTTTGCATAGGAATGAGTTATATACTTCTACCAACATCTCCAAATTTTGGTAGAATTTTTAAATGAATTTATAAAAGGGTTGTAGTGCAAAAGAGACTCCAAACTTATGAGGAATCAATTTAAAAGCAAATAAGTTTTAGGGAAATATTTACAGAAATAATTCCACTGATAAAAGAAATGATCTTGAGAGGGAATACAAGTCCAACAATATTCTTGAAAGGTTCCCTTTGAGGGAAAAATTCCACAATTCAAAAGAAAAGAATGGTACTGAGATCAAAAGAAAACCCAGAAAAGAAAATTTTAATTTCCTGGAAAAATTTAAATCAATAAAACATGGTTAAAAATCTTGGGGTGTTACAACACCACCCCCCTTAAGAAAAATCTCGTCCTCGAGATTTGCTAAGGACGATCTCAAAATATCCATCCTATTACCATAAAGCATTAATTCAAAAGAAACGAACGTTCATAAAACACTGCGGTTACTGCGAGGGAGATAATTGGTGTACTGGTGTTATGAGGGAAAAACCATGGTTGGGGAAACCGAGAAATTACCACTATCGGCTACGGTAAATTTAGAACAACAGTCTAAATTCACAAATTACGCCGGTCGTACCCGAGTGCATAGAGCTCTCTCTGGCTGACAGGTGGACCCGGGGTCCACTGTCAGTCTCTTCTTCTACCTCTGGCTCTCTTTCTCCCTCTCTCTCGCGTGCTCTCCCGCGCTTTCTCCACCGGCGACGCCTAGCGCGTAGGGCAGCTAGGCCGTACTGCGGTAGTGCGCGGCGTGCTAGCTGCCGGCGCAGCGTGCACTCACCTCGCGGGCCAGTGCGTTGTCGGCACTGCTCGCGGATTCGCCTCCGAACACCGGCGATCGAGTGACGAGCGGCGCTGGTGGACTTCGCCCACCGTACACCGATCTCGAGCTATAAAATGACCGCGGTGCTCCTCTCTTCTTCCTCACACCTGGCCTCGTCTCTCTACTCCTTTCTTCCCCTCCATTTCTGTTTGCAGGAGCTCGCGACGAGGCTCTAATGGCGGAGGTGATGCCGGACTGGTACGTGATCCTGATGTGCGGAGGGTTGGCGGCGTTGCTGGGGTTCTCCGTGCTCTTGTGCGCGATGATCCTCAATGATCGTGGTGATGCTGCTGCTAGAGTGTTAGCTCTACGCGGCGGCGGTGACCATGAGGATTAAGTGTGGTAGTTAGGTTCTGACTGCTGTCAGTGTGTTGGAGGCAACCTGCGTTCGAATAATCACCCACTAATTTCTCCTTCAGAGATTGTGGTGTGATAGTGAGGTGATCCGTTAGGTGCAAAATGTGTACGTGGTTATGCAATCAGTGCATGCTATGAAGTGGTTGTGGAAGTGAGCCTGCTGTCGTGGTGCCGTGTGAATTAAAATGCATGTCACAAAGAATTTATGTGTTGCAACGGCTCAAGGGAAAATCTAACTTCAAGATTTACTGAGAGCGGAAACAGTCAATCAAAATGAACAGCAGTAAAAACCACTCATATTAATCAAAAAACAAACATTAAAATCATCCCACAAACTTAGAATACAACGCATAAGTTGTAAAACATAAATAAGTGCATAGCAGTGATGTCTACGATAAAAACGGAAAACGGACAGGGTCCTGAGGAAATGTTTCCGGCACTGGGGCACATTCCTCTTCTAACGGGGAAAGCGGAAGGCTTCCTGGTGTTGGAACACACTCTTCTTCTTCCGGAGGGAGCGGAGGAAGTTGAGGAAGCAATCGAAGAATGTGTCCTTCTTGAGTTGGTAGAGGGGGTCCGCCAATGGTGATCCGGGGATTTATAACAGCAAGGCTGTGGAGGTACCCCAGTATTTGCTGGGTGAAACGCTCCTGGGCCATCACATACTGAATGAGGTAGACCAGGGCTGGATCGCTCTCCGTACGTCCACAGCGGAACGTAGCTTCTGCTCCAAAAGCAGCGCGGCTTGGGAAATAGCAGTATTCTCTTGTGCTGGCACAAGGTACCGCAAATCGAAGACGGGTGACTGCTTCATACGCCGCAGACTCAAAGGCCATGCCTGGTGTTGGCATGGATCTCCCGATGAAGATAACATAGGGAGGGCCTTGGTTTAAATCTGCTGGTGGAATATGTACAGCTGCCCAGTATTTCGAGAGATCAGGAGTGATTCTCGATTTGTACAGCTCATACAGGGGTGGATGGGTAGAGCCAAGAGTATTGCGGGAAAAATCCCATAGTACCTTAACAAAGCTACCAGGGTTTGCGTCGGGGGTCCTCAGGTAAGCTCCGGGGTGAGACATGGATGGGTGAATGAGGAAGATAGCGCTCGATGCTGATGGTTGCCGGTGTGGAAAAATGAGGGTGGCCTCTTATAGAGAGCCTGGGTCATGAAACATGAAGTGGTGCCGGTACGACAGAGATACCGACTCCGGCGCGGGGCTGTCTGAGTCAAAGTCTCAGGCCTCAATCCCCAAAAAGGAAAGTGACAAGTTACTATGCATGTCGATTAGGGGGTCTCGTCTAGAATTTAGCTCTGCAACCCTTCGTCAAATAATGTATGCCAGATCACACATACTATGTGATGTTGACACACAAGTGGTTACAAGCTCACTACGTCACACAACGATTACTGCGGAACTAAAGGAAAAACCGGTCACTAGGGCTTGACAAAAATCCTGGTGGACTCAGTCCACCTGGTTGAGATCTAGCCGGGCGTGTCCTGCGGATGTCGAGTCCTCTCCGGGTGCTTCCGTGTCGGAGCCGGCCGGGGTAGGATGGGGAGCTACAGGGCTGGAGTAGCGGTGGTAGCCTTCGCGGGGTGTCGAGGTCACCGTCCCATTGGAGTAGGCCTCCAAGAGACGACGGAGGTCTCCGGGTGAGGCGGTGGCATTGCCCGGGTGGATGACATGGCCAGAGCTTGGGGGCTCAACCGGCCTTCCAGGCAGCACTATCGGGGTGTCGGTGGCGTGTGCGACCTCGCTCCTTGCCGGGGTCAGGCGAGTGAGCGCCATGCGGGTCTCAATCAGGTCAAGAGTGACCTGATCAAATAGTGCCTCTTGCGCTTTCAGGAAGCGCACCAGATGCACCAGGGCAGGGTCCGACTCATGGTCTCCGTTGGCGACCTGGGTCGGTCTACCATAGCCTTCACGACTAGGGTAGTAGTAGAATGGGCGGCAGTTGACCCTCGGCGACAGGTGCCGAAGATGAACTATAGCTTCTCGGGCTGCAAGTTGGATGGCTTGGGGCTCGTCGGAGGTCGTCCTTCCGGTGAACTGGTAGGGACGCTCCGAGATGATGCCTCTCCCGTAGATGTGCGCCGTGGCCCAAAAGTGATGGATGGAATTACTCGTGTGTTCTTGGTACACGACATATTCCGGCGGTTCGATGGTGCCGAAGGCACGGCGGGTGAGGTTGGCGAGGATGGTTACGAAGCCTTCGAGCTCAACTGCGGTGGTCTCGTTGTGAACGCGGGGGCCTGGCATCTTGGTGATTGGATATCGAATTGGGAATGTGGCTGTGATGAGCTGAGTTTTAGGGGCAAGGCTTCCTTTATAAGTCAGCCGGGTCTTCCATCGCACGCTTGTGGATGGGACAACTCAGATGTCGGCACAGGTGCACGGTCTATGGATAGGCCGATAGGTTGGGCACCGACTGCCAAAAGCTGTCGGGGTCACTGTGTGGCTATACTGCATGAGGGATATGGCTGGGTCTAGAATAAGGTGTGGTGGGTTGGTTAACCTAGGTTTATTGACCCGGCTAAGATAGGATTAGCCAATGGTCAGCCTGGCTCTGATACCAAGGTTGTCAGGACCGGTTTTCCAGGATATTAATTTCCCAGTAAACGGCCCTTGTGCTCACCAGCCCCAGGATTACTGTTAGCTGATGAGACACAAACTTGATACAGAAATTCCAAGCAAAATACAAAATATGTAGTACAAGACCATTCTGGTCCATGAGTACAACAAAAGGGTTCTAGTGGTTGATGGCGGAAGCGGTTTGCGATACATCAGCGTCTATGGGACTCCGTTTCCCACAGGAACAGCTGACCTGGATAATTCCTATCTTCGCGAGGCTGCTGTCTCCGTTGCCTAGGTTCCGGGGCTGTCATCACAGCGCTCCTCTCCAAGCAAGAAATCTGGCCAAGACAATAGCCAGGGACAAGCCAGTGAGTACTTTGAATGTACTCGCAAACATTATGAACACAAGTAAAATATAGCAAACGATGCACTGAAACATTCCATGATCACTTTGTTAGTCACACAATAAAATTCATGACGCACGCAAGCAGGTTATTCTTATAAAGCATGATTAAGCAACCAGAGAATAAGAATAAAATGCACCGATCGGGTGTCTGAAGCGACGCCTCGAAAGGATAATAAAATAAAACATGCCTCAGTCGGACATCTGAGCGACGTCTCATAAAGGGCTTATAAAGAGAATAAACACAAACGTGCCACAGTCGGGCGTCTGAGCGACACCACATAAAGGGCTTATATGAAAAATAAAACACAAGCATGCCACAGTCGGGCGTCTGAGCGACACCACATAAAGGGCTTATATGAAAAATAAAACACAAGCATGCCACAGTCGGGCGTCTGAGCGACACCACATAAAGGGCTTATATGAAATATCCAGGAGGTAGAACCATCCCAGGGATACCCAATAATTCAAACAATACAAGTGGTTAGTCTAGAATAATAATAATCATAATCCTCACAAGTCACAGGTTATGATCCATGTTCTGGCTTAGCAGTTTTCCTCCGAAGACCGACACTAAGACCGACACTTGACCCATCCCAGACTGTAATCCTTAACCGAGGACACGGCTATTCGAATAGATATAAATTCTGCAGAGGGTGTACTCTTTACCCACGAGTAATGGATTCCTTTAGTCCACCGGGACTAATTCCATTTACGGTCTTTTAGTTGAAAACACACCTGACCCGCACACACCAGCTTAACTTACCGGTGTCTGGAATCACCCACGACACCTGTCAAGCAAAACTCTAAGTGGGGAGGCTACAACCTCGAGTAGCATGGGATCACAGAATTTATAATGCGCGCAAACTAGGGGAGCTACCCCCTCGGTTCCAACCGGAAACACCCATGCCCCCGGACCAGGTGGCCTGCCTACCGGATGCAGCCGGTATCTTCCACCATGGCCTCTCTGTACGGTGTGTGCCAAGAAAGGGGTTGATAACTTACTGGACTGTACCCTACCTGCGGCAGGGACAAGTGGTAGCACGAAGCAAGTATGGGGGTTACCGGAACAAGACCCGATCTATGGTCGACTCAGGAGGTTAAAGCATTACCTACGTGATTAGCATAGTAATTATATCTCACACCAACAGACAGAATCACCACTCATCATACCTCAACATGCCTTACTGACTATACTCGTTTCAACGAAATATCAGTAGCAAGCTCGTGTCTACCCAAGACAGAGGCTTCCCCGGATTCCTTCCGGTAGGCATGAGAAGTAGACGAGGGTGGTTACCATCACAAGTATATCAATTCCCAACAGCAAGGAACCTTCATCATGAACTTATGAGCATGTTCATACCATCACAAAAAAAAAAAATAACGAGTATGCCGTGTCAAGGTGGTGTTGCAAACGTGTCAAACAACACACAACAATATTATGCCGGGGTTCAGAATGCTTGCCTCTTAAGTGCATACAAGTGGAGGGTACTCATGAAAGTTTTCTTCTCCCTCCATATCCCTATTTTTAAATGAATTCAAATTAATACATATACTAAAAACAGAACAAAAAGTTGTCCTAATTATTTTTGAAATAAATCCTAAAATAAACTAGATGAACTTTGAGGATGGTAGAAAAAAGAATCAACTCATTTGGAGTTTTATTTAAAAAGATATGCCCAGTCAAAGTTTAGTCAAAGTTCTGTTTTATTAAAAACCAGAAAAAGGAAAACGCATCGGTTCGGAATACGCTTTAGAGAGGGAGAGACGTACTTCGAGCTTTACGCTTTCACTTAAGCGCCTCGGCGGGGCGACCAGAGCCACTGACGGTGGGCCCGCGGGTCCACCCGTCAGGTTTGACTGGTCCAACCAGTCTTCTCCCTCCTCTGGCCGAAAGGGGGCGGAGCTCCGGCGATCAACGCCGGCGAACGGTGGCGCCCCGAGGGCGTTCGAGTGCGGGGATGGATCCAGCAGGTCCTGGCGGTCCTACCGGTTGTTGCTAGGTCCGCGGGAGTGGAGGGAGTCGCCGGCGGCGAGCGCTGCGGCGGACGGCGTTTCGGGAGGAAAGGGGAAAAAGGCTACGGTGGTGCTGGAGCTCGGTTGAGTGGTTGGGGAGCTCCGTGGAGTCGAGGTGAAGCCAACGGCGGCACTGGATGGGTGGGGGAGGGCCTGGTTACGGCGAACGGTGCCGGCGCATGGCGGCGGCCGAGGTTGCCGGAGATGGAGAAGATTGCTTCTTCCGGTCGAACCACTGCGAGGGGAGCTAGTCATGGTGGACTGGAGGCTGCTTGGAGTTTCAGACGAGCTCGAGGTTCCTTAAATAGGCGGGGGAGGTCGGTTCCCGTGGCCGCGGATAAGAACGCCGGCGAACCGCCTCTCTGTTGCGGCAGGGCGACGTGGCGGTGGTCGGCACTACCCGACGAGCTCGCGGATGAGCTCGAGCTGCTCCCCAGGGCAGCTGGCGGGCTGCGGTGGTCGGGGCGGCGCCGGCCACGGTACGGGCAGGCTGTAGCCGAAGGCTAGCCGCCAGGGGGCTCGCTGCGGCGGCGCTGTAGGGCTCCAGGACTGGCTTGGAGGGTTCCTACGTGTGGTCGAGGGCGGGCGTGGCTCTGCAGATGAGCGAGTGGCCAGAGATGCGACGCGGCGGCTCGGGCGCGCGTGCGTGCTAAACGTGCGCTCTGGGCGCGCCCAGAGCACGCATGCTACATGCTCGACAGATTGCTAAGGTGGCCTAGAGGGCTAGGGTGATGATGCAAAACAACAGAACAAGGTTAGAGGTGGCTAGGAAACTAGTGGACATGTTGGTTAGGTAAAGCAAGCAAATACATAATGTAAACTCAAAGCCATGCCAAAATTGATCATGCACTAAAGGTGTTCGACAGAATGCCATGGGCATCTAGGCATTCCTTCTGGTGACCAAAAACTCCAGGTTGGGGTCTCTTTAGAAGAGAAACATGATGGTGAAGTTGGATTGGATAAACAGGAAACTTAGTAATGCAACTATTGTCAAAATACAATTCTGGACAGAAAAGAAAAACTATCATTGCATGCACCAAAAGTATTCCAATGGATCCAATCTCCTGGACTTAAGAGTTTGGTAGGGTGAACTATAAGCAGGAGAAAATTTAGAGGCAAAAGGGCAAGCAAAAATGGGGCTGTAGTACAAACCACAAAACTGGGCCAGAACACAAATGAGGATGTTTTGCTCAAATTTTTCAAAGAACACCACTGGGTTTTTGCATAGGAATGAGTTATATACTTCTACCAACATCTCCAAATTTTGGTAGAATTTTTAAATGAATTTATAAAAGGGTTGTAGTGCAAAAGAGACTCCAAACTTATGAGGAATCAATTTAAAAGCAAATAAGTTTTAGGGAAATATTTACAGAAATAATTCCACTGATAAAAGAAATGATCTTGAGAGGGAATACAAGTCCAACAATATTCTTGAAAGGTTCCCTTTGAGGGAAAAATTCCACAATTCAAAAGAAAAGAATGGTACTGAGATCAAAAGAAAACCCAGAAAAGAAAATTTTAATTTCCTGGAAAAATTTAAATCAATAAAACATGGTTAAAAATCTTGGGGTGTTACAGTCATGGGCCAAGTTGGAACACCCCTGCAGGGTTATGAACTTTCGAAAGCCGTGCCCGCTGTTATGTGGCAGATGGGATCTTGTTAATATCCGGTTGTGGAAAACTTGACACCATGTTTCAATACACTACCAGTGTGAGTACCGTGACGGTCATTTTCCGAAAGGGATTCGGGAGATTAACACGGTGGGGTTATGTTTGACTTGCTAGTTAGGATCACTTCGTGATCATCTCTCGACCGAGGCACCTTCTCTTCTCGCTCTCTTTTACGTAGTTAGTGCTAGTGCTGCTGCAACCTCTTGTTCTTTCTTCAGCCTTGTTCCACACCAAAGGCTTGGATAGTCGTGTTACCCGGGAACGGGATTGCTGAGTCCTCTGTGGCTCACAGTTACTTCACCACACCAGATGCATGTATGATCGTGAGCTACACAGGCGATGGCACTGAGCTAGACTGGGAGTACGACGAGGAGCGTAGCCGTTACTACGTGAACTATCCGGTTGACCAGTAGAGCTTCTACTAGGATTCGATCTAGACCTGTGGTTTAATGTTATGTTTGGTATCTTTCATTTGGATCTTTACCCTTAGATAGGCTGTGATGTTTATTTGAATGATGATTGGATATGTAATGAATTTGTGTGACATGGCGAGTGTAAGCCAACTATCTTTTCTCTTTCATCCCTATTTTTACATGAGATGTGCAAAGGTACCAAACTTGCGATCATTCCAGAATGGGCTTATATCTTTAAGCCGTGCCTCGACACGTAGGAGATATAGTCCCATCCTGGGCATTACAAGTTGGTATTCAGAGCCTTCTCCGACCTAGAAGCCCCCACTGTTTGATTGAATCGTTGACGGTTGAGTCTAGGCATACACTTAAAATGGTTTGAGTCCTATATTTATATCGGAGAGTAGGAATTCTTTGCTCCTCATCTCTTTTCATTCTGGTGAGGACTCCTGACGACTACTCTTGCCTCTTCTACTTTCAAAAATTGCACCAATTTTTTTTTTAGGAATCTCGCGAGTATTGTTGGATTGTTTCGATGTCTTTGTGACGAGAATATTGTTCTCGATGCCTCCTGACATTAGGGGTTGTGGCAGTGTCCCGGGGAGTTGAGCTTCGGGGTATTGTCGTCACAAGCATATCGCGGCAGTTCTAGAGTACTTAAGATGGCCGATATCGAAAACTCTCCTATGCGGTTAGTGGCAAGATAACCCCAACATCACCCAGTACTGGGGAGGTAGTTCGGGAGTATTTCCATAGCTTGTATAGTGGATGCTTTTCGAAGGTCCGAGGTAGACGGTTTCCGAGAAAGACTGGTTATGTGTTCAAGGATGGATACAGCTGTATGTAGGATTAGAGTTGTGTGCGCGATGCTTCCCCTGTATCCCCAACACCTGATTGCATAACTGGAAACTTTCGGAAATTAATAGGTGGGTTCATCTAGTAGATCGTAGGCATTCTTCCAACGAATGCAGGTTACGGAGTTCGGGGTTCTACATTGAGTGAAGTGGTTTTATGGCCGGTGTTCCGATCGGGAGTTGCATATTAAAGGGTCCTTGGCTATGCTGATCCGGGGATTGCAAAACCCTTTCGTAACACGTTCCATAAGCTTTCAGCACAAAGATGTCGAACGAAGCTCCTATCTTGTGTTTGTTCCATCTGTACCTTGTGTTTTTCTTATTTACCTTTTGTCTCCCAGTGGCTTCTCGTGAAGATTGTTGTTATCATTAAACTGAGAATTTCATTCGTTCCTCTTGTTCGAATGATTCTTGTGAAGACTATGTTGCATTCTAGCCGTTGTTTCAGCTTATATCTTCTTTCAATCAAATTGCTGATTGGTGGTCATCTCTTTCAGGATGGCTCCGAAACGGGTTCCCAACGCTAACCCAGAGCGTGAAGAGGTTCCAGATCGTCCTCCTTCCCCTCCTCCTCCGTCTGAGGCCTGGAGAGCGATTATGCAGACTACAAATCAGAACACCCAAATGCTTATGCAGATGATGCAGCAGATGCAAGCAAATCAAGCAAATCAGGGTGCTCCAGGGAACCACGGCAATCTCTTCAACCAACATCACCATGCTACGCTCAACCAGTTCTTGGCTAATCAACCAAAGGCTTTCAGTTATTGTGTCGACCCTCTCGATGTTGAAGATTGGATCACTGATATCAAGAAGCATTTTGAGTGCAGCAACGTAAGGCCTGAGGACTATGTGAAGTTTGCAGCCTTCCAACTCAAGGACCAAGCAGCTGACTGGTGGCAGCAGTACAAAGACTCCAGAGAAGGGCGTGTGATCTCTTGGGATGATTTCTGCAAGGACTTTCGCTCTCACCACATTCCAACAAGTGTCATCGAGGGTATGCGTGAGCAATCCCGCAACCTGAAGCAAGGCTCTATGACTGTCTACCAGTATAATGTCAAGTTCCAGAATCTTGCCCGCTATGCTAAGCAAGACATACCAGATGCCAAGAGCAAGATCTATCAGTTCCGTGGAGGTCTGAAGGATGAACTTCAACTTGCTCTCACCTTGTTCGAGCCTAATGAGTTTGACAAATTCTATAACATGGCGCTTAAAGCAAGAGGCAGCCCAGCTCAAGATGGAAGCTTCCAAAAAGAGGATTCGAGATGCTGTTCACTCCTCCTCATCTTCTCAAGTGGTCGCGAAGCAACATAAGTTTTGGCTTCCACCTCCTCCTGTGATCCGAGCTCCCTACAACAACAACAAGAACTCCGGTGGCCGTGGTTTCTCCCACCCACCCAACCCAAGCAAGCAGTCCAAGTCGCAGTTCCAAGCTCCAAGACCAAGTGTTCCTCCTACTCGTCCTCTTTCTGAGGTCACTTGCTACAAGTGTGGCCAGAAGGGTCATTATTCCAACAAGTGCAACAACCCAAGGCGCCTTCCGCCTCCTCCACCTGTCAGTACAGCTATTGTCAAGCATAATCCAAAGGCAGCAAGGGTGAATCTGATGAATGCAGCGCAAGCGGAGAATTCTTCTGATGTGATTTTGGGTAACCTTCCAGTTAACTCTATCCCTGCAAAAGTTTTGTTTGATTCGGGTGCTTCATGTTCCTTCATGTCATATCCATTTGCATCCAAGAATAATGTTCACTCTGAAGCTTTACCAAGAACTTTGAGTGTTATATCACCTGGCAAGAGATTGAGTTCTATTATGGTGGCTCCGAATGTTTCTATTCGCATGGGTGATTATCGCTTTCTGGCTAATCCAGTTGTTCTTGGCAATTTCGACATCGACCTCATCCTCGGGATGGATTGGCTTTCTCAGCATGATGCTCACATTGATTGTGCAAATAAGTAAGTCAAGATTACTCATCCTAATGAAGACGTGATTATCTTCGCCTCTCGGGATAACACAATCAGGCTTTTCTCTCTCAATGACAAGGGCGAGATTAATGCCATCTCTCAAATTCCGGTGGTTAACGAATAGGAAGACGTCTTTCCTGAAGAACTTCCAGGCATGCCTCCACACCGTCAAGTGGTATTCGTCATTGAACTCGAGCCTGGTACTGAGCCAGCATGCCGGCGTCCGTACAAGCTCTCTCCTAAAGAGTTGAAAGAGTTGAAGAAACAGCTTGATGAACAGGAGCGTATGGGTCTGATCAGGCCTAGTACGTCTCCTTGGGGTTGTGGTGTCTTATTTGTCAAGAAGAAGGATGGTACGGAGCGCCTTTGCGTCGATTACCGACCATTGAACAAGAAGACAATAAAGAACAAGTATCCGCTCCCCAACATCAATGAACTGTTCGAGCAGCTCAAAGGAGCTAAAGTGTTCTCTAAGCTCGATCTCCGAATGGGCTATCACCAAATTCGCATTTGTGAAGAAGATATCCCCAAGACTGCCTTCAGAACGAGCTACGGCTCATATGAGTATACAGTCATGTCTTTTGGTCTCGCCAATGCTCCACCTACCTCCTCGAGAATGATGCACTACATTTTCAACCCCTACACTGGCGAGTTTGTGCTTGTGTATCTGGATGACATTTTGGTATTTTCCAAGAATGAAGAGGATCACGAAAAGCACCTCCGTCTGGTTCTCGACAGACTCCGTGAACATAAGTTCTATGCCAAGTTCTCCAAGTGCGAATTCTGGCTCGATAAGTTCTTGTATCTGGGCCATATCATCTCCGCTGACGGCATTGCAGTAAACCCCGAGAAAGTTGAAGCAATTGTCAACTGGGAACCTCCTCAGAACGTTAAGCAACTCCGAAGCTTTCTTGGTCTTGCCAGCTATTGCAGAAGATTCGTTGAGACCTTCTCCAAGATTGCCAAGCCTCTTTCCAACTTGCTGCAGAAGAATGTCAAGTACTACTGGTCTCCAGATTGTGAAGTGGCATTCAAAACACTCAAAGAAAAGCTCGTCTCTGCTCCAGTTCTTACTCCTCCAGATGAGTCCAAGCCCTATGAAGTATTCTGTGATGCTTCTCTTCAAGGACTTGGTGGTGTGCTTATGCAGGACACGAGAATTGTGGCATACACTTCTCGTCAGCTGAAGCCAAGTGAGAAGAACTACCCCACACATGATCTTGAACTAGCAGCTATGGTACATGCTCTGATTACGTGGAGACATCTTCTGTTGGGCAGAAAAGTCGACATCTTCACCGATCACAAGAGCTTGAAGTACATCTTCACACAGCCGAATCTGAACCTCCGCCAGACTCGTTGGGTCGAAATGATCCAAGAGTATGATCCCAGCATCGAATACACACCTGGTAAGGCGAATGTGATTGCAGATGCTTTGAGCAGAAAGGCATATTGCAACAACCTTCTTATCAAGCCGTTCCAGCCTGAGCTTTGTGAAGCATTCAGAAAGCTCAACCTCCAAGTTGTTCCGCAAGGTTTTCTTGCAAATCTTCAAGTTGCTCCTACCTTGGAAGATCAGATCCATGAGGCCCAACTCAGTGATGCTATGGTGCAGAAAGTGAAACATGGTATTGCAAAGGGTACTCCTAAATACAAGTGCTATCGCGTTGATGAGAGAGATACCTTATTCTTTGAGGACAGACTTGTGGTTCCCAAAGGTGATCTCAGGAAGCTCATAATGGACGAAGCACATGATTCCCTCCTTTCCATTCATCCTGGTAGTTCCAAGATGTACCAAGACCTCAAGCAATCTTACTGGTGGACACGCATGAAAAGGGAGATTTCCCAATTCGTGAATGAATGTGATGTATGCAGAAGAGTGAAGGCAGAGCATCAACGTCCAGCCGGTCTTCTCCAACCTCTTCCTATTCCCGAGTGGAAATTCGACCACATTGAAATGGATTTCGTCACTGGCTTTCCTAAGTCCAAGAAAGGGAATGATTCTATCTTCGTGGTGATTGACAAGCTTACCAAAGTCGCTCACTTCCTTCCAGTCAAAGAATCCATCAATGCAGCTCAACTTGCAGAGTTGTACACTTCCAGAATTGTGTCCTTACATGGAATTCCTCAAGTTATCTCCTCAGACCGTGGAAGTTTGTTCACTTCCAAGTTCTGGGACTCCTTTCAGTCTGCCATGGGCACTAAGATCCATTTCAGCACTGCATTTCACCCTCAGACTAGTGGTCAAGTCGAGAGAGTGAATCAGATTCTAGAAGACATGCTCAGAGCCTGTGTCATATCTTTTGGCATGAAATGGGAAGATTGCCTTCCATTTGCCGAGTTCTCTTACAACAACAGCTTCCAAGCAAGTGCCGACAAAGCTCCGTTTGAAATCCTCTATGGCAGAAAGTGCCGTACCCCTCTCAACTGGTCCGAGACGGGTGAACGTCAACTTCTTGGCAATGACTTGATCTCAGAAGCCGAAGAAATGTGCAAAGTCATACGTGAGAATCTCAAGGCCGCTCAGTCGCGTCAGAAGAGCTACTATGACGGCAAGCATCGTGATTTGGCCTTCAACATTGGGGATCATGTCTATCTCCGTGTTTCTCCGATGAAAGGCACCCAAAGATTCGGTATCAAAGGAAAGCTTGCTCCTAGATACGTCGGGCCTTTCAAGATCCTTGGCAGAAGAGGCGATCTAGCCTATCAACTTGAGCTCCCTTCCAATTTCGCAAATGTTCATGATGTGTTTCATGTGTCTCAACTCCGCAAGTGCTTCAAGACACCTGAACGCACCATTCCGTTTGAGGAGATTGATCTTCAACAAGACTTGTCTTACCGAGAGCACCCAGTTGCTATTCTCGAAGAAACCGAGCGCAAGACCCGCAAAAAGTCCATCAAATTCTTGAAAGTCAAGTGGTCACACCATACCGACCGAGAAGCTACGTGGGAACAAGATGATCACCTTCGTTCCGAGTACCCTTCCTTCTTCCAGTCCTAGATCTCGGGACGAGATCTTTTTGTAGTGGAGGAGAGTTTGTAATGCCCCGGATGTAATACTTTCCCTTTTGGGCAATATATAATATCTTTGGCTTCATCAATTCCTTTCCGGGTTCTTCGTCTTTTCAGGTTTTCGTCGTTTTGTCGTGTTGCGTGTGTGCATTCATCCATATCATGTAGTCATGTGCAGCATTTGTGTTGTCGTTTGCATCCGGTCCCACTCGTTCCTTCCCGTTGTCCGTTTCGAGTTTCGGAGCCCTCTCACGTGTCCGTGGCATCATCGAGGCCTCCTTTGGTGTTTGGCCGTGTAACGTTTCCGGTTTGGCGTGAGACTTGTCGTGCGTTGTTGTTCTGGTGAGTGTAACCCGCCTGTCAAATCTCGTCGCGTTTGGAGTTCGTTTGGTGCTCCAACAGTTATTCTCGTGGGCTGAAGTACCTCCTCTTTGAGGCCCAAGACACCCTTTGTCGGTGTACTAAAGTAGGGGTACCTTAGTATCCCGACTTGTGCACGGACAGTAGCAGCGTCCCGTGGTCAGGCTCACCACGCTCCCGCCAAGGCCCACTCTAGATCCTTTGGAGCCATTCAAGAACAAAGTATTCAAGTTAAGAGACAAGACCCCGGCAAGAGGAGCTTGTCTGGAAGGCCGCACCAGGCTCAAGGTTATCATTCCAGACGAGACCCTGGCAAGAGGAGCTTGCCAGGAAGGCCGAAGAACAGCACCTCAGAAGATATATCGTGGCGCACCATGCGCCCCGACAGGACCCGGAGAGCGACAAGTTTCCGGGCCCGGCAAGATAGCAACCCCGGAAGGGTGCTTGCCGGAGGAGACTTACACTGTGTGCCTGCGCTCCAGCTCATCTGGCCACGCGTCGCCCTGGGGCCCTTCCAGGGGCATGTGGCAGATGGATGTGCAGCCTGGGGTACACGGTGGCAAGCCGCGGTGACAAGGCCATCGCCGTGGCGAACGGAGACGCATGGACGGACGCTTTTGGGGTGACGGCGACGGGCATTCAATGCCCTTGTCCCCCACCGCCAGGGTTAGGTATAGACCACTGTGCATACATGAAAGTGCAACTAATCCCCGAGTGGTTTTGGTAATTAATAACAACATATATATCATTGAACTAATATTTACTTGAGAATCATTTCAGAGAAGTTCGATGATATGGGTATGGAAATGTCTGAAGAAGTGGACCCCTCAAAATGCTAAGACAAGCATTGGCAAAAGCTCAAGACTCCATTTTTGGTTTAGTGATCAAAGATCACATTGAGTCCATAGGAAAAGCCAATACTATTAAAAGGGGATGAGGTTGTGTTGATGATCTGGTTGCTCAAGTGCTTAGTGATTTAGCTCCTTCAACTATCAGCAACTTTCACTACTAAACACACTCATAAGTAATCTCGGACAAACCGATTTTTCCAACTCAGTCCCACCGAGATGAACCACCTCAGCTATTCTTCCAAACCCTAGATATTTCGGTCAATCCGATTCTGAGTTCGGTCTCACGGAAACTGGACTGCCAACCTTCTGTAACCGTTTGTCATCATTTCGGAATATCCGAGTTGTTGATTTCGGTCCCACCGATTCTGGCAAGTTCCTACCTTTGACTCATATCGGACACACCAAGATGGTATTTTCGGTCCCACCGAAAACCCCAACGTTCACTATATTTGAACTTTCGGTCTGACCGAGTTTTCACTTCGGTCTCACCGAGATTGCTCAATTATGTGTGTAACGGTTGGATTTTGTGTGGAGGCTATATATACCCCTCCACCCCCTCTTCATTCGTGGAGAGAGCCATCAGAAAGTACTACCACTTCTACCTTACACTTTCTGAGAAGAGAACCACCTACCCTTGTGTTGAGATCAAGTCATTCCATTCCTACCATATGAAACTTGATTTCTAGCCTTCCCAAGTTGCTTTCCACTCAATCCTTTCTTCCACCACAGCCATATCAGTGAGGAGAGTTGAGTGTTAGGGAGATTATCATTTGAAGCACAAGAGCAAGGAGTTCATCATCATCAACAACATCTATTACCTTTTGGAGGGTGGTGCCTCCTAGATTGGTTAGGTGTCGCTTGGGAGCCTCCGTCTTCGAGATGTGGAGTTGAACCAAGAAGTTTGTAAGGGCAAGGAGATCGCCTACTTCGTGAAGATCTACCCCGAGTAAGGCTAGTCCTCCGTGGGCGTAGGCCATGATGGAATAGACAAGGTTGCTTCTTCGTGGACCCTTCGTGGGTGGAGCCCTCCGTGGACTCGCGCAGCCGTTACCCTCCGTGGGTTGAAGTCTCCATCAACGTGGATGTACGATAGCACCACCTATCGGAACCACGAGAAAAATCTCCGTGTCTCCAAATTGCGTTTGATCTTCTCCACCTCTCTTTACTACATGTGCAATTTACTTTCCGCTGCTTATACTCTAGAATTCCATGTGTAGGGTGATACTTGATTTGATCATAATTGTGAAACTGCCTAAAACTGTTCATGATCAAAAGGCAGAATTTTTATATTGTCAAGTAGTCTAATCACCCCCCCTCTAGACATACTTTCGATCCTACAAGTGGTATCAGAGCTTTGGTCTCCATTGTTTGGTTTCCATTACATTGGACTCCATAAGCTTGGTTTCACAACCTAGGAGAGTATGGCGTCTACTGAGGGTAATTATCGTAGAGGTCCTTACTTTGATGGTACAAATTTTGCTAGTTGGAAGCATAAAATGAAAATGCATATTCTTGGTCATAACCCAGCCGCATGGGGCATTATTTGTGTTGGTATGCAAGGTGAATTCTTCGAGGAAGGAAAAGTTCCGGATTGCGAAGCTACACCGGAAGAGTTGCGGATGTTGCAAAACAATGCTCAAGCTTGTGACATTCTCTTCAATGCTTTGTGTCCCGAGGAGTTCAACAAAATCAGTCGTCTTGAGAATGCTAAAGAGATTTGGGATACTTTGGTTGAAATGCACGAAGGTACTGAATCTGTGAAGGAATCAAAGCTAGATATTCTTCAAGGTCAACTTGACAAGTTCAAGATGAAGGATGGTGAAGGAGTCGCTGAAATGTACTCTAGGCTTGCTCTCATCACAAATGAGATTGCCGGCTTAGGAAGCGAAGAAATGACCGACCGATTCATCATTAAGAAGATTCTCAGAGCTTTGGATGGAAAATATGACACCGTGTGCACTTTGATCCAAATGATGCCAAACTACAAGACTCTCAAACCAACTGAAGTCATTGGAAGAATTGTTGCTCATGAAATGACACTTAAGGATAAGGAAGAGCTTCACAACAAGTCAAGTGGTGCTTACAAAGCTACAAGTGATGCTCCCACCACCTCAAGTGACAAGTTAATTTCCAATGAAGAGATAAGCCTAATGGTTAAGAACTTCAACAAGTTCTACAAGAATAGAGGCAAAGAAAGAAGCTCAAAGTCTAGATCATATGATGAAAAGAGATCTTCTAGTCGTGATCGAAACTGCTACAATTGTGGAAGACCCGGACACTTCTCAAATGAGTGTACGGCTCCCCACAAGAGAAGAGAAGAATCTCCAAGAAGAAGAGCAAGAGATGAGTCACCTCGGAGAGAGAGAAGGAGTAGAGATGATCGTTATGAACGAAGACCCTCTCGGAGAAGCAAGGATTCGGAGAGGAAAGACAAGTCATCAAGGAGCTACACAAGAAGACATCAAGCTCATGTAGGTGAATGGGTCTCCGGCTCCGACTCCGACAATCAATCCGATGGAAGCTATCACTCCGACTCCGACTACAGTCAAGATGAAGGTGTTGCCGGACTTGCACTCGTATCCTCCAACTCCAACTCCTACGACTTATTTGATTCACCAAATGAGGGAATTGGAAGATGCTTCATGGCTAAAGGCCCCAAGGTAACACACCCTGAATTCATTGACTTTGATAGTGATGAGGATGACTTGCTTGGTGAAGATGAGCTCTTGCATGATACATCTAGTGAGCTTAGTAATGGTGAAAATGCTAGTAGTCTTTATAGTCGAGAAGAGTCGAATGACAATGCTATGAAGGAGATTGAGCGTCTAACTAAAGAACTAAACACTCTTAAGTTAGCTCATGAAACAACTCAAGAAGATCATAGAGAGCTCCTAAGATCTCATGAGAAGCTACGCTTCGAGAAGCTCACTCTAGAGCAAGAACATGAGTTTCTAAAAGCGATCAATGACGATCTTCGAAAGAAGAGTTCTTCATATCTTGCCAAACGACTTCTCTTGTCTAATTTCTTGCCACCTATTAAGACTAAGCATGACAAGCATAAGAAAAGTTCTTCCTCTAGTAGTAACAATAACAATGTTAAATCCAATATTGCTACTTCTAGTAGTTCTCTTGATTCCACTAACAATGTTTCAAGCCAAGTTACACTTGAGCAAGAAAATAGCTTATTGAAGGAAATCATAGAGAAAGGTGTCTACAAGAGTCTTGCCGGAAGCAAGAACTTTGAGGAAATTTTTCGCAAACAAGGAAGGCACCGGAAGAATCAAGGGATTGGTTTTGAGCGAAAGTTCAATGCCGAAGGTGTTGAGTGGGAAGAAGGTCAATACCCTACTCCACAGTTTGTTTCACAAAAGGAGAAGTATGATCCTACTTCTTCCAATGTGGAACAAGCTCAAGATGACCTTCCACCACAAGACTACAAGCTAAAGGCCAAGGACAAGCTTCAAGAGGAGATTGATGCATTCATTGAAGCACCTCAAGCCATGGTCAAGTGGGTTCCCAAGGACACATCAAGTTCTACTTCGTCAAGCTCAACTACAACCCCAAGGATTCCCATCAAGATGATGTGGATCCCAAAGAAAAAGAACTAGAAGGTTCTTGAGGGTGACTCCGCCAACATACTTCACTCATATTCATTTTGGCAAGAACTTGTGCAATCAACTTCCACATCATGCACTAGTTCATGGAGTCACAAACCCTCTTGTTGGTAAGTCAAGGGACAAGGTAATCATTGCTTTCATGGACATCATCTTTTGTGAACTTAAATCTATGTCTATGGATATCCTTGTTTGTTCCTTATGGGACTAACCCATGTAGGTATTGAAAGTGCCCTAATCCAAAGGATAGCTCCCAACTCTTGATGATCTACATCAACATTGAGCATCCACATCTTCAACATCTACATGAAGTCTTCTACGACAACCCAAGGTTAGTTTGACCCTTTAAAAGAGGTTCTCACATCTAGGGGGAGCTTGGCTCTAAAAATTGAGCTAAAGCATCTTCAAATGATGTGAACACATAAATGCTTTATGTAAAAGTGGTAACCCCACTTGTGCTTAAACGATGAGTATGACCTATGATCAAATGTTCTCATTTGACTCCTAAGTCAAAATACTCATATATAGATGACCTAGTCATCGACAAATTGTGTGCTAGTAGCTAGAGTGTTGGTTGTGCATGTTTGACACATATTTCAGTTACTATCTTATTGTGTGAGCATGTTGAATGCATGATTTCATCCATTCAAGGACATCCATTTGTTGTTTTGATTGTTTTGACTTTTCTGGCCAAATGGATGGACAAGAATGCCTAAGCACCTTCCCTAGCTATCTTTGCTTTCTTGTCTCAAATTCTATTCATGCTCATATCACAACTTTGAACAAGTCATTTTCGGACCCTCCGAGTGAGGAGCACTCGGAGCCACCGATCCGTCTAAGGCTGACTTCCAAAACCTTCTAAGTCCATTTCGGTCTGACCAACTTTTCCATCTCGGTCCAACCAAAACGCTTAGACTGATCTAGGTTTCATCTCGGTGAAACCGAGTTCAAAATCTCGGCGTGACCGATATGTGTAACTGCACAGCAGTTAGCCATTTCGGTGTCACCGAGTTTTTCAACTCGGTCCCACCGACAGTATGGGGATATAAATACTGAGGGCTGCGCGCGATTACTTCTTCAAACCATTTCGCCCCCAAGTCCCCTGCTGCCGTCGCCCTGGTCTTCGGATCATCGCCGTCGTCGCCTGTGCGCCCTCGCCGCAGGTCTCCGCCGCCGTCAACGGTAATCTTCTCCGCGCCGTTGCCGCCGTAGAGGGACTCCACCAAGTTAGGGTGAGTCCCGATCCCTCTCGTGCTCCCCATCTGATTCTTGCACGATTGGTTTGCCATGTATCTATCCACGTTTGAGACATTCCTTAAACATCAGATCAGATCCTTTTAGTTTCGAGCGAAATTCTTAGGTTTAGGTTTCCACGGAACACATCTCGGTGAAACCGATTTTGAAAACTCGGAATGACCGATTTGGCCTCTGGCCATTGCACTGCACCGTTCGGTCTAACCGATTCGTGCAAATCGGTGTGACCGATGTAGAGTCTCAGTGAAACCCTAGTGTTTCGGTAGGACCGAAACCCATTTCGGTCTGACCGAAAGTGGTGTGTAGGTTTCTGTTATAGACTTCGGATTCACCGAAACTGAAAATCGGTTTGACCGAAATGCATTCTGTGAAAACTCAAAACTAAGATTTGAACTCATTTTTTTTGCAAAAACCTCTGCAGTTGTGATAACTCTTCTACTCTGCCTATACCTTATCTTTTCACAGGTTGTCAGCCATGTCAGATGTCAGTGACAGCCAGAACAGGTCTGAGTCACCTTTTGCAGAGATTCCTGAGGCTAGTAGTTCCAGTGATGATGGTGAGAGGAGCACCCCTAGTGGTTTGCCTCCTGCAGCCATTAGAACCAGAAAGAAGAGAAATTCTGATGATGAGGACTCTGACTTCGTTGCTGAGGAAGTTACCTCCAAGCCCAAGAGGAAAGTTGTTGCCAAAGAGCACGAAGGGCAGCAGTCGAAGAAAGGCACCAGCAAGGTCAAGCAGTCAGCTGTTGCAAAGAAACTGAACTTGGAAGAGCCAGCTCCAAGTAAGGTGAAGAAAACTTCCAAGAGGAAGAGGGTAGTATATGCTGAACCTCATATTGATGCAGCTGCTGAAGAAGAAGAAGAAGATGCACCCCAGCCTCCTCCTCAGAAGGCTAAGTTCATGGGTGATGCTATTAGGGCTCAAGCCACTTCTAAGCCCAAGAAGCCTGCTCAAGCCAAGGCAGCTCCAGCCAAGCCCAAGAGGACAACCAGGAGCATTCCAGCTTCTGAGAAGAACAAAGGTGAGATGCCACCGTCTGAGTCTGATGAAGAACATGTGTTGCTGAAGCTCCGTCCTAAGTTGCCACTCCACAACGATGCTCATCAATGCCAAGTTTGGCACGGGCAAATTCATGTTGGATAGGAAGCACTTGCCACTGCAGCCAGAGCATGAAGACAACGTTGTTGTGATGGATGAGGAGGATCCAACCTCAGTTGAAGGTCAAGCCAAAATTGAAGCTGCGAAGAAAGCCAAAGCTGATAAAGAGGCAGCAGCAGCAACAGCTAAACCAAAGAGCTTCGGAGAGCAGATTCTTGAAGCTACCCAGAGGATTGAACAACGCCTGGCCAGCATTGAACAATCTCAGGAAAGCCTAGAGAGGATTGTTGAGGACAAGATCCACGCTCTGGACGTGAAGCTGACTGAGATTCAGGTGTCCGTCAACAAGCTTGAGGCAGACATGGAGGAAGCAAGGCAGGAGAGAGCAGAGCTCATGCAGGATGATCTAGTGCAGGACTCTCATCGCCAGACTGCTCAGGTTCCCAGAGGATCCCGATCTGCAGCTATCCCAGTGACTGACTCCAGGGCTACCACTTCAGCACCTCCTACAGCTCTAGCAGTTACTCCAGCTCCAGCATCCACTCCTCCAGCGCAGACATCAGCAGAAGTCTTCGCCGATGCCGTCATTTCTACTCCAGACGGGAGCCGCCAGCAGAGCCCACAGTGACGCTTAGTTCTATGCTTTTTCGAACTTTTTGGTAACTTGTTGCCAAAGGGGGAGAAATTGTATAGATCATAGGGCTTCGAGAGAGAGAGTGCTCTTTCGTTCTTTTGCCGGTTTTCTTTGAGATACATTTGGTTCTTTTGATCTTGATACTTTCAGTGTGCTTGCTACTACGTTTGATGCTACCTTTATGAGTGCTTGGTCATACTATGCTTTAATGTGTGCTTAATGCTTATCATATGCTATTCCTTCTTGTATGATCATTTACTCATGTCTTGGTGATTGGGTGCATGTTATTCATTCTTATCATTTTGTGCGCTCCACCAAGATGTATGTGACATGGAAGAGTGCCCCATAATCCTAATCGATTGTGCATTTGCATTCAAATGCAAATTTTAAATAATGCACAAATTTAGGGGGAGCTCTTGTTTATCACATACTTCTCAAAGCGACGATATTATTCATTGATTATATCTTTTGTCGAAGCTTTGATCTATATGTTGTCATCAATTACCAAAAAGGGGGAGATTGAAAGTGCAACTAATCCCCGGGTGGTTTTGGTAATTAATAACAAAATATATATCATTGAACTAATATTTACTTGAGAATCATTTCAGAGAAGTTCGATGATATGGGTATGGAAATGTCTGAAGAAGTGGACCCCTCAAAATGCTAAGACAAGCATTGGCAAAAGCTCAAGACTCCATTTTTGGTTTAGTGATCAAAGATCACATTGAGTCCATAGGAAAAGCCAATACTATTAAAAGGGGATGAGGTTGTGTTGATGATCTGGTTGCTCAAGTGCTTAGTGATTTAGCTCCTTCAACTATCAGCAACTTTCACTACTAAACACACTCATAAGTAATCTCGGACAAACCGATTTTTCCAACTCAGTCCCACCGAGATGAACCACCTCAGCTATTCTTCCAAACCCTAGATATTTCGATCAATCCGATTCTGAGTTCGGTCTCACCGAAACTGGACTGCCAACCTTCTGTAACCGTTTGTCATCATTTCGGAATATCCGAGTTGTTGATTTCGGTCCCACCGATTCTGGCAAGTTCCTACCTTTGACTCATATCGGACACACCGAGATGGTATTTTCGGTCCCACCGAAAACCCCAACGTTCACTATATTTGAACTTTCGGTCTGACCGAGTTTTCACTTCGGTCTCACCGAGATTGCTCAATTATGTGTGTAACGGTTGGATTTTGTGTGGAGGCTATATATACCCCTCCACCCCTCTTCATTCGTGGAGAGAGCCATCAGAAAGTACTACCACTTCTACCTTACACTTTCTGAGAAGAGAACCACCTACCCTTGTGTTGAGATCAAGTCATTCCATTCCTACCATATGAAACTTGATTTCTAGCCTTCCCAAGTTGCTTTCCACTCAATCCTTTCTTCCACCACAGCCATATCAGTGAGGAGAGTTGAGTGTTGGGGAGATTATCATTTGAAGCACAAGAGCAAGGAGTTCATCATCATCAACAACATCTATTACCTTTTGGAGGGTGGTGCCTCCTAGATTGGTTAGGTGTCGCTTGGGAGCCTCCGTCTTCGAGATGTGGAGTTGAACCAAGAAGTTTGTAAGGGCAAGGAGATCGCCTACTTCGTGAAGATCTACCCCGAGTAAGGCTAGTCCTCCGTGGGGCGTAGGCCATGATGGAATAGACAAGGTTGCTTCTTCGTGGACCCTTCGTGGGTGGAGCCCTCCGTGGACTCGCGCAGCCGTTACCCTCCGTGGGTTGAAGTCTCCATCAACGTGGATGTACGATAGCACCACCTATCGGAACCACGAGAAAAATCTCCGTGTCTCCAAATTGCGTTTGATCTTCTCCACCTCTCTTTACTACATGTGCAATTTACTTTCCGCTGCTTATACTCTAGAATTGCATGTGTAGGGTGATACTTGATTTGATCATAATTGTGAAACTGCCTAAAACTGTTCATGATCAAAAGGCAGAATTTTTATATTGTCAAGTAGTCTAATCACCCCCCCTCTAGACATACTTTCGATCCTACAATACATTGTTCATGCACTGTTACAACTACCACCAATTTTACGCTTTTACCCTCCTCTACGACGACACCTGTCGGTGACCCCTTTGAGCTATAAAAGGAGGCCCATGCAGAACGTAGAGGGGGTTCGAGACCAGGAACTTGATCACTCCCACGCTCGGTGTAACTAGTACTGTAGATCTTCAAGCTCCCGAGCTCAAGAACTCAATACAACCAAGGCAGGAGTAGGGTTTTACGCATCCGTGCGGCCCGAACCTGGGTAAACTGCTCGCGTGTGCCCCTCGATCTGCTCTTTGTGCTGCCTCCGCCCCATCACCGTACCGACAAGGGGCTCCGGTCCCATAGGTGTTCGTGGGCGATCAGTTTCCCCGACATCTTTGGCGCGCCAGGTAGGGGGCGTCGAGGTTGTGCGAACCTGATCCGGCGCTCATGCAGGCGCAATCTTCAGCAACCTTTTCAGCTTCATCAACCTCATCGACTACACCAGCATGCCGCCGAAGAAGAAGGCTTCGGAGGTCGGAGGCCCGTCCGCGTCGATCCCACCACCACCAGAACCCACGGTTGGTGGGGTAGACGCTGGCGGAAGGGTAGACGCCGGTGAGGACACTCACGGCGCCGCCAAGTCCAAGGACAAAACGGACGACCGGGCGAACTCCAAAGCCTCGGCGTCTGTGCACGCACCTCGTCCCTCTCAGGAGGTGCCGGGCCAGCAGCGGCGTGGTACCCACGGTACCATCCGCCTGCTGGGACAAGGCCAAGCCGGCGGGTCGCGGGACGCTCAAGGCCAGCGCGCTGGTACGAGCAAGGCGCGGTCGCCGGGGCGAGACCCTGCTCCTTCTAACCCTGTTAGAAGTCCAAGCATATCTCGCTCCTCACATCGCTCGCCACCGCTTCCCTCCTCTCCAGCAGAAGCTCTAGCCAGAGCTCAACTGCTCCTCGACTTCCCTCCAGCGGCAGACAAGGCCGAAGACTAGAGGGCGACGATCCAGAGCCTCATCGCCTTCGCCAACAACGACACGCCGCAGCAGCCGGCAACATCACGGCCGCGGCAAGTCGACCAAGCGAAGGCCGATGGATACAAGACCGCCGGGGGTGCAACCACCGTGCACTCCCCGCCGCGGAAGCAGAAATCGCCGGCCCGTCGGATCAACGTCGACGACGACTCCACGGCGTCGTCGGATCCGCGGGCCCGCCGCGATCAACGCCAAGTCCTCGACGACAGGCGACAAGAAGACACTTGGACTCGCATTGAGCGTCGAAGAGAAGCCCGAAGACAGTCCGACCAGCGCGCTGGGACTACTGTCGACGTGCACGCGCCCGGTGAACCAGGCGACTTGCCGTACGCGGCAGGCTGCCCTGCGTTCACCCGAGAGCTGCGGCAAGTCCAGTGGCCCAGCATGAAGAACTTTAAGCCCGACGTACCAGAGAAGTATGACGGCAAGACACACCCCTCGGAGTTCCTCAGCATCTACACCATTGCGGTGCAGGCTGCCGGGGGACGCGACGAGAAGATCTTAACGAACTACTTCCCGCTCGTGCTTAAGCCAAACGTCAGATCTTGGCTTATGCACTTGCCGGAGAACTCCATCTCTTCTTGGGCGGATCTGTGCCACCAGTTTGTCGGCGCCTTCACGGGCGGCCACAAACCCCACGGCCAGGAGAGCGATCTCCACATCCTTGCCCAGAAGGAGGGAGAGTCCCTGCGCAAGTACATCCAGAGGTTCAGCCGCGTTCAGCACAACATACCAGATGTCCACCCTGCCGCGGTTATCAGCGCGTTCTACCAGAACGTGCGCAACCGCCGGATGAGGGAGGAGATGGCGATGACCAAGATACGGGACGTCAGCGAGCTTTACGCTCTGGCTGACAAGTGTGCGCGCGCTGAAGAAGGGAGGAGACTCCCCGGAGAAGATACTGGAGCAGGAGGAACAGACAGCGAGGATGCCGCCCCGGCAAGGAAAAACCGGCGGCGGAACAATAAGAAGAAGAAGAACAAGGAAGTACTGGTTGTCGAGCAGTCCGGCAAGGAGGCTGCCGCCAAGAAGACACAGGCTGGTGGCTCCGGCAAGGAGGCCACCCCTGTAGCGGTCGCCGACAAGCAGGACGGCTCCGACAAGCAGTACTGTAAGATCCACCGCACCAAGGGCCACGATCTCTAGAACTGCAAGAGGGTCGAATACCTCGTAGAGCAGCAGAAGGCTGAATACGAGCGACGCAACAAGGAGAAGGCCCAAGGAGGCGGAGGAGAGTCCGGCAAGAAGCGGCCGTTCAATGGCCGGGGAGGACGCCGCGGCAAGGCCAAGCAGCGGCAAGGAGACAGACCTCCCCGGGGCCGCGACAAGGATGAAGACGAAGACGATGACGAGGACATGGATGAAGGAGATAACAGCGAGCAGGAGTTCCAGAAGGCCACAGAAGTTTTGTGCGTCGATGGAGGTGCCTCTCTGCACACTTCCCACCGCCAACTCAAGCAATCGGTGCGGGAAGTGAATGCAGCTGAGCCACCCGTCGAGTCGCGCAAGCTGCTGAAGTGGTCCAGCACGCCCATCATCTTCGACCTTGAGGACCACCCTGACCGCACAACTGCGTTCGGGTGCCTGCCGATGTTGGTTTCGCCAACCATCCGCAACCTCAAGGTCACCAAGATGTTGGTTGACAGCGGGGCCGGCCTCAACTTGATCTCCTCTGCTGTAATCCGGAAGCTGCAGATCCCCGACAACAAGCTCGAAGAAACCGGGACATTCCAAGGAATCAACCCGGGAAGGAGCAAGCCGAAGAGGAAGATCACACTGCCAGTAACCTTTGGCGGAGAACTAAACTTCAGGACTGAGAGGATTACCTTTGACGTTGCCGATATCCCATTGCCATACAATGGGATACTTGGCTGTCCTGCACTCGCCAAGTTCATGGCAGCCTCTCACTATGCATACAACATGCTCAAGATGCCGGGGCCAATAAGCGTCATCTCTGTCCCCGGCGACAAGAAGGATGCGCTTATCTGCGCCGACAAGATCTACCGGGATGTAGCAGCCGCGGCAGATAGCAAGACACTTGCCGCTGAAGCTCCCGGGGGGAAGACCAAGACCAAGTCCGGCAAGAGCTCTGGGGCCCACTCCGGCAAACGCACCTCTTCGGAGTGCTGCGCTGCCGTCGAGGACGCACCATCGAGCTCCATCGGCAAGTGCAAGAAAGGAATGGCAGCTCCACCTGCAACCAAGAAGGTGTCCGCAAAGGAGGACAGCACTGGTGGTACCTTCACCATCAGTGCTACGCTCGACCCCAAATAGGAAAGCGCGCTCGTTGCCTTCCTGCGGGCGAATGTCGACGTGTTTGCATGGCAACCGTCTGACATCCCCGGCGTTCCCAGGAAGGTAATTGAGCACAAGCTTGTTGTTTGTCCTCACGCGTGGCCCGTCAAGCAGAAGGTCAGGAAGCAAGCTGTGGAGCGCCAAGAGTTTATTGCCGAGGAGATCAAGAAGTTGGAAGCAGCAGGCCTGGTTAGAGGTGTACTTCATCCTACATGGTTGGCCAATCCAGTTGTCGTGTGAAAAGCTAATGGGAAGTGGAGACTTTGTATAGACTTCACTGATGTGAATAAAGCTTGTCCCAAGGATCCATTTCCCTTGCCGTGCATTGACCAGATTGTTGACTCCACGGCCGGATGTGAGTTGCTTTCATTTCTCGATGCATACTCCAGGTATCACCAGATATTCATGGCTGCGGAAGACGAAGAGAAGACCGCATTCATTACTCCATGTGGCACTTACTGTTTCATACGCATGCCCTTTGGACTGAAGAATGCGGGCTCAACATTTGCAAGGGTGGTCCACACTGCTTTTGAGCCACAGATACACAGGAATGTAGAAGCCTACATGGATGATATAGTGGTCAATAGCAAGGACAAGGATACCCTGATACAAGACCTAGAAGAAACCTTTGAGAATCTGCGCAAGATACAACTCAAGTTGAACCCTGAGAAGTGCGTTTTCGGAGTCCCCTCCGGCAAGCTTCTCGGGTTCTTTGTGTCCCAGAGAGGGATTGAAGCCAATCTCGACAAGATAAAAGCCATCGAGCAGATCGAAGCCCCGAAGCGCGTCAAGGACGTAAGGAGACTTGCTGGTTGTGTGGCTGCCCTCAGCAGGTTCATTTCAAAGTCTGTAGAACGCACCCTGCCTTTCTTCAAAATCTTGAAAAAGGCAGGTCCTATGAAATGGACTCCGGAAGCGGAGGCAGCGCTGCATGACTTGAAAGGATACCTATCCTCTACTCCTATACTTGTCGCACCTAGGCCACAAGTGAAGTTGCTGCTGTACTTAGCAGCAACCAATCAAGTGGTTAGTGCTGCGTTAGTAGCCGAAAGGTTGGCAGAGGAGGAGCCCACAGCCCCGGCAAGCACATCCAGCGACAAGCAGGGGGCTTCCCCGACAAGCTCTGACTCCGACAAGGACCAGACTGCGCAGGAACAAGGAGAAGTGCGAAAGAAGATGGTGCAGCGCCCAGTTTATTTTGTAAGTTCCCTCTTGCAGGGGGCTAGATCAAGATACTCTGGGGTGCAGAAGTTACTTTTCAGCCTCCTCATGGCCTCAAGAAAGCTGCGCCACTACTTCCAAGCACACGAGATAACGGTGGTCACTCGCTTTCCGTTGAAGAGGATATTGCAAAATCCAGAAGCAACATGCAGGATCGTCGAGTGGGCACTAGAGTTGTCAAGCTTTGGTCTCAAGTTTGAGAGTACTTCAACTATACAGAGCAGAGCTTTGGCAGAGTTCATAGCAGAGTGGACACCAACACCAGACGAAGAAGTTCCAGAGACAAACATCCCCGTCCGAGAAGCAAGCAAGGAATGGGTAATGTACTTCGATGGTGCCTTCTCGCTGCAAGGCGCCGGTGCTGGTGTGCTGCTTGTCGCACCCACCGGAGAGCACCTCAAGTACATGGTCCAAATGCACTTTCCCAAGGAGCAAGCGACAAACAATACTGCTGAGTATGAAGGTTTGCTTGCCGGCCTCAGAATTGCGGCCGAACTTGGGATCAAGAAACTGATTGTGCGGGGAGATTCACAGTTGGTGGTCCGACAAGTAAACAAGAGCTACCAGAGTCCTTTGATGGAAGCTTATGTCGATGAAGTGAGGAAGCTTGAAGAACACTTTGAAGGCCTACAGATGGAGCACGTCCCAAGAGCTCAGAATGATATCGCAGATGGCCTCTCAAAGTGTGCTGCAATGAAGTTACCTGTGGAACCAGGGACCTTCGTGCTCAAGCTAACTCAGCCGTCCGTTACACCATCAGTTGGACAAAGCAAGAAGAGGAAGTTGGTCTCCGGCGACTACTTGCCGGCAGAACTTCCTGAAGCCGCCGCCAAGATCCCCAAGATCAACAACCGAGATGCTGAGGAACAATCTGCTCCTGCGGACCTAAGGGTCCGTACAGTTGAAGCAGGCGTTCCCGGCAAGACTTGCCCCGGCAGGCTTGCCGGGGAACACTCAGCTCCGGCAGAGCCGCAGGTTCTTGCCGTAGAAGCTGAGGTTCCCGCAGCAGCCCTGATGCCTTTAGTCCTTGTTGTTGAGCCTCAGGCTCCAGCATGGGCACAGCAAATTGTCCGTTTTCTTCAAACTGGAGAACTTCCCGAAGAACCAGAAGAGATAGAGAGGATAACCAGGCAGTCAAGTATGTATCAGTTCGTCGGCAACGAGCTATACAGAAGAAGATTCAATGGAGTCAGGTTGAAGTGCATTTCCCGGGAAGATGGACAAAAGCTGTTGGCAGAGATACACGGAGGCATATGTGGCCACCACATTGGCGCAAGAGCACTTGCCGGGAAGGCGTTCCGGCAAGGTTTCTTTTGGCCAGAAGCCCTCCAAGATGCAACTGCACAAGTAACCAAGTGTGAAGCGTGCCAGTTCCATGCCAAGCAAATACATCATGTTGGAAATATGCCCTAGAGGCAATAATAAAAGAGTTATTATTATATTTCCTTGTTCATGATAATCGTTTATTATCCATGCTATAATTGTATTGATTCGAAACTCAAATACATGTGTGGATAAATAGACAAACTTGAGGTCCCTAGTAAGCCTCTTCAGGACTAGCTCGTTGATCAAAGATGACCGCGGTTTCCAGGTCATAGACATGGGTTGTCATTTGATAACGGGATCACATCATTAGGAGAATGATGTGATGGACGAGACCCAAACGTTAAACATAGCTTTTGATCGTATCAGTTATCGCTATAGTTTTCTGCATGTCAAGTATAAGTTCCTATGACCATGAGATCATGTAACTCACTGACACCGTAGGAGTGCTTTGTGTGTGCCAAACGTCGCAACGTAACTGGGTGACTATAAAGGTACTCTACAGGTATCTCCGAAGGTGTCTGTTGAGTTGACATGGATCTAGACTGGGATTTGTCACTCCGTGTGACGGAGAGGTATCTCCGGGCCCACTCGGTAATACATCATCTCAATGAGCTCAAAGTGACTAAGTAGTTAGTCACGGGATTATGTATTACGGTAACGAGTAAAGAGACTTGCCGGTAACGAGATTGAACTAGGTATAGAGATACCGACGATCGAATCTCGGGCAAGTAACATACCGACGAGACAAAGGGAACTGTATACGGGATTGCCTGAATCCTTGACATCGTGGTTCATCCGATGAGATCATCGAGGAACGTGTGGGAACCAATATGGGTATCCAGATCCCGCTATTGGTTATTGACCTGGGAGTGTCTCGGTCATGTCTGCATAGTTTCCGAACCCGCAGGGTCTACACACTTAAGGTTCGGTGACGCTAGGGTTGTTAGTGAGAACAGTGCATGGTTACCGAAGGTTGTTCGGAGTCCCGGATGAGATCCCGGACGTGACGAGGGTCTCCGGAATGGTCCGGGCACGAAGATTGATATATAGGATGAGAGTGTTCGGAGTCCGGAAGTGTTCCGGGGAGTATCGGGAAGACGGCGGATGACCGAAAGGGGTTTTCGGGGTCCCGGGAAGAGTTTCGGGCCTAATGGGCCACAAAGGGGAGACGCAACAGCCCTCATAGGGCTGTGCGCCCCCCCTGGGCCCTCTCCTCATGCGCCAAGGGGGCTGGACCCCCCTAGGGCTGCCGCACCCCCTTAGGCTTGGGGGGCAAGGCACCTGGGGGGGGAAACCCTAGCCCCAGGGGGCGCCTACCCCTCCCCATCTTCCCTGGCCGCCGGCCCCTAGGGGAAACCCTAGGGCGCCCCCTCCCCTCTCTCCCCCCTATATAAAGAGAGGCAGAGGGAGGGCAGCCACACACGTTCGTGCCTCGGCGCTGCCCTCCCTCTCCCACATCCATCTTCGTAAACTCCGCGGTGCTTGGCGAAGCCCTGCTGGAATCCTCCACCACCATCTCCACCACGCCGTCGTGCTGCCGGTGTCTCCATCAACCTCTCCTCCCCCCTTGCTGGATCAAGAAGGAGGAGACGTCCCCGAGCTGTACGTGTGAAGAACGCGGAGGCACCGTTGTTTCGGTGCTAGGATCTTCGGCGATCTGAATCGCGGCGAGTACGACTCCATCAACCGCGTTCTTGAACGCTTCCGCTTAGCGATCTACAAGGGTATGTGGATCCAACTCTCCCCTCGTAGATGCATCTCCTAGATTGATCTTGGTGAGCGTAGGAAATTTTTTTGTTTCCCATGCAACGTTCCCCAACAGTGGTATCAGAGCCAGGTTCTTGCGTAGATGCTTTCACGAGTAGAACACAAAAGGGTTTGTGGACGTTGATGTTTAGATTGCTTCCCTCCTTAGTCTTTCTTGATTCAGCGGTATTATGGGATGAAGCGGCCCGGACCAACTTTACATGTCCACGTACATGAGACCGGTTCCATCGACAGACATGTGACTTTTGTTGCATAAGATGGCTGGCGGGTGTCTGTCTCTCCTATCTAAGTTGAATCGGAATAGAAAAAGGCGGTCCTTGTAGAAGGTTAAATAGCAACTTAAATATCACCTTGTGGCTTTGCGTAGGTAAGAAGCGTTCTTGCTAGATACCCATAGCAGCCACGTAAAACATGCAACAACAAATTAGAGGACGTCTAACTTGTTTTTGCAGGGTATGTATGTGATATGATATGGCCAATGACATGATGAGATATATTTGATGTATGAGATGATCATGTTGTAATAGTTAATATCGACTTGCATGTCGATGTATACGGCAACCGGCAGGAGCCATAGGGTTGTCTTTAATATTTGTATGACCTGCGTGTCAATCATTAAGCGCTTTGTAATGCTTTACTTTATCGCTAAACGGTAGCAATAGTAGTAAGAGCATGGTGGGCGCGCGACAACCCCGATGGCGACACGATGATGGAGATCATGATGATGGGGATCATGGTGTGGCGCCGGTGACGATGGAGATCATGCCGGTGCTTTGGAGATGGAGATCAAAAGCACGAGTTGATGGCCATATCATGTCACTTATGATTTGCATGTGATGTTAATCCTTTTATGCATCTTATTTTGCTTAGGACGACGGTAGCATTATAAGATGATCCCTCACTAAAATTTCAAGATAAAATTGTGTTCCCCCCGAGTGTGCGCCGTTGCGAAGGTTCGTCGTTTCGAAGCACCACGTGATGGTCGGGTGTGATAGACTCTACGTTCGCATACAACGGGTGCAAGCCAGTTTTGCACATGCAGAACACTCGGGTTAGACTTGACGAGCCTAGCATGTACAGACATGGCCTCGGAACGCGGAAGACCGAAAGGTCGAGCATGAGTCATATAGTAGATATGATCAACATGTAGATGTTCACCATTGACACCACCTCATCTCACGTGATGATCGGACTTGGGTTGGTGGATCTGGATCATGCCACGCTCGAATGACCAGAGGGATGTCAATTTGAGTGGGAGTTATAAGTAATTTGATTAGTTAAAACTCACTTATCATGAACAATAGTCTAAGATGTCTTTGCAAATGTTTTGTTGTAGATGGCTCGCGCAGTAGCTCCCCTGAATTTTAATGCGTTCCTAGAGAAAGCTAAACTGAAAGATGATGGGAGCAACTTTGTGGACTGGCTCCGCAATCTGAGGATCATCCTCACAGCTGCCCAAAAGGTTTATGTCCTAAGTGCACCGCTAGGTGAACCCCCCGCTCCGGCCTCTGTGGACGTTATGAACGCCTGGCAGACGCGCTCGGATGACTACTCAGTCGTGCAGTGTGCCATGTTGTATAGCTTGGAAGGAGGACTTCAAAGGCGTTTTGAACGTCATGGAGCATATGAGATGTTCCAGGAGTTGAAGTTCATCTTTGAAAAGAATGCTAAGATCGAGAGGTATGAGACCACCGATAAATTCTTTGCTTGCAAGATGGAGGAGAATTCGTCTGTCAGTGAGCACTTGCTGAAGATGTCTGGGTACTATACCCGCATAGCTGATCTGGGACTTGTGTTCCCGGAGGAGGCTATCATTGACATAATTCTCCAGTCACTCCCACCTAGCTACAAGAGCTTCGTGCAGCAGTATAACATGCAAGGGATGAACAAGTCCATCGCCGAGCTGTTTTCAATGCTGAAAGTCGCTGAGGCAGACATCCAGAAGGAGTATCAAGTGTTGATGGTCAATAAAACTACCAGTTTCAAGAAAAATGGCAAGGGCAAGAAGGGTAACTCTAAGAAGGGTGGCAAGGCAGTTGCTCATCCAGTGAAGAAACCCAAGGCAGGGCCCAAGCCAGAGACTGAGTGTTTCTATTGCAAGGGGAACGGCCACTGGAAGCGGAACTGCCCCAAGTATCTGGCAGACAAGAAGGGGGCTAACAACAACAACAAGCAAGGTATATGTGATATACATGTTATTGATGTGTACCTTACCAACTCTCGTTGTAGTGCCTGGGTATTTGATACCGGTTCGGTTGCTCACATTTGCAACTCTAAACAGGAACTACGGAATAAACGGAGGCTGGCGAAGGACGAAGTGACGATGCGCGTGGGGAATGGTTCCAAGGTTGATGTGATCGCCGTCGGCACGCTCGCTCTTCGATTACCATCGGGATTAGTTATGAACCTGAATAATTGTTATTTAGTGCCTGCGTTGAGCATGAACATTATATCTGGATCTTGTTTATTGCGAGACGGTTACTCATTTAAATCAGAGAATAAAGGTTGTTCTATTTATATGGGTAATATCTTTTATGGTCATGCACCCGAAGTAGGGGGTTTATTCTTATTGAATCTCGATAGTGATGATACACATGTTCATAACATTGATGCCAAAAGATGTAGAGTTGATAACAATAATACAACTTTCTTGTGGCACTGCCGTCTGGGTCATATCGGCGTAAAACGAATGAGGAAGCTCCATGCTGATGGACTTTTGGAGTCTCTTGATTTTGAATCACTTGACACATGCGAGCCGTGCCTCATGGGCAAGATGACAAGGACCCCGTTTTCAGGAACAATGGAACGGGCAAGTGACTTATTGGAAATCATACATACTGATGTGTGTGGCCCAATGAGTGTCACGGCGCGCGGTGGATATCGTTATTTTCTCACCTTCACTGACGACTTAAGTAGATATGGGTATATTTACTTAATGAAACATAAGTCTGAAACGTTTGAAAAGTTCAAGCAATTTCAGAGTGAAGTTGAGAATCATCGTAACAAGAAGATCAAGTTCCTACGATCTGATCGAGGGGGAGAGTATCTGAGTTATGAGTTTGGCAATCACTTAAGAAAATGTGGAATTGTTTCACAGTTGACGCCACCTGGAACACCACAGCGTAATGGTGTGTCCGAACGTCGTAATCGAACCCTATTAGATATGGTGCGTTCTATGATGTCTCTTGCCGATTTGCCACTATCGTTCTGGGGATATGCGTTAGAGACAGCTGCATTCACTTTAAATAGGGCTCCATCTAAGTCCGTTGAGACAACACCGTATGAACTATGGTTTGGTAAGAAACCTAAGTTGTCTTTTCTCAAAGTTTGGGGTTGCGATGCTTATGTCAAAAGGCTTCAGCCAGAAAAGCTCGAACCCAAAGCAGACAAATGTGTCTTCATAGGATACCCAAAAGAGACAGTTGGGTACACCTTCTATCTCAGATCCGAGGGCAAAGTGTTTGTCGCTAAGAACGGGTCCTTTCTCGAGAAAGAGTTTCTCTCGAAAGAATTGAGTGGGAGGAAGGTAGAACTTGATGAGGTTATTGAACCTCTACTTCAACCAGAGAGTAGCGCAGAACAGAAAGATGTTTTTGTGGAGCCTGCAGAGGTTGAAGAGGAAGCCAATGATGATGATCAAGAAGCTTCTGATCAAGTTACTACTGAACCTCATAGGTCGACAAGGGTACGCACTGCACCTGAGTGGTATGGTAACCCTGTCTTGGAGGTCATGTTGTTGGACAACAGTGAACCTACGAGCTATGGAGAAGCGATGGTGGGCCCGGATTCCGACAAATGGTTAGAGGCCATGAAATCCGAGATGGGATCCATGTATGAAAACAAAGTATGGACTTTGGAAGTATTACCTGAAGGGCGGAAGGCCATTCAGAATAAATGGATTTTTAAGAGGAAGACGGACGCTGACGGCAATGTCACCGTGTATAAAGCTCGACTTGTGGCAAAGGGTTTTTCACAAGTTCAAGGGATTGACTACGATGAGACTTTCTCACCCGTAGCGATGCTTAAATCCGTCCGAATCATGTTAGCAATAGCTGCATATTTCGATTATGAAATTTGGCAGATGGATGTCAAAACAGCGTTCCTTAACGGTTTTCTTAAGGAAGAGTTGTATATGATGCAACCAGAAGGTTTTGTCGATACAGAGAATGCTGACAAAGTATGCAGGCTCCAGCGTTCCATTTATGGGCTGGTGCAAGCATCTCGGAGTTGGAATCTTCGCTTTGATGAGGTGATCAAAGCGTTTGGGTTTATACAAGTTTACAATGAAGCTTGTATTTACAAGAAAGTGAGTGGGAGCTCTATAGCGTTTCTGATATTATATGTGGATGACATATTGCTGATTGGAAACAATATAGAATTTTTGGATAGCATGAAGGGGTATTTGAACAAGAGTTTTTCGATGAAGGATCTCGGTGAAGCTGCTTTCATATTGGGCATCAAGATCTATAGAGATAGATCAAGACGCTTGATAGGACTTTCACAAAGTACATACCTTGATAAAGTTTTGAAGAAGTTCAAAATGGATCAATCCAAGAAGGGGTTCTTGCCGGTATTGCAAGGTACAAAGTTGAGTAAGACTCAATGCCCAGTGACTGCGGAAGATAGAGAAAAGATGAGTGTCGTCCCCTATGCTTCAGCCATAGGCTCTATCATGTATGCAATGCTGTGCACAAGACCAGATGTCAGCCTTGCCATAAGTATGGCCGGAAGGTTTCAAAGTAATCCTGGTATGGATCACTGGACAGCGGTCAAGAATATCCTAAAGTACCTGAAAAGGACTAAGGAAATGTTTCTCGTTTATGGAGGTGATCAAGAGCTCGTCGTAAAGGGTTACGTCGATGCAAGCTTTGACACTGATCCGGATGACTCTAAGTCTCAAACCGGATACGTATATATTCTCAACGGGGGTGCGGTAAGCTGGTGCAGTTCCAAGCAAAGCGTGGTAGCCGATTCTACATGCGAAGCGGAGTACATAGCTGCCTCGGAGGCGGCAAAGGAAGGTGTCTGGATGAAGGAGTTCATGACAGATCTTGGAGTTGTGCCTAGTGCATTAAACCCAATGACTCTGTTTTGTGACAACACTGGTGCCATTGCTCTAGCCAAGGAACCAAGGTTTCACAAGAGGACCAGACACATAAAGCGACGCTTCAATTCCATCCGCGATTCAGTCAAGGAGGAGGACATAAGCATTTGCAAAGTACATACGGATTTGAATGTTTCAGATCCGTTGACTAAGCCTCTTCCACGGGCTAAGCATGATCAACACCAAGACTCTATGGGTGTTAGATTCATCACCTTGTAATGCTAGATTATTGACTCTAGTGCAAGTGGGAGACTGTTGGAAATATGCCCTAGAGGCAATAATAAAAGAGTTATTATTATATTTCCTTGTTCATGATAATCGTTTATTATCCATGCTATAATTGTATTGATTGGAAACTCAAATACATGTGTGGATAAATAGACAAACTTGAGGTCCCTAGTAAGCCTCTTCAGGACTAGCTCGTTGATCAAAGATGACCGCGGTTTCCAGGTCATAGACATGGGTTGTCATTTGATAACGGGATCACATCATTAGGAGAATGATGTGATGGACGAGACCCAAACGTTAAACATAGCTTTTGATCGTATCAGTTATCGCTATAGTTTTCTGCATGTCAAGTATAAGTTCCTATGACCATGAGATCATGTAACTCACTGACACCGTAGGAGTGCTTTGTGTGTGCCAAACGTCGCAACGTAACTGGGTGACTATAAAGGTACTCTACAGGTATCTCCGAAGGTGTCTGTTGAGTTGACATGGATCGAGACTGGGATTTGTCACTCCGTGTGACGGAGAGGTATCTCCGGGCCCACTCGGTAATACATCATCTCAATGAGCTCAAAGTGACTAAGTAGTTAGTCACGGGATTATGTATTACGGTAACGAGTAAAGAGACTTGCCGGTAACGAGATTGAACTAGGTATAGAGATACCGACGATCGAATCTCGGGCAAGTAACATACCAACGAGACAAAGGGAACTGTATACGGGATTGCCTGAATCCTTGACATCGTGGTTCATCCGATGAGATCATCGAGGAACGTGTGGGAACCAATATGGGTATCCAGATCCCGCTATTGGTTATTGGCCTGGGAGTGTCTCGGTCATGTCTGCATAGTTTCCGAACCCGCAGGGTCTACACACTTAAGGTTCGGTGACGCTAGGGTTGTTAGTGAGAACAGTGCATGGTTACCGAAGGTTGTTCGGAGTCCCGGATGAGATCCCGGACGTGACGAGGGTCTCCGGAATGGTCCGGGGACGAAGATTGATATATAGGATGAGAGTGTTCGGAGTCCGGAAGTGTTCCGGGGAGTATCGGGAAGACGGCGGATGACCGAAAGGGGTTTTCGGGGTCCCGGAAAGAGTTTCGGGCCTAATGGGCCACAAAGGGGAGACGCAACAGCCCTCATAGGGCTGTGCGCCCCCCCTGGGCCCTCTCCTCATGCGCCAAGGGGGCTGGACCCCCCTAGGGCTGCCGCACCCCCTTAGGCTTGGGGGGCAAGGCACCTGGGGGGGAAACCCTAGCCCCAGGGGGCGCCGCCCCCTCCCCATCTGCCCTGGCCGCCGGCCCCTAGGGGAAACCCTAGGGCGCCCCCTCCCCTCTCTCCCCCCTATATAAAGAGAGGCAGAGGGAGGGCAGCCACACACGTTCGTGCCTCGGCGCTGCCCTCCCTCTCCCACATCCATCTTCGTAAACTCCGCGGTGCTTGGCGAAGCCCTGCTGGAATCCTCCACCACCATCTCCACCACGCCGTCGTGCTGCCGGTGTCTCCATCAACCTCTCCTCCCCCTTGCTGGATCAAGAAGGAGGAGACGTCCCCGAGCTGTACGTGTGAAGAACGCGGAGGCACCGTTGTTTCGGTGCTAGGATCTTCGGCGATCTGAATCGCGGCGAGTACGACTCCATCAACCGCGTTCTTGAACGCTTCCGCTTAGCGATCTACAAGGGTATGTGGATCCAACTCTCCCCTCGTAGATGCATCTCCTAGATTGATCTTGGTGAGCGTAGGAAAATTTTTTGTTTCCCATGCAACGTTCCCCAACACATCAGCCAGCTCAAGCTCTCCAGACGATCCCTTTGTCCTGGACCTTCTCGGTCTGGGGGCTCGACATCCTCGGCCCCTTCCCCCATGCCGTCGGGGGCTTTGAGTACTTGTACGTTGCTATCGACAAGTTCACAAAGTGGCTGGAAGTGGAACCAGTGAGAAAGGTGACCGCACAGTCAACAGTGAAGTTCTTCAGGTCAATTGTTTGCCGTTTCGGAATCCCTAACATGATCATCACCGACAACGGCACACAGTTCACGAGTCGCGCCTTCATGCAGTACGTCTAAGACCTTGGCGCCAAGGTCTGCTTCGCTTCTGTTGCTCACCCAAGGAGCAATGGTCAAGCGGAGAGGGCCAATGCTGAAGTGCTGCACGGACTCAAGACAAGAACCTTTGACAGGCTACACAAGTGCGGAAGAAACTGGATCGAGGAGTTGCCGGCGGCTCTTTGGTCAATCAGAACGACACCAAATCGAGCTACCGGACAGACACCCTTTGCTCTTGTCTATGGAGCAGAGGCAGTTCTCCCCACGGAACTCGTATACGGGTCTCCTCGAGTGCTCGCTTACGATGAGCTCGAGCAAGAGCAGTTGCGGCAAGATGATGCATTGCTCCTCGAGGAGGACCGTCTCCAGGCTGCTGTACGAGCTGCTCGATACCAGCAAGCTTTGCATCGCTATCATAGCCGCAAAGTCAAGGCCAGGAGTCTCGAGGAAGGCGACCTTGTTCTTCGGCGCGTTCAGTCCGCCAAGAATTCCAACAAGTTGACGCCGAAGTGGGAAGGCCCTTATCGGGTGAGACAAGTCACAAGGCCCGGCGCTGTCCGCCTTGAGACCGAAGAAGGCCTACCGGTGAGCAACTCCTGGAACATAGAGCATCTTCGCAAGTTTCACCCATGAGGCGCGGTTGCCGTGATCCGCTCCGGCAACCACCTTTTGTACAAGTCTTGCCGCTGTTGCATGTAAACCTTTGTACAAAGCCGGGCGCAGACCCCGTGCATCAGTAAAACTTTTGCGCTTCGCACGGCTTGTCGTTTCATGCATTCTTGTTTTCATTGCATGCATTATCTGACACTTTGTGCAGCATACGATCCCGGTAAGAAATAACAAGCCGCAAGGCTCCATATCTATGTTTCCTCCCTTCTTCCTTTTTCTCTCAAGCAAAAGAAGTGTTCCTCGCACACAAGTTTGCCGGGGGGGAAGGGACAATGGTATGGACCAAGTGCTGTTCAAGAAAGGAAAGCCTTGCCGGGAAGCAAACAATCCATGAAAGCTAAGTTGCCAAAGTTTGAGCATTCAAAATTTTAAAATTCTTAAGTTATCTTCCTTGAACAACCACACTTTGTATGGAAAACCTGTGCGCAGAGGAACCTACCCATGGCTAGTCGTGCCCTTACTTTGTTTCGAGCACGCTCGACAGCTTAAGTGAGCTGCGACAAGTGTCGCGCCCTTATTTCGTTTTCGAGTTTGCTCAACAACCTAAATGTGCTGCGACTAGCTGCGGCAAGGTTTCTTGCCGGCGAGGGCATTGCCAGCAGGCTGCTAAGAGTCCCGCACTCAGCGCTTGCGGCAAGGGTCCCTTTGCCGGCAAGTTCCCTAAAAGCGTAGGGTGGAAAGTATACAAAGTGAAGGAACCAAGCAAGGGAGATAACACTGCATTGACTATCCAAAATAAAGTTATATTACAAGATAACTTGCCGCTGTTCTAACCAACTACTACCCATGACTTAATCGACAGCGGCAAGGGAAACAGAAAGAAGGGAGCCTAGTCTACACGGTCTCCGTCAACCCTCTTGATCTTGCCCGCCTTGGCCATGATGTGGGCAACTCTTGCCTTCAGCGCTTCCATGTCAGCTTCGGGCGGCAAGGTCCGGAGGACGTTCTCAAGATTGATCCCGGGGTTGCGGTAGACGATCTTCGTCAGCACCCGCTCCATAGTACCCATACAAAGCCGGCGTGCCTCGTTAGCCAGCTGCGTGGGGACCCTCTCCCGTAGCTGCGCGAGGGCCGGCGCTACTCCTCTGAAGAACAAGCTCAGCTTGGCGCTGTGGGGGAGGCTCTCGTCGGGGGAGTACACGAGGTGCTCCGCCCTCAGCGCCACCATCTCCTTATCGATGTTGGCGGTGGAGGCGACGAGCTCCTCGGTCCACTGCTCCACCGTCCGCTGGAAGTTGTTTTGCGAGATGGCGGCGCTGTCCAGCAGGGCCCTCTCAGCACGAAGATCATCTTTCAGCTTCGTTTCACGGTCCCGGGCGGCGTCAAGTGAGTCGTTGAGGGTGGAAACCTTCAGCTCCAGATCGGCGATGGAGTCCTTGGCGTCGTTGAGCTCCTTGCCCTTCTCGGAGAGACGGACTTGCAGCTCCGAGTTGGTATGGGCGTCCTTCTCCCGCGCCACGTTGAGCGCGGCAACCCTATCCTCGCTCGCCTTCAAGCTCGTCTCCAACTGCGCCACCCTGGCCTCCAGATCCCTCTTGGCGGTCTCTGCGGCAGCAGCGGCGTCCCTCGCCTCCTGCAGAGCCCCGCCAATGGCCTGCTCGCGAGCGGTGAGGTCGTCCTCGTGACTATCGAGGTCGACCTTCCGCTGGTTGAGCTCTCCCTCCCGCCGAGACAGATCCTCGGCGGCCAGTCGCTGCTGCTCCTCCACCTCGGCCTTCTCGAGGAGGAACGCCTGGTGTGCTCCGGCAAGCTCTTCGCGCTCCTCCGCCAAGTTCCGGAGGGCCGCCTGGTTGGCGGCACGGAGCTCCGCGGCGCGCTTCTCCAGATCAGCACCAGCCTTGGCAACCAGAGCCTCTCGGGACTCCAGCTTGGCTTGCCTGGCCCGGTACAAGCCCAGGAGTCGACGTAGGAGTTGCTCCTCTTCGGCCTCGTTGCTGCTGCCGGGCGCGTCGACAACCCTCAGCCCGGCGGAGGCGAGAACTTCTCCGTCGAAGATCTCCCCCTCCGCGGGTGCCCTTGATGAGGACGCCCACGGGACATGGATAAAGACCCCGTTGGTGGCCTCCAGATAGACTCCCGACCCAGCCGCGGGGGCGGAGGGGTCGGCGGCCGACGCAGCGTCCGGCGCTCCTGCGGCCTCAGGGCCAGCAGTGCGGTCGCCGGTCCCTTCCCCAGCTGCCGCGTCAGCGGTTGGGGCAGTCTCCTCGGCGGCTGGCTCGTCAGCGCCAGCCATTCCTTCAGCGGTGGTGGCGTCGCCAGCATCGCCGCACACTTCCTCCTCGGCGATGGTCTCCATCTCCATCGGCTCCGGGGCGGGCGGATCTAACAGAAGAAAAACAAAGTAAGGATCGTCAAGCAAATATCCAAAAAGATGAATTCAAGAAAAAAGAGAAGTACAAGGGCTACCTGCGCGGGCCTCTTCGGTAACAGGGTCCCTCGCCGGGGAATCCTCCCTTGGCGGCGTAGTAGAAGCCCCTGCCGGCGGAGGGCCGCTGGCGCCTTCCCTTGGCGGGGTGACCACCCTTGTCGGGGAGCTCGCCCTTGGCGGGGTACTCGCCCTTGGCGGAGTACCCGTCCTTGGCGGAGCACCCCCCCTCGCCGGGGAGCTCATCCTTGGCGGGGAGGGTGGAACAAGCGGCTCGTCGGGGGCGGCCTCTTGGTGCTCCTGCGGTTGCGGCTCCACTTCTGCACAAGCAAGCAAGACATCAATAAGGATAAGAAGCTCAAGCACGCCCGATAAGCAGAAAAGCGAACACAGGACTTACGCTGGGGGCTGCGCTGGGGGCTGCTCTCCGGAGCAGCAGGCTGGTCCGGCAAGCTTGTCGCGGGCGCATCCTCCGTCACTGCGACGGGCTCGTCGTCCTCGAGGTCAACCACAGGGATCTTGGCCCTCTTCGCCATCCTCTGGGTCAAGGTCCTGGAAGCCAAACGAGATCAGAGTTCGGCAAAGAGAAATCAAGACAAGAACAACAAGAATCAGAAGAAATGAAAGATGCAAGTGCTTACTCTTCCTCCTCCTCGTCGGAGCTAAGGGCGGAGAAGTCAAATTCCGCCTCGCGTGTCCCAGCGCGAGGAGCTGGAGGAGAAGGCTCCCTCGGGCGCTTGGCGGGCTCCGGGGCCGTGAGCTGCGAAGACCCCGCTCCGGTCGTCGCCGAGGACCGAGGAGCAGAAGGAACACCGGAGTTGCTTCGGGAAGATCCCCCTCCGCTTGCCGCTGGGACACGGGACGCCTCCTTGACGACCTTGCTCGTCGTGGTGGCGCGCGTCGCACGGCGCTTCGGCTGCTGTCGGGGCGCCGGTGGCCTCGCCGTCTCGGTGGTCTTGCGGAGGCGCTTCTTCGGCTGTGGCGGAGGACTTGGTGGTGGCGGAGAGTTCTCTGAGGATGAGGAGGCGTCGTCGAGATTCAGTGACCCGCCCGAGTCTTTGTCGGAATCGCCCGATTCGGCGTCCTCCTCGGCGGGCTCACTGGACTCAGTGCCTTGCCCGGCAGCCTCGCCCGTCCCGGTAGGCTCCCCGGCAGGCTTCCCGGCGGGCCTCAGCAATTTGAGGATTTCCTCCTCCTCGGCCCGGCTCACTGCGTCCGCTGCTTCTGCTTCATCCACTGTATACCCAAACTCGCCCGCGGCCGCAGCTGCGGCGGCCTCCTCCATTCTGGTGGCTATATATGCCACATCCCGCTCGGTGGTCGCCCGGGTGAGGCCTTTCTTCTCCTCAGGGTTGCGCGGCCGCTCAACCAGATTGTCGAAGAAGGTCTGCACGGTCTCTTCCGAAGGCATCAGCCAGGTGGGATCAACCCCGTGGGAGTCGCACTGAGGCATTGCCGCGCGGATGGCACTAAGGGCAGTGTTGTTGCATAGTGGAACTACTCCGTCCGACGCGGTGAACCACTCCGCGTGCTTGGGGTCGTGCTTGAACATCGAGCGGATCATTCCCTTGAGCTCCAAAACGGTGAAGTTATAATTCAGCCCGGGGCGCAGCCGCATGCAGTCTGCCGCATTACCGAACTCCCAAGCAGGTCTCTTCCTATCCTGCAGGGGAGCAATGCGGCGGCGAAGGAAATCAGCCCCAACCTCGCCTATAGTAAGGTTGGCGGCCCGGAGGCGAAGGATCCTAGTAAGAGCAATCTGCAGCTTATCGTCCTCCAAGGCCAAGTCACTCCAATCCTTGCCGCGCACTATTGCAGTCCGGCGCGGCGAGGTAAACTGCTGGGGTTCCTCTTCCATAACCCAGCACCAGTCAGCCCTCCATTCGTCCCACTTGCCGCAGAGCTCTCCAATCAAATACGCCTCTTTCTTGTTGAGCCTGAAGATCCAGGAAATGCCGCCGGAGAGTGGGGATCCAGACTCCACTCTAGGCGTGAAGAAGTGGCGGAAGAGAGCTATGTTGGGGTGGACCCCGACAAAGTTTTCGCACAGATGTGCGAAAACGGACATAGTAAGGACAACATTCGGGGTGAAGTCTAGGAGGTGGAATCCGTATGTGTTCATCACATCGCAGAAAAACTCAGAATACGGAGGACAAAGACCGCAGTGGAAGAACAGAGCAAAGAAGTAGTAACCTCCCGGGTACATGTCGACGGCTTGGGCGGGGAGGACTCTGGTGCGCGGGTGAGCCTTCGTCTCCCTCGCCCAGAACAGGTAATACTTGTCCCGCAGCTCCCTCGCGCCAAGCCTCGGCGGGAAGACCACCATCCTCTTCCGCATGGCTACCAGCTTCGCCGCCTTGTCGGACTTGTCGCTCTTCGCCTTGCTGCTCTTCGGGGCCATGGCGGGGACGGCGGGAAGGGTCGGCGGTGCCGGAGAGGCAGGCGGCGGCGGAAGGGTGGTGGAGCTCGGCTCTCTGTCGACCTTTGGGGAGATGGAGGGCGCCGGGGATTTTTGGAGATTGAAGACACAATGAAAGCAATGGGGGGAAACTGCCCCTGCTTCCTCTGCTTTTAAGGGGGAAGTGGGGCACGTTCCGCATTTTCCCATTAAAGAAACAGGCCACGATCTCTCCCACGACGCCGCGATCGACGCGTGCCGTTAGGGAGGGATGCGGCGAATCTGGAGTGGGAAAAGGCGTGCCGTGGGCCGCGTGTGCCCATGCACTGTTTTGGGCCTGGCCCAACAGCGCTCGGCACCGTGTGTGGCCCAGGCCCGGGGGCTCCTGTCGGTGTACTAAAGTAGGGGTACCTTAGTATCCCGACTTGTGCACGGACAGTAGCAGCGTCCCGTGGTCAGGCTCACCACGCGCCCGCCAAGGCCCACTCTAGATCCTTTGGAGCCATTCAAGAACAAAGTATTCAAGTTAAGAGACAAGACCCCGGCAAGAGGAGCTTGCCAGGAAGGCCGCACCAGGCTCAAGGTTATCATTCTAGCACGAGACCCTGGCAAGAGGAGCTTGCCAGGAAGGCCGAAGAACAGCACCTCAGAAGATATATCGTGGCGCACCATGCGCCCCGACAGGACCCGGAGAGCGACGAGTTTCCGGGCCTGGCAAGATAGCAACCCCGGCAAGGTGCTTGCCGGAGGAGACGTACACTGTGTGCCTGCGCTCCAGCTCATCTGGCCACGCGTCGCCCTGGGGCCCTTCCAGGGGCACGTGGCAGATGGCTGTGCAGCCTAGGGTACACGGTGGCAAGCCGCGGTGACAAGGCCATCGCCGTGGCGAACGGAGACGCATGGACGGACGCTTTTGGGGTGACGGCGACGGGCATTCAATGCCCATGTCCCCCACTGTAACGCCCCGGACACACCCGCCGGTGGTCGTTACTCCTGGCGGGATCTAGACTGGCCTCACATATCAATACTAGTCTTTTCTGCGCACTTTGTCCTCACTCATGCGCACCCGGGAGCAACTTCCCGGTCGGTCACCCATCCTGAAACTACTCCAAGCTGAGCACGCTTAACTTTGGAGTTCTATCCGAATGGGCTCCCGGAAAAGAAGGAATTCCTTATTGATATGAGTAGTCTATCATCCCTAATAAGCCAGGCCATCACATACACCCTCACTCAGAGGAACCGACGTCCTCGTCGGGCCACAGGAACGTTCCCTCTTGGCACAACCGTCTGTGCTTCCAGGACAGCACATGTGCCATGCCGTGTGCCACGACGGGTCACAAACGTCATGCACAACATGACTGCAAACTGTCCGCAAACATCCATGTAACCGCAAGGGTCGGCTCTGATACCAACTTGTAACGCCCCGGACACACCCGCCGGTGGTCGTTACTCCTGGCGGGATCTAGACTGGCCTCACATATCAATACTAGTCTTTTCTGCGCACTTTGTCCTCACTCATGCGCACCCGGGAGCAACTCCCCGGTCGGTCACCCATCCTGAAACTACTCCAAGCTGAGCACGCTTAACTTTGGAGTTCTATCCGAATGGGCTCCCGGAAAAGAAGGAATTCCTTATTGATATGAGTAGTCTATCATCCCTAATAAGCCAGGCCATCACACCCACCGTCAGGGTTAGGTATAGACCACTGTGCATACACTGTTCATGCACTGTTACAACTACCACCAATTTTACGCTTTTACCCTCCTCTACGACGACACCTGTCGGTGACCCCTTTGAGCTATAAAAGGAGGCCCATGCAGAACGTAGAGGGGGTTCGAGACCAGGAACTTGATCACTCCCACGCTCGGTGTAGCTAGTACTGTAGATCTTCAAGCTCCCGAGCTCAAGAACTCAATACAACCAAGGCAGGAGTAGGGTTTTACGCATCCGTGCGGCCCGAACCTGGGTAAACTGCCCGCGTGTGCCCCTCGATCTGCTCTTTGTGCTCCCTCCGCCCCCTCACCGTACCGACAAGGGGCTCCGGTCCCATAGGTGTTCGTGGGCAATCAGTTTCCCCTACACCCTTCCAACAGCCCACCAAACCAACCCAAACCCCTCCCTTCATCTAGGCCATCCAATTGTGATCGCGTGGCCGAAAACCTCACCTCATTTGGACAACCCTAGCTCCTTGTGCCTATATAAACGTCCATCTCCCCCAATTTTCGCGTCTGAAACCCTAATGCTTCCACAGTTCGCCGCTGGTGCTTCCACCGTTGAAGCCCGGTGTTTCCACCGTTGAGCCACCGTGCTTCCGACGTCCCAGAAAAACCGTGCTTCCGAAGTTCGTCGCCGTGCTTCCTCAGGCCGCCAGCTGTGCTTCCGTCCGACGAGCGGGCCCGCGCCCGGTCGTCTCCTACCTCGCCCCGCCGACCCCGTTCTTCTCCGCCTCCGACCGCCGCCGTGACCTCCCGCCGGAGAACCTCCGCCGCCGGGCCGTCTCTCCCTCGCCGCCGGGAGCCGCTCCGCCACCTCCGGTCCCTCACCGCGCCGCCACCTTCTCCGGCCCTCGCCGACCGGTGCCGCCCCGCTGCTCCCAGGCCGCCGGAGCCCCACACCTCCGGCCACATCTCCGGCCAGGTGGCCGCCGGACTTCCCCCGCCTTCCGTCGGGCCCGAGGCCCCGAGGCGCTCGTGCCGCCGCCGCTCGATCGGCACGAGGGGCCGATCCCCTCGATCGGATCGGGGATCCAGCGCCGATCTGCCGGGCCAACCCTAGCGGGCCGGTAGCCCGCAAGCGCAGGTGTGCCGCGTTGACCCCCGCCCGAGGCCCGTTTGACCGCCGCCAGTTCCGGCCCGGTTGACCCCGTTTGACCCTGAGGTTTTTTTTACTAAGTCCCTGTTAATTTTGATGTCTGATGCTGTTTTGTTTTGGTGATAACTTTTTGTGTGATGGTCCGAATTGAGCAAATGATATGTCAAAATGATCGTGGAGACATGTACTACGTTTTGTTCCTTTGCGCCATGCATGTTTGAGGTCATCTAGATGCTTAAATATCTGTTGCAAGAGTGCTACTTGTTATAAACTCCTGTTAGTAGTTGTTTTCATGCCGTCTTTGCAATGTGATAACTTGGTGCATGTTTATCCAAATGAAGCAAATGATATGTCCACGTGTTCATCATGTTATGCTCTACATGTTGGTTGCTTTAGCTTGCATGATAGATTTCATCTTGCCATGTTTATCTCCTTTGCAAAGTGCTATGTGGCTGTTATGTCGTTAAACTTGTTACGAGATGCCTCGTAGAGGAGCTCGTTGCTATTGATGTGGTTGTCCCCTTGATGCATGCTTAGATGATTTGGATTCACCATCATGTGTACTTTGCTATGGTGCTTACCACTTGCCATGCCATGCTTTGAGGTGACTTAAACTTGCCCGCAAAGATGGCATGATGTTACTACTGTTTTAACACTTAGTGAAATTTCACTAAGTCTGGAATCTGTAATTTCCAGATGCCATGTTTGCTTGTTGTTCTAGGCAAATCCATGTTAGTTTTGGGGTGACTCTTGATGATTCCTTGTTGTATAAGTTGTTGGCTATCCATTCATGCTCTCACATGCTTATTTGAGTGGCTGTAGCATATTTAACTTTTGCTCCCAAGTTGCTATAAAACACTGCTGTCAGGATTTTGTTGTCAAGTTCAAAATGTCATAGCATGTTGCTATTGATCCATGGCTCCTTTGGAGATGCTCCAATGGAATTGTTTGCTGTAGGATATGTCTACTTTATGTCAATGCCCATTGCCATGATGTTTGAGTGCTGTAGACTATTTATCTCTTGCTCTGAAGTTGCTATGTGGCTGTTATTTTCAGCTTGTGCATGTTTATTGTTTCGGGTGTAACTTTTAGCCCGTTGCTCCGTTTTGATCAAGTCCTATATGTAACTTGTGTGATTTTGCATGTAGATTCATAATATCCTATTGTTATCATGTTTTGAAGCATTTATCTTGTTGCACATTGTCATGCTCCTTGTGCATTAACACTGTGCTTCCTATGTAGACTTTCTGTGCTTCCATAGTGCATCTGCATTGCTTCCATAGTGCATCAGCCATGCATCCAGTAGTTTTGTGCATTGCATCTTGTTGATTTCGTGCCTTGTGTGTTTGTGTTGAGTAGAGCCGGAAGCTGAGTACGAGTACGAGAACGAGGTTACTACCGAGGTTGAAAACGAGGAGCTCTCTTACGATCCCATCGACAACTCTTCAGGCAAGATGACCGAACCCAGATAACATTACTATCTTTGCCTATTGCTAGAAGTCTCGTTCTATAGTTTCGCCTCGATGCCCATGTTTTCCTGTCAGCCTCCTATTGTAACCATGAACCTGTTTAACCAACCTACCTATGCAAACCATTGATTGGCTATAAGTAAGCTTCGCTCAGCCCCTCTTATAGCATTGTTAGTTGCAGGAGAAGATTGAAGATTTCTTGCTTCTTGTTGAAGCTTGTTGGGATATCACACTATATTAACTCTTAATGAAATCATCTATATATTGGTAATGGGTGGAAGGCTAAGCCTTTTGCTTGGTGTTTTGTTCCACTCATGCCGCTAGGAACCGTATAAACCGGTGTTATGTTCCTTGATTATGCGTTCCTCACACGGTTGGGTTATGGGACCCCCTCGATAAACCGCTAAGTGCTAAGTCTTTTCCAGCAAGTCCCAACATTGGTACTATTTGCCTAATAACTAAAACTTGCATAGGGTCTTGCAAACCCGAGTTCTTAATCAACAACCCCGGGCCAGTGCTCCACATGAGTGTTGGTCCGAACTAGGCAACCTGCGGGGCCACCACGAGGGAACTCGAGTATTGGTAAAAACCCGTAGCTTGTCCCATCCGGTCGTGGCCTGAGACTAGATACGCGCGGCTATTGTCAGGGTGTCGGCACGCCAGGAGGATTTGCTAGATTAGCCTTACCTTAGTCGGAGTATCTTGAGCACGGGATTCCGAGGATACTCGGGCCTTCCCACCTTGGAGTTGCGACTCCGCGGATCGTGGGCTTGTCATGGGCCAAGTTGGAACACCCCTGCAGGGTTATGAACTTTCGAAAGCCGTGCTCGCGGTTATGTGGCAGATGGGATCTTGTTAATATCCGGTTGTAGAAAACTTGACACCATGTTTCAATACACTACCAGTGTGAGTACCGTGACGGTCATTTTCCGAAAGGGATTCGGGAGATGAACACGGTGGGGTTATGTTTGACTTGCTAGTTAGGATCACTTCGTGATCATCTCTCGACCGAGGCACCTTCTCTTCTCGCTCTCTTTTACGTAGTTAGTGCTAGTGCTGCTGCAACCTCTTTTTCTTTCTTTCAGCCTTGTTCCACACCAAAGGCTTGGATAGTCGTGTTACCCGGGAACGGGATTGCTGAGTCCTCTGTGGCTCACAGTTACTTCACCACACCAGATGCAGGTATGATGGTGAGCTACACAGGCGATGGCACTGAGCTAGACTGGGAGTACGACGAGGAGCGTAGCCGTTACTACGTGAACTATCCGGTTGATCAGTAGAGCTTCTACTAGGATTTGATCTAGACCTGTGGTTTAATGTTATGTTTGGTATCTTTCATTTGGATCTTTACCCTTAGATGGGCTGTGATGTTTATTTGAATGATGATTGGATATGTAATGAATTTGTGTGACGTGGCAAGTGTAAGCCAACTATCTTTTCTCTTTCATCCCTATTTTTACATGAGATGTGCAAAGGTACCAAACTTGCGATCATTCCAGAATGGGCTTATATCTTTAAGTCGTGCCTCGACACGTAGGAGATATAGTCCCATCCTGGGCATTACAAATGGTCTAATAATGCATCTAGACCAAGTGGCACAAGTTTTGGAGAAGGGTAACTTGATAAGAGTACCCCAAAACCATTTCTGTTCAGATTCAAATTTGAACAACTTTACATTACCAACTTTTTACTTGTGACCTAAAATTTTGTGGGCATGATCACAACCCCAAATGATGACACTACACCAAGTGGTGCATCAAGGAGGAATGATTTGCTTAACTTAAACTTGGAAAATCTATTTCTGTTGATTTCTAGGGTTTACCAAAGCTACATTGGCAAGTTTCTTCAAATGAGCCCAAACTTGGTGTTACACCCTATTTCTATATACCATTTGATCCTGTTAAGTCTCATGTCAATTGGAAATCATATGCCTGCCCAAAACCACATCAAACACCTTCTGGTGATTTTCCAAAACTATCACTTTTACCTCTTTCCTTGTTCTCCTTGAGCTAGGCTTTTTACCACAGCTTCCCCAAGTCCCCTTGCACCTCCAGTAACTCTCCCCTGGCCTCAGCTCAATGATTGGGGGGGGGGGTAAAACCCCATTTTACTTTCTGGACATCCACTTTCACCTTTCGCTCTCAGCACTCTCTCCTTCTAGAAGCCTTCCATGGCATCCAACACCTCTCCCACATTCTTTACTCCCCCCCTAGAGCCAATGGACAAGGTGGCCGCGTCCAGAGCGCGTGGGACACGGCCATGCCAGCCATATGGGCGCTCTGGAGCGCGCTACAGTGTGCTCCCGCACTATAGCCGCGTCTTGCCTGAAGCGCCCGACCACCCAAGGCGTCAGAATGGAGTCTCCCGAGGCCGCCTCGACGTCCGCAGCACGGCAGTTGGTCGGCCCCCTCCTCCTTCTCCCTCCTCTCGCCCCAGCTCGCACGTGCGCCGGCCACCCGAGAGCTCCAATGAGCTTCCTCACACGCGCGGTGCCCTGGCCCCCCTGCTCTCTCTCTTCTCTCCCCTGGCTCTGGACCGCATCCAGGAACACCCCAGACACGGCGCCAGCTCCTCCCGAGCCCTGTGGCAACGAGCAGGAGCTCACCGGCGCACAGGTCCACGGCACCCCGCCGTTCGCCTATAAAAGGACACCCTCGCGCCTTCCTTTCCTCACCACTCGCTCTCAAACCCACCCAATCTTCCCCCTACGCCACTCACTCCTCTCCAGACGAGCCCGAGCTCGAGATCGAGCTCGAGCTCCGCCGCCTTGGGTCGCCGTCGATCCAGAGGTATATGCCTTCTCCGCTACCACTCTCACTCGATCTAGAACCGCAGGAGCCCACTGACCATTTCCCGCCTGTTTCCCCTCTCTTTAGCTGCCGGAAACGGCCGGAACCGCCGCCACCCGAAGCAACTCCACCGCCACCCGAAGCAACTCCGTCGTGCCTCCTCGTCGTTGGCGAACCAGGCCACCCCGGCGACCAACTCCACCTCCATCTGAACGGCGACTCCTCCCTGAGCACAACGGTACCACCCACGCATCCTCCCGTGCCCTATATCGCCGCCGGCGAGCTCGCCATCGCCTCTGGACGGAGGTAGACGACGACGGCCTTGGGCCCTGTCCGTCAGCCTCACGCCCTGACGGGTGGGACCCACCCGTCAGTTTAAAAATGCACGCGCGCGCACCGGTTCACTGTCGGTCGAAGGCGTACTTCGCCTTTACGCCTTCGACGTGGCAGCCTCGCGCGGGCTGATTTCCCTCTGGGCCTGCTGCACTGTGGCCTTTCTGGCCCAGTGGCACGGTGCCACTTTTCTTTTTCTTTTTCTGTCTGATTTATAAAAATTCCTCAAGATAAAATATTAATCCAAATAAAATAATTCTAGTTCCTAAAATCTTGTAATATTCCAACCTATTTAATGATGAAACTTTCACACATATTCATGAACCTTTTCTGTACTGTTCAAATTTAAATCTAAATTTGAACACTAAAACCTCTGTTCAAAAATCCATCTACCCCATTCTGTCACTCCAAATCCCAAACTAAGATTTTTTGCCTTCTTAGTTTTCCTTCTAGTATTTTATAAAAATGAGTTGACATTTTTCTGAGCACTTTGATTTTTCTGTTTTATTATTGTCTTATTTTCCCGTTATTTTATTGCGACGATTAGATACCGTGTTTGACGAGGTTGCTGAAGAAGAAGAAGGAGAAGGACTTGAAGGCTTTGAAGACCAAGCCAACCAAGGCAAGCATCCCTTTGACCATGTCTATGAAACCCCTTTTTGCCATGCATGTCATATAGTACTTATTGTCAATGCACCGGAATCATGATGAGACGATGACCACTTGTGTGGGTCACCTTGTTCCTTTCATATTGAAACTTGCATCAAGCATGACCCTACCTTCCTATGAGGGTTATGCGGGTGGGAATAGATAGGTTGCCATGGTAGTGGCTATGCAAGTGGAACGGGAATATGCATAATGGTGGAAGCATAATACCTTCGTAAGACTCTTTCATAAACCCCATCGGGTGTCACTTATGCCCGAGGGAGATGATGAGTTAGGTAACCACTTGATGACGAAGTGGCGTACCGAGACAAGTGTGTGTGTGATGTTTTTCAAACGGATTGGTTTAAGGTGCGACCGTTATTCCAACTTTACATGCGCAACCACTCTACCCTTATATGGGAAAGGGCATTATTGATTACCTAGGACGATACTAGCATGGTGCATGCATTACGAGTGACGGGAGTGACATGAGGTCACTCTCGGGACGGGGTCGTGCTTGGATAGGCGGCCATGACTGTTTTCACAGGGCACCGAACACACCGTTGGTACCCCGTGCCGTGGTATGTGATATGGGAGCGAGGCTCCACAATTTTAAGATGTGAAATGTGGGGCACGGGGGTTGCTACCAATCGAGTGGACTCCATGTTAGTGTCGTCTAGGGAAAGATAGTGATCGGGTGCTTACCCCGGGTACTTGAGGTACCGAGGGTCGTGGATGACACGGAAGTTCCCCAGATCTAGTGGGTGAAGTGTGCAACCTCTGCAGAGTGTAAAACTATTCGAATAGCCGTGTCCACGATCAAGGACAGTTGGGTAACCGCTCTTGGGCTACGTCCAATGTTTGCGAAACCCTGTGTGTTTATGGAAGCTCCATTTGATTTAAGTCAAAAGGACTTGACAAGATGGAAGAGATCATAATTTGGCTATGTTGATATCTGTAACCTATATTTCCTATGATGCATGCCTCAGATAGTTCATGTAATTGTACTCATAAATTTGCTTTCTGCAAACATATCTTGTCATGCTTGTTCCAAAAACATGGGTTGCTTGCGAGTACATTCAAAGTACTCATTGGCTTGCCACTGGTTATTTAATTGGCCAGGCATGGAGGAGCAGGAATTTGAAGAAGAATTTTATGGAGACGAACATGCGAACTAGGACGCTTTACCAGTCAGAATGCCTGTAGGGTTAAGGCAGATGGCATGGGTTCTACTTATCTACGAAGACTTCCACTATTCGAGTTTATTTGCTATTCAGCCCATGAGGCTTTATCTATGTAAGACTTGACCATAATGGTCATAATTTGTGTAAGACGGTATGTATGGATGTAAGACTCTTGTTATTCAGCTTCTGTGTGTTCAGTGAGCATTGATCTCTGGGATCACTGTACACGTGCATTTGGTGATCTCGACTCTTAAGTCGGGGTCCCCACAAATATACAAGCCAAGTACTATAACGAAAATTCCCACTAGTATATGAAAGTGACTAAGCATGAGACTCTCTACAATGAAGAACATGGTGCTACTTTGGAGCACAAGTGTGGAAAAAGATTGTAGCAATTGTCCCTTCTCTCTTTTCTCTCTCTTTTTTTTGGAGGGGCTTTTTTTTAATTATTAGCCCCTCACTATTTTTTTGGGCCATCTCTTTTTTTGGCCTTTCCTCACATGGGACAATGCTCTAATAATGATGATCATCACACTTTTTGTTACAACTCGAAATTACAACTCGATACTACAACAAGTATGACTCTACATGAATGCCTCCGGCGGTGTACCGGTATGAGCAATGAATCAAGAGCGACACATATGAAAAATTATGCATAGTGGCTTTGCCGCAACTACGATGTCAACTACATGATCATGCATGGCACTATGACAATATGATGCGTGTCATATAAACAGAATGGTGGAAAGTTGCATGGCAATATATCTCGGAATGTCTATGGAAATGCCATGATAGGTAGGTATGGTGGCTGTTTTGAGGAACAATATGGTGGCTGTTTTGAGGAAGGATATATAGTGGTTTGTGGTACCAGCAAAAGTTGCGCGGTACAAGAGAGGCTAGCAATGGCGGAAGGGTGAGAGTGCGTATAATCCATGGACTCAACATTAGTCATAAGAACTCATATACTTATTGCAAAAATTTACGAGTCATCAAAACAAAGCAATCAACGCATGCTCCTAGGGGGGAGGTTGGTAGGAGTTAACCATCACGCGCCCCCGACCTCCACACAAAGGTTCGCACTCTACAAATACCTCATGCTCTATCTTCGTCACATAGCGGTTCACCATACGTGCATGATACGGGAATCACTAACCTTAACACAAGTATTTCTCAATTTCATAATAACTCCACTAGCATGACTCTAATATCACTATCCTCATGTCTCAAAACAATTATCAAGCATCCAACATCTCATTCTATTCAATGCACTTGGTGTGATTTTTTTTACAACATTGACATTGGATGTTTATCATGTGAAGACTAGTTTCTTTAGCCTAAACACTTTACCATGATGTTTTGATAGACTCTCAAATAGATATAAGTGAAGCATGGGAGTTCAACAATTTCTACAAAATATTACCACCACCGTGCTCTAAAAGATATAAGTGAAGCACTAGAGCAAAAACTATTCAACTCAAAAGATATAAGTGAAGCACATAGAGTGTTCTAATAATTTCTAGGGCATATTTAACTCTCTCAAATAGGTGTGTCCAGCAAGGATGATTGTGGCAAACTAACAAGCAAAGACTAAAAATATACAAGACGCTCCAAGCAAAACACATAGCATGTTGCGAATAAAAATATAGCTCCAAGTATAGGTACCGATGGATGAAGACGAAAGAGGGGATGCCTTCCCGGGGCATCCCCAAGCTTAGGATTTTGATTATCTTGAATTTACTTGGGGTGCCATGGGCATCCCCAAGCTTAGGCCTTTGCTAATCCTTGTTCCATAGTCCATCAAAGCAATACTCAAAACTTGAAAACTTCACAACACAAAACTTAGACAAAAATTCTCGCGAGCTCCGTTAGTAAGAGAAAGCAAACCACTACTCAAAGGTACAACAATGATTCATTCTTTGTTTATATTGGTGTTAAACCTACTGTACTCCAAGTTCTCTATGGTTCATATCCTCCAATATTACTCACAGATGCATCGGAATAAGCAAACAACACACGACAAACAGAATCTGTCAAAGACAGAACAGTCTGTAGTAATCTGCAGGGTTCTCCTACTTCTGGAACTCCAACAAATTCAAACTAAATTGGTAACTTTGCGCAATTTGTCTACCAATCGGTAGCAAAAAGAATCAACTAAAAATCACGCTCCAGTAAAATCCCACGACTAATTTAGCGAGCGCTAACGATTCTGTTTTTCACAGCAAGGTCAAATAAACTCCACACAAGTCTTACCAAAGGTTCTACTTGGCACAAACACTATACAAAACATGAAACTACATCTAATCAGAGGCTAGATGCAATATTTATTCCCTAACAGCAACAAAAGCAAAAAACATAAAACTGGGTTGCCTCCCAACAAGCGCTATCGTTTTACGCCCTTAGCTAGGCACGATACAAGATAGATCTAGGTATTGCCATCTTTGGTCTTCACCCTTTTAATGGTGTCAAGCTCGAATCCGGGAGGTTCTTTGCGTTTCCCTTCATATTCAGAAATCTTAAGATCTAAAGCATTCAACCACTTATTGCAAAGAGTAATCAACATATTCATGCGTTGGAGATTCCCACTAACACTCTTAAGAGGTTCAAGAGATTTTTGTAATATGTTCGTTACTTCGCAAATTTTCTCAAAAACAAGAGATTGAGCCCATCCCACAGCATGTTCCAGTGGTGCAAGAGGATATTCAGATAGAGCAACCAGAGCACCTTGATGTTCAGGTAGGCCAGTTGGCTGGACAAGGTGAGTTTCAGCAGCCAGATAACTTTGTTATACAGGCAGTTGACTTAGTTCAACCGGACATACAACTTGGAGAGGATGGGCCAAACATAAACAATCAACTTGACATAGTACCCTACCAGCCACCTCCTCAACCTGAACTTTTTGTTGGAGCTGCTTAGATGGTTTTTGGGCCTGTGTTGCCTCCTGATATGATATGGCAGAGGAGTTTTTCGTCACATTTACCCAGCCTGTTAACAACTACTATACCTGCACCACTGAGATTTGGTCTGCAAGACTTTCAATCCCCTATAAAGAGATCATGGTCTAAGGCTTTTGAGGATGATGCGCTTTTCCAGTGGCCACAGAGCCCCGTCCTGATGTTACCATCAGCAGCTAGGCCTGTTGCACGCAAAATATCTGAACCTGCACCACCACCAGCAATATCTTCTGAAGCGATCTGTTTCACATCAGCAACACACAAGCAGAAGAAGCAGAAAAAAATTGCTACTCCAAAGCCCGACTTCTCTGATAGGAGGATGACACGAAGTGCTGCGAAGCTGCAAGGTTTCAAGCCTATGTCTGCAACACCCATGAAGAAGCGCCCTCTTCGTCAACCCAAGGCCAAGAAGCCAAAGTTCGAGCCGCTGCAGGACGACCTGCAGGAGCCTCCAAGTGCCGTGCCTCCTCCAACGCCAATTCCTGTCATGCAAGCACTTGGGGCATCCCTGGGATACCAATGGAGAAGCTCTCGGAGGAACAACTTATGGCTGCTCCTGAACAATCTAACCAAACATGCCCACCCAAATGAATAGAGTCTATTACTCTCTTATAGGGAGGCAGATCCCTTGTACTGCCGGACATGTTATTTTCGCTGTTCTGATTCGTGCTCTTTTGGTTGGGGGTACTTTTGATACTTTCTACTATTATCCGGAGACTGGTTACTACTATCTTCAGTACTATTATGTAGTATTGTTTGCTCTTTATATCTTTAAGTTTGCCAATGACATCACATCATCAACATAGAGATTGGAAGGTACTCTGTTGGAATGTCAGAGGCCTGAATTCTGAAGACAGGCAAAGAGCCGTTAAGGCAAAAATTGAGGAAAGCCAGTGTTCTGTTATATGCCTACAAGAAACCAAATGTGATTACTTTGATCATAGAACTATCAGAAAATTTTGTCCTAGGCGTTTTGATAACTTTGCCTACTCTCCTTCAGTGGGAGCATCTGGTGGCATCTTAGTCATATGGAGCTCTTCTGCTTTTATTGGCTCTCTACTTTCCATTGAAAGTTTTGGCATTGTGGTCAATTTTACCTCTGTCCATAATAATCAAAAATGGACCTTGGTTAATGTCTATGGACCTTGTCAGGGTGAGCAGAGAGACTGTTTTGTTCAGTGGCTGTATCACATTAATATACCCCAAGAATAACTATGGTTGTTCCTTGGTGACTTTAATTTCATCTGATCTGTGGAGAATAGAAATTTGCCTGGAGGAGATGTCAATGATATGTTCATTTTTAATAAAATAATTGGGCATTTAGGGTTACTGGAATTACCTCTAAAAGGAAGACAGTTTTACTTGGTCAAATATGCAGGAAAATCTACTCCTTGAACAGCTTGACTAGTTTTTCACAACAGCAAACTGGATAACTGAATATCCAAACACCATGGTATACCCACTAGCCAAGACATGTTCAGATCATGTGCCATGTGTTGTATCAATCTCCACAACTATACCCAGGGCTAAAGTTTTTCGTTTTGAAAATTATTGGGTTGAATTACCTGGGTTTTTAGACTGTGTCCAACAATCATGGTCTGCTCCTACCACTAAAACAAACTCTGCAGCTATATTGACAGAAAAGTTTAAAAGGTTAAGAGGAGATCTTAAAAGATGGCACACCAGACTTTCCAGGTTAAAATTGTTAATACAAGCCTGCAATGCTGTTATTCTAGCTTTTGATAACCTGGAAGACCAAAGACCACTGACTAGACCAGAGTTTAATTTCAGAAAGCTTGTTAAATTACACCTTGAAAGGATCTTGCACTTGCAGTACATCTATTGGAAGCAGAGGTGTACAATCAGATGGATCAAAGTTGGTGAGGAAAATTCAAAGTTCTTTCAAGCCATGGCAACTGAAAGATTTAGAAGAAACACCATCTCTAGCCTAGTGAATGAGGATGGACTGATTGTATCTACACATAATGAGATGGCTGGATTACTTTGGGGATCTTATAAGGACAGAACGGGAGTTGCACAGGGTATTGATATGCAATTCAACTTGGAGGTCCTTATCCAAACAGTGGATGGACTTCAGGATCTTTCTGGGCCTTTTACTGAGGATGACATAATGAGGTGCTTAAAGGATTACCAACAGATAAAGCTCCAGGGCCAGATGGTTTTATAGGGCTATTTATTAAGAAATGCTGGCATATTATAAAGGAAGATTTGATAAGGCTGTTTTCTGATTTCTATGAAGGCAAGGTCTCCTTGTAGAGTATCAATGGGTCCTTGATCACTTTAATCCCCAAAGTCCTATCACCAGAAGGACCTAATGATTTTAGGCCTATATCACTGACTAATACATGCCTTAAATTCCTCACCAAATTGCTGGCAAACAGACTACAGAAGGTCATTTTGAGATGTATCCATAAAAACCAATATGGTTTCCTCAAGTCTAGGTCAATACAAGACTGCATTGCTTGGAGCCTGGAGTATATTCAACAGTGTCATCAGTCAAAGAGACCAATTTTAATCCTCAAATTAGACTTTGCCAAAGCTTTTGACACTGTGGAAATGATCTCATTCTTTTAATGCTTAAACAAGGGTTTTGATGCTAAATGGATTGGTTGGGTCAAAGAACTTCTGTCTTCTGGATCCTCCTCTATTCTGCTTAATGGAGTCCCAGGAAAACAATTTAATTGCAAAAGAGGTGTCAGGCAGGGAGATCCTTTATCACCTTTGCTCTTTGTCATTGCTGCTGATCTACTGCAGACTGTTGTAAACAAAATGCTACAGGATGGAATTCCCTCTTTACCTATACCCTCCAATGATCCTGACTTCCCAATTGTCCAATATGCTGATGACACACTGTTGATTGTACAGGCTGATGAAACACAGCTGCTGGCACTTAAAGAAATGCTCCTATCTTTCTCCAAATCAACAGGACTAAAAGTTAATTTTCACAAATGATGCATCTTGCCCATAAATGTCAGCCCTGAAGAAACGGCCAGGCTTGCAGCTTTGTTTGGATGCCAGGTAGGCAGCTTACCTTTCACATATCTTGGGCTACCAGTGGGCACTACTAAACCTAGAGTTGTGGATTTGGTCCCTGTTGTTGATAGAGTGGGGAGGAGACTTTCAGCTAGTTCATCTTTACTGTCACAGGTTGCAAGATTGCAACTGCTACAGTCAGTCCTCTCATCCATGCCAATATACTTTTGATGCAGTTTAAGTCTTCCTGCAACAATTATAAAGCAATTGGAGAGAATTATGAGGCAATGCTTATGGAGGGGAAACAACGACACACAAAGGAAGTCTTTAGCAGCCTGGCCCATGGTCTGTAGACCTAAGGATAACGGAGGCATGGGAATAATAAATCTATCCATCCAGAATAAAGCTTTGCTCACCAAACACCTCCACAAGTTCTACAACAAAGCATATATTCCATGGGTCAAACTTATATGGGATACCTACTATAATGGAGTTGTTCCATATGCAACAATACAATGTGGATCTTACTGGTGGAAGGATATTATGAGGATTAATGAATTCTACAGAACAAGTTCCACTGTTAACATAAATACTGGTGACACAGCCCTGTTCTGGCATGACTCATGGTCCTTGAATGGTTGTTTCACACCAATAAATCAGAGGTTTCCAAGTCTATTCTCATTCAGCATGGATGATAAATTCTCTGTTAAGGACTTTATTGAGGATTTGGATCTTAATACACAGTTCCAGCTTCCACTCTCTCCTGAAGCTTTGGATGAACTGCAAGATCTGCAGCATGAATTGCAAATTTTATAGAGAAATTCACATATAGCTAACTCCTGGTCATGGTTGCCTGGGAAAGGTGAGTATTCTGCTAAAAGCTATTACACTTATGTGCACTCCTCAATGCCAGATGATGACCCCTGCAAATGGATTTGGAAGAGCAAGTGCACCATGAAAATTAAAGTTTTTGCCTGGCTCGTGCTCAATGATAGACTGAATACAAGAGATATGCTACTAAGGAGGCACTGGAGGTCAACAGATGATGACAATACATGTCCAATGTGTGCTGCACATATGCATGAAGATAGAGAACATCTTTTTTTCAAATGCACGTTCAGCACCAGAGTGTGGAATTATGTTCAGATACAGTGGCAGGCTGGATTGTCAACTAGAGAATGTATTCTTGCTGCCAAGAGAGGTTTTGGGAAACCTTTCTTCCTAGAAGTAACATGCCTGGCTGCTTGGAGTATATGGACTACAAGAAATGATAAAATTTTTAGAAACATCAGGCCAACATTTGGAGCCTAGAAAGCCAAATTTGTCCATGACATAACTCTACACTCCCATCACATGAAGCCATCAATCAAGCCTTTACTGCTGCAATGGATTAACTCCCTACCTTAGGCACATGATCATCTAGTGTGATGACATCAGCTGCATGTACATGTTTTGTAGCTTGATTGCATTACATAGGTAAAACCCTTGAACTATAGATAGTTAGTGTAGTTTTTTTCTTTCATGTTCTGTACATATTGTATATAGATCCATACTCTTGGTGCTGCGGTGCAATAAAGGGATGTGGGGCTTTTGCCTCACAGTATTTAGTCAAAAAAAAACGGCGCCAGAAATTCTTCTTGCTACCACTTGAGCCTGCGTTGTATTCCCTCAAAGAGGAAAGGGAGATGCAGCACAGTAGCGTAAGTATTTCCCTCAGTTTTTGAGAACCAAGGTATCAATCCAGTAGGAGACCACGCGCCAGTCCCTCGCACCTACACAAACAAATAAGAACTTCACAGCCAACGCGATAAGGGGTTGTCAATCCCTTTACGGTCACTTACGAGAGTGAGATCTGATAGAGATGATAATTATATTTTTGGTATTTTTGGTTTAATAAAACAACAAATCAAAGCAAGAAAAGTAAAGTAGATGTTGATTGATATGTTGAGAATAGACCCGGGAGGCATAGTTTTCTCTAGTGGCTTCTCTCATGATAGCGATATTCTACGGCAGGTAAACAAATTACTGTCGAGCAATTGATAGAAAAGCGAATTATTATGAGACTATCTAGGCATGATCATTGTATATAGGCATCACGTCCAAGACAAGTAGACCGAAACGATTCTGCATCTACTACTATTACTCCACACATCGACCGCTATCCAGCATGCATCTAGTGTATTGAGTTCATACGAACAGAGTAACGCCTTAAGAAAGATGACATGATGTAGAGGGATAAACTCAAGCAATATGATGAAAACCCCATCTTTTTATCCTCGATGGCAACAATACAATATGTGCCTTGCTGCCCCTACTGTCACTGGGAAAGGACACCGCAAGATTGAACCCAAAGCCAAGCACTTCTCCCATTTGCAAGAACTATAGATCTAGTAGGCCAAACCAAACCAATAATTCAAAGAGACTTGCAAGGATATTATGAGCACACATAAAAAGTTCAGAGAAGAACCAAATATCTTTCATAGATAACCTTGATCATAAACTCACAATTCACCGGATCTTGACAAACACACCGCAAAAAGAGATTACATCGAATAGATCTCCTCAAAGACCGAGGAGAACTTTGTATTGAGATCCAGAGAGAGAGAAGAAGCCATCTAGATACTAGGTATGGACCCAAAGGTCTATGGTAAACTACTCACAACTCATGGTGAGGGAGATGATGATGATGAAGGCCTCCGTGATGGATCCCCCTCCCGGAACAGGCTCCAAGATGGGATCTCCACGGGAACAGAAGCTACGGCGGTGGAATTAGGATTTTCTCTCTGCGTATGGAGTTTCTGGGGTACGTAGGTATACATAGGAAGAAGGAGGGCACCGGGGGCCACACGGGCCAGCCTCGAGGCAGGGGGGTGCGCCCTGGGAAGGGGGCGCGCCCCCCACCCTTGAGGGCAGCCCTTCTATCCCCTGACTTGGTCCTGACGTTTCCCGTGCGTGATTTTCTCCAAAAATATCTCTCGCGGAGGTTTCATTCCGTTTGGACTCCGTTTGATATTCCTTTTCTGCAAAACCCCAAAATAGAGAAGAAAACAACAATCTGGAATGGGCCTTTGGGTTATTAGGTTAGTCCCAAAAATGATATAAAAGTGAAAGATAAAGCCCATTAAACATCCAAGACTTCATAAATAATAGCATGGAATAATAAAAAATTATAGATACGTTGGAGACGTATCAGATAACCCACAAGTGTAGGGGATCGCAACAGTTTTCGAGGGTAAAGTATTCAACCCAAATTTATTGATTCGACACAAGGGGAGCCAAAGAATACTCTTAAGTATTAGCAGCTGAGTTGTCAATTCAACCACACCTGGAAACTTAGTATCTGCAGCAAGGTAATTTAGTAGCAAGGTAATATGGAAATAGTGGTAACAGTAATAAAAGTAACGGTAGTGTTTTTGTAGTTTTTGTAATAGTAGCAGCGGAAAAGTAAATAAGCAACAAGCAATATGTGAAAAGCTCGTAGGCATTGGATCGGTGATGGGGAATTATGTCGGATGCAATTCATCATGTAGAAGTTATAACCTAGGGTGACACAGAACTAGCTCCAATTCATCAATGTAATGTAGGCATGTATTCCGAATATAGTCATACATGCTTATGGAAAAGAAGTTGCATGCCATCTTTTGTCGTACCCTCCCGTGGCAGCGGGGTCCTATTGGAAACTAAGGGATATTAAGGCCTCCTTTTAATAGAGTACTGGACCAAAGCATTAACACATAGTGAATACATGAACTCCTCAAACTATGTTCATCACCGGGAGTGGTCCCGATTATTGTCACTTCGGGGTTGCCGGATCATAACACATAGTAGGTGACTATAGACTTGCAAGATAGGATCAAGAACACACATATATTCATGAAAACATAATAGGTTCAGATCTGAAATCATGGCACCCGGGCCCTAGTGACAAGCATTAAGCATAACAAAGTCATAGCAACATCAATCTCAGAACATAGTGGATACTAGGGATCAAACCCTAACAAAACTAACTCTATTACATGATAGATCTCATCCGACCCATCACCGTCCAGCAAGCCTACGATGGAATTACTCACGCATGGCGGTGAACATCATGGAATTGGTGATGGAGGAAGGTTGATGATGACGATGGCGACGATCTCCACTCTCCGAAGCCCCGAATGGACTCCAGATCAGCCCTCTCGAGAGAGATTAGGGCTTAGCGGCGGCTCCGTATCGTAAAACGTGATAATTATTTTTCACCGATTTTTTCTCCCCGAAAGTGAATATATGGGATCTGGAGATACGTCGGTGGAGCACCAGGGGGCCCACGAGGCAGGGAGGCGCGCCCTAGGGGAGGGGGCGTGCCCCCACCCTCGTGGACAGGGTGCGGGCCCCCTGGTCTGGATCTTCCCGCGGGTATTTTTTATATTTTCCAAAATAATTCTTCGTAAATTTTCTGGTCATTCCGAGAACTTTTTATTTCTGCACAAAAACAACACCATGGCAATTCTATTGAAAACAGCGTCAATCCGGGTTAGTTCCATTCAAATCATGCAAGTTAGAGTCCAAAACAAGGGCAAAAGTGTTTGGAAAAGTAGATACGTTGGAGACGTATCAGGCTTCACCGTAAGTCTGTATAAAACCATATGCTTTGATCACATCATCAAAGCGTATATTCCAACTCTGATATGCTTGCACCAGTCCATAGATGGATCGCTAGAGCTTGCAAACTTTGTTAGCACTTTTAGGATCGACAAAACCTTCTGGTTGCATCATCTACAACTCTTCTTTGAGATATCCATTAAGGAATGCAATTTTGACATCTATTTGCCAGATTTCATAATCATAAAATGCGGCAATTGCTAACACGATTCAGACAGACTTAAGCATCGCTACGGGTGAGAAAGTCGCATCGTAGTCAACTCCTTGAACTTGTCGAAAACCTTTCGCAACAAGTCGAGCTTTCTAGACAGTAACATTACCATCGGTGTCAGTCTTCCTCTTAAAGATCCATTTATTTTCAATTGCTTGCCGATCATCGGGAAAGTCAACCAAAGTCCACACTTTGTTCTCATACATGGATCCCATCTCAGATTTGATGGCCTCAAGTCATTTTTGCGGAATCTGAGCTCATCATCGCTTCCTCATAGTTCGTAGGTTCATCATGGTCTAGTAACATGACTTCCAAAATGGGGTTACCGTACCACTCCGGTGCAGAACGTATTCTGGTTGACCTACGAGGTTCAGTAGTAACTTGATCCGAAGTTTCATGATCAGCATCATTAGCTTCCTCACTAATTGGTGTAGGCATCACAGGAACTATTTCCTGTGATGTGCTATTCTCCAATTCTAGAGAAGGTACAATTACCTCATCAAATTCTACTTTCCTCCCACTCACTTCTTTCTAGAGAAACTCCTTCTCTAGAAAGGATCCATTCTTAGCAACAAAAGTCTTGCCTTCGGATCTGTGATAAAAGGTGCACCCAATAGTTTCTTTTGGGTATCCTATGAGATCGCATTTCCCCGATTTGGGTTTGAGTGTATCAGGATGAAGTTTTTTCACATAAGCATCATAACCCCAAACTTTAAGAAACGACAACTTTGGTTTCTTGCCAAACCACAGTTCATACGGTGTCGTCCCAATGGATTTAGATGGTGCCCTATTTAACGTGAATGCAGTTGTCTCTAATGCATAACCCCAAAATGATAGTGGTAAATTGGTAAGAGACATCATAGATCTCACCATATCTAATAAAGTACGGTTATGACGTTCAGACACACCATTATGCTGTGGTGTTCCAGGTGGCGTGAGCTGTGAAACTATTCCACATTGTTTCAAATGAAGACCAAACTCATAACTCAAATATTTGCCTCCACGATCAGATCGTAGAAAAAATTATTTTCTTGTTACGATGATTCTCTACTTCACTCTGAAATTCTTTGAACTTCTCAAATGTTTCAGACTTGTGCTTCCTCAAGTAGATATACCCATATCTGCTCAAATCATCAGTGAAGGTGAGAAAATAATGATACCCGCCGCGAGCATCAACACTCATTGGTCCGCATACATCAGTATGTATTATTTCCAATAAGTCACTTGCTCACTCCATTGTTCCGGAGAACGGAGTTTTATTCATCTTGCCCATGAGGCATGGTTCGCACGCATCAAATGATTCATAATCAAGTGATTCCAAAAGTCCATCGGCATGGAGTTTCTTCATGTGCTTTACACCAATATAACCTAAACAACAGTGCTACAACTATGTTGCACTATCATTATCAACTCTGCATCTTTTGGCTTCAATATTATGAATATGTGTATTACTATGATCGAGATTCAATAAACCATTCACCTTGGGTGTATGACCATAGAAGGTTTTATTCATGTAAACAGAACAACAATTATTCTCTTTCTTAAATGAATAGATGCATTGCAATAAACACGGTCCGATCTTGTTCATGCTCAACGCAAACACCAAATAACATTTATTTTAGGTTTAACACTAATCCCGAAAGTACTGGGAGTGTGCGATGATGATCATATCAATATTGGAACTACTTCCAACACACATCGTCATCTCACCTCAACTAGTCTCCGTTTATTCCGCAACTCCTGTTTCGAGTTACTAATCCTAGCAACTGAACATGTATCAAATACCCAGGGGCTACTATGAACACTAGTGAGGGTACACATCAATAACATGTATATCAAATATACCTCTGTTCACATTGCCATCCTTCTTATCCGCCAAATATTTGGGGTAGTTCCGCTTCCAGTGACCATTTCCTTTGCAGTAGAAGCACTCAGTTTTAGGCTTGGGTCTAGCTTTGGGCTTCTTCTCGGGAGTGCAACTTGCTTTCCATTCTTCTTGAAGTTCCCTTTCTTCCCCTTTCCCTTTTCTTGAAACTAGTGGTCTTGTTAACCATCAACAATTGATGCTATTTCTTGATTTCTTCCTTCGTTGATTTTAGCATCACGAAGAGCTCAAGAATCGTTTTCGTCATCCCTTGCATATTATAGTTCATCACGAAGTTCTAGTAGCTTTGTGATAGTGACTAGAGAACTATGTCAATCACTATCTTATCTGGAAGATTAACTCCCACTTGATTCAAGTGATTGTAGTACCCAGACATTTTGAGCACATGCTCACTAGCTGAGCTATTCTCCTCCATCTTGTAGGCAAAGTATTTGTTAGAGGTCTCATACCTCTCGACATGGGCATGAGTCCGAAATACCAATTTCAGCTCTTGGAACATCTCATATGCTCCGTGGTGTTCAAAACATTTTTGAAGTCTCGTTTCTAAGCCGTAAAGTATGGTGCACTAAACAATTAAGTAGACATCATATTGAGCTTTGCCAAACGTTCATAACTTTTGCATCTGCTCCTGCAATAGATCTGTCACCTAGCGGTGCATCAAGGACATAATACTTCTGTGCAGCAATGAGGATAATCCTCAGATCACGGACCTAGTCCGCATCATTGCTACTAACATTTTTCAAGTTAGTTTTCTCTAGGAACATATAAAAACATAGGGGAGCTACAACGCGAGCTATTGATCTACAACATAATTTGCAAATACTATCAGGACTAAGTTCGTGATAAATTAAAGTTCAATTAATCATATTACTAAAGAACTCCCACTTAGATTGACATCCCTCAAGTCATCTAAATGATCATGTGATCCAAATCAACTAAACCATGTCCGATCATCAAGTGAGATGGAGTAGTTTTCGATGGTGAACATCTTATGTTGATCATATCTACTATATGATTCGCGCTCGACCTTTCGGTCTCTAATGTTCCGAGGCCATGTCTGTACATGCTAGGCTCGTCAAGTTTAACCCGAGTATTCTGCATGTGCAAAACTGTCTTACACCTGTTGTATGTGAACGTAGAGCTTATCACACCCGGTCATCACGTGGTGTCTCGGCACGAGGAACTGTCGCAACGGTGCGTACTCAAGGAGAACACTTGTACCTTGAAATTTTGTAAGGGATCATCTTATAATGCTACCGTCGTACTAAGCAAAATAACAAGCATAATAAGATAAACATCACATGCAATCAAAATATATGACATGATATGGCCATCATCATGATCTCCATCTCCAAAGCATCGGCATGATCTCCATCGTCACCGGCTTCACACCATGATCTTCATCGTAGCATCATGGTCGTCTCGCCAACTATTGCTACTACTACTATCGCTAACTCATAGTGATACAGGAAAGCAATTACATGGCTTTCGGAATTCATACAATAAAGAGACAACCATAAGGCTCCTGCCGGTTGCCGATAATTTACAAAACATGATCATCTCATACAATAATGTATACCTCATCACGTCTTGACCATATCACATCACAACATGCCCTGCAAAAACAAGTTAGACGTCCTCTACATTGTTGTTGCAAGTTTTACGTGGCTGCTACGGGCTTAACAAGAACCGTTCTTACCTACGTATCAAAACCACAATGATTTTTCGTCAAGTGTGCTATTTTAACCTTCAAGAAGGACCGAGCGTAGTCACACTCGATTCAACTAAAGTTGGAGAAACTGACACCCGCCAGCCACCTATGTGCAAAGCAGGTCGGTAGAACCAGTCTCATGAACGCGGTCATGTAATGTCGGTCCTGGCCGTTTCATCCAACAATACCGCCGAATCAAAGTATGACATGCTGGTAATCAATATGACTATTATCGCCCACAACTCATTGTGTTCTACTCGTGCATATCATCTACGCATAGACCTGGCTCATGATGCCACTGTTGGGGAACGTAGTATTTCAAAAAAATTCTTACGATCACGCAAGATCTATCTAGGAGAAGCATAGAAACGAGCAGGGTGAGTGTGTCCACGTACCTTGTAGACCAAAAGCGGAAGCGTTTAGTAACGTGGTTGATGTAGTCGAACGTCTTCGCAATCCAACCGACCAAGTACCGAACGCATGGCACCTCCGCGATCTGCACACGTTCAGCTTAGTGACGTCCCTCAAACTCTTGATCTAGTTGAGGCTAGGGGAGAGTTTTCTCAGCACGACGGCGTGGTGACGGTGTTGATGAAGTTACCGATGCAGGGCTTCGCCTAAGCACTACGACAATATGACCGAGGTGTGAAACTGTGGAGGGGGGCATCACACATGGCTAAAAATCAACTTGTGTGTCTATGGGGTGCCCCCTCCCCACGTATATAAAGGAGGGACGGAGGAGGAGGCCGGCCTACATGGGGCGCGCCAAGGGAGGAGGATTCGTACTCCTAGTAGGAGTAGGTTTCCTCCTTTCCTAGTCCTACTAGGAAAAGGGAGGAAAGAGGAGGAGGAGAGTAGGAAGGAGGGGGCTGATTCCCCAAGCCCCGAACCAATTCGGTTTGGGCCTATGGGGGCGCGCCCCACATCTTGCTTGCTGCCCTCTTTCTCCACTAGGGCCCAATAAGGCCCATAGACTCCTTGGGGGTTCCGGTAACCTCCCGGTACTCCGAAAAATACCCAATACACTTCAGAACCCTTATGGTATCTGAATATAACCTTCCAATATATCAATCTTTATGTATCGACCATTTAGAGACTCCTCTTCATGTCTGTGATCTCATCCGGGACTCTGAACAACCTTCGGTACATCAAAACACACAAAATCATAATATCGATCGTCATCGAACGTTAAGCGTGCGAACCCTACGGGTTCGAGAACTATGTAGACATGATTGAGACTCATCTCCGGTCAATAACCAATAGCGAAACCTGGATGCTCATATTGGTTCCTACATATTCTACGAAGATCTTTATTTGTCAAACCGCACAACAACATACGTTGTTCCCTTTGTCATCGGTATGTTACTGGCCCGAAATTCGATCGTCGGTATCATCATACCTAGTTCAATCTCGTTACTGGCAAGTCTCTTTACTCGTTCTATAATACATCATCTCATGACTAACTCATTAGTCATTTGCTTGCAAGGCTTATTATGATGTGTATTACTTAGAGGGCCCAGAGATACCTCTTCGACACTCGGAGTGACAAATCCTATTCTTGATCTATGCCAACACCACAAACATCTTCGAAGACACCTGTAGAGCATCTTTATAGTCACCCGTTTACATTATGACGTTTGCCGGCACAAAAGGTGTTCCCCTGGTATTCAGGAGTTGCATAATCTTATAGTCAGAGGAACATGTATAAGTCATGAAGAAAGCAATAGCAATAAAACTAAACGATCATAGTGCTAAGCTAATGGATGGGTCTTGTCCATCACATCATTCTCCTAATGATGTGATTCCATTGATCAAATGACAACACATGTCTACGGTTAGGAAACATAACCATCTTTGATTAACGAGCTAGTCAAGTAGAGGCATACTAGGGACACTCTGTTTAGTCTATGTATTCACACATGTACTAAGTTTCCGGTTAATACAATTCTAGCATGAATAATAAAAATTTATCATGATATAAGGAAATATAAATAACAACTTTATTATTGCCTCTAGGGCATATTTCCTTCATTGAGAATGACACCCAGGACTCCGTTTTTATTGCCACGGAAAGATACAAGTTTTGCGTCCTACAATGGGATGGATAAAAATCAGAGATTCTCACCAGGTATGGACTCTTTATGCCCCTGTATTTTTAGCAAGGCAAGCAAGTAAATTAGCATGTGCCCGTGCATTAATATTAGTGTTTTAGGGCCACGAAATTGGATAGTGAAATGGTTCTGGTTGACTGTCACTAGGCATGGACTTCTGATCTGCCCATGGTCGTGGCCTGCTAATTTACGTAGATAGTGGTGGAGATGCAGATTGAGATGGAGGGAAAGCTAACCTTAGTTGCCGCTTGTTGTTGCTGTCAGCGGGTCTTTGATTTTCCAACATGAGAGTGGGATATAGGTGGCATAGGCATATGTTGGTGGGGTTACCTTTGTTTACTTTTCTTAGCCTTTCTTGTTTAAACGGGCACCTCGATGTCCTTGTTTCCGCATATACTGTTGAGAAAAACAGAATGCACATTCTCACTTTATGTTACCTTCCGAGAGTAATTAGCATGCTTTCGTATGGAGGTATTGTTTGTTTGGATTATGTATATCCATGGGAGATGTTTCTGATAGCATTTGCCGCCCTATGGATAGTGGACGTGTACTGTACTCAAAGCTTCAAGTTTTAACTCTACTTCTGGTTTGCAATATGATACGTATTAATTTATGCCTTACTTGAACATCCCATTTCCTATATCAGTTTATAGCATTTTGTATGTACTTAAGAGAATGATGCAGTTTGCCTGTCTCTTAATTAAAGCCAGAGCAATGATGTTGGTGGCCTTTTACTTGTAAACAGAAATAGAGATTGGGATCATTGACCCTGGCTATAGACTTATTGGCCTTCACCTCTACGATGGATTGTTTAAGGTAAGTACATTGTCCACTACTTTAATTTCATGATTTTTGGTCATTCGTTCTTGGATTCAAACGACACTTGTACACGACCAACAATTGTAGTCATGTTTGATCTGCACAAGCAAATGATCTATATTTCTCATGCCTTGGCATGCGCAGTATGACTCCATGATCTATATGCATCATAACAAAAAAGGAAAACTAGATCATATGAAAAGGAAGATAAATATAAAATTATTTAGCCTAAAATTACAGCAGTGCATATGAAAACCAGATCCTATTTTTGGTGTTACATTATTTAGGTTCCAAATAGTCTATTTGATACATGTAAAATCATTCAACTTTTAAAAGCTTCCTTCGAGAGTAATGATTTTTTCCAAATTAATGGCACAAAACATTAATAGTGCTATTATATTATTTCGTCAGAAGTTGACACTCGAGAGCTTTTCTTTCTTACTGCCAACTACTTTTCGAGGCACCGCTAACCTCTTGTACATGTGTGCACATTGGGACAATGATGATCTTTCTGGGGTAGAAATGATTGTCGAGGAGGTTGAGCAGATGATAGTCAGGTGGAACATATGGAGACTGATATGTCTACCACAATGTTGAGTAACATCTTGAGAATAAGCTATATGAATGCTAATGACGGGTTGTGATGCCCACTATTTTCAGAATAGATGGATTGTATCATTCAAGTTTCTAATTGTACGTTGAAAAAAATCTCTCTGTCGAGTGTTTAAGATATTTTTTCCTTTTCTTTTCAAAAACCTTCATTAGGTTATGATCTCATTTTGAAGTTGTCTACGAAGTATGAAGTATGCATTAGGAAAATGCCACCTATTAATAGTGGCTATGTATTACATCATTTCGTGGGAGGCATGTTATCGATCTTATGTTGTCTTTTAATTTGTCATCAATTTTTAATTTCATAATTTATCTTGATAGTTTCCTACCAAAAACTTAAATATCTTCTAATTGTACCCAAGTGAGTGTGAGTTTATATTTTTGTTTCTGTGTTTGTGGTATGCTATATTCCATGTTGGTAACCACCACTAGAAAGTGCGGTTTATATTAATGTCGAGGCAACATCCCAAAATTAGTCTCTTCTTAGATGGGGTTGAGCGTCGTGATCGGGGGACACCATGGACAATTGATTCGCTGCTTGTAGCCGACTACTTGATGAGGTTTATGACATCACAAATCACATAAGCACTTACCGTCTGGTGTGCATCAACCCTTGATAAGGCTTGAACAACATCATAGTAGTATTGACTTGTGATTTTCTCTCCGTGGTTGAGCGCACCAATTCGTCCACTATCCACCAATCTCTGGTTGGTGTCGCTGTGGAGGATATCAATGCCATGCCATGCTCTTTGGCATAGGTGTCCTGTTCTCACATTAGTATCTTATCTCATCGAATTGAATCATTTGTATGTTCATTTGATGTAATGTTGTTTCCTAGTGCACCAGCAACACCCTTTATAATGATTTAAGTGATCAATAAATCGCTGAAATCTCTCTCTCTCTCAAATCTAATTAAATTTTTATAGCTGGAGACATGCGTTGCACGTGCACATTTACTAGTAAAGCAAATAACAGAAGTATGGAAGGAATCCACTCAATTAAGAAAAGCATGAAATGAACAAAATTTCCCTAATACAAAAAAGGTTAATTATATTTGCTCAGAAAAATTAAGAAACAAACTTTAGATGATTGATCTTCAAACTACTACCAGAAACGGCGTGAAACATATGGGACAGAGTGTTACCACATTTTTGTTTTCATACTTTGTAATGAAAGCGAAATGAATCTGATAGTGAATATGGAGCATACATGCATACATAGCAAATACGATGCATCATCGATACATATGCAAAGATTTTGCTGGGGGTGATGGAGAGAAAACATGGAGAATGGAAGTAGGAGGTGTAAACTTAGAGGGACGAGGATCACACAAATAGGGAGTATAATTCTTTGTAGGGATTCCACTATGGACCACATACGAATGTATATAGATGCATTTTAGAGTGTAGATTCACTCATTTTTCTATGTATGTAGTCTATAGTGAAATATCTACAAAGGACTTATATTTAGGAATGCTGGGAGTATTCATCAATTGTCAAGGTAGTACAAATAACACCAAAATTAAAAATACATCTACTTCCATAGATCACCTAGCGAGGACTACAAGCACTAGAGCGAGCCAACGGCGCGCTGCCGTCTTTGCCCCTCCCTCATTGGAGCCGGGCAAACCTTGTTGTGGCCCCGTAGGACTAGTGCACCAGAACGGCAACCGCCACCGATGAAGAGAAGGTTAGATTGCAAGGATCCATTATATAGACACACAAATATAGAAGAATGAAGACAAGATCCACGTGGACAACAAAGACAAATGTTGACCGAGCCCATGAGATCCACCAGAGACAACGCTCCACATTCCCTCCGACGATGCTAGAAATAGCAGCAGGACGGGGTTTAGGTGGGGAGAACCTTATTCCATCTTCAGGGAGTCGTCGCCGCCTCGCCTCTCTAAGTAGAACACAAATACTAACAAAACTCAAAAAACATGAAAAGCTAAGACCTTCCATCGGCAAGGACCGGGATCCATCGCGGCTCCATGGCCCTAAGACCACAAGAGACAAGATAGACCGATGGAGGCACCAGCGGGAGGCAGGAGAAACCCTAGCGAAAAGGTCCTCTTCTTTCACGGGATGAAAGAAAGCCTTTTCGAGGATAAAGTATTTTGTTAGAGTTGGGTTGGGCTACAAGTGTAAATGGGCAAAGCTAAAGTCGGTTATATAGACAAAAGGTAAGCAAAAAATTCATCATGCGCATATATGGGAGTTCCGTTTCCGCATAAATTTCATTGAAAAATGTCGTTTTGTTTTAATTCCCTCGAGAAGCATTCCTCTTCTCCTTCCATTTTTTGTATATTTATGTTCCTCTTTTCATACACCCCCTCCCAAGATCTCAACCTTGATCATCTGCACACCCTCTCATAATAAACTCAACCTGGTCATGATCAATTGTGCAATGTTTCATTATTTTTTACTATTCATGGAAGTATGTGGTCATGGTTGCCATGATGGTTCGACCTCCCCTCCCACACTTGACCTACATCGTAAAACAACGGGCGAGGAACCCAACTCGCCCCTCCTCCAATCCTTGCGAAAAAGCAACTACGAGCCACGAACACCAAATGTGATTCTCTAACTTTCTAAGGTTAAGTCAAAGGTGTACAATGCCTTTGATTTTGCTCACTGATTGCTCGTTGGGTGAAAAAATGTTGATCTCGTTCGAATGGTAACTAAGTTGTGAGCCACGATGTGTAAAAATAACTTGAATAGTTGTGTATATGAACAATGTTTGCAAAATAAATCTCCATTGACTTGGCCATACAAGTCAGATAATATGCCCCACCCCACCCCAACGCACATCCCACGCCCATCTCTTCACCCCCTTGATTCCGATCATGCCTTCATGGTATATCTCTGATTTACCTGACAGTAAATTGTTCATGTTTTTTGTGCTATGATACACTATAATAGCATGATACTATTGTGAGTTCTCTCATCGCTAATTATAGTTTTACATCATTATTTTCTTCTTAGACAGCATTACATGATAGTCTTACATCCATCGTGAGGTGTATGACTGGTAAGTAAACACGAAGGGCATGTGTTCATTGTGACGGTGGTCTTGTAATAGGGAAAATCAAAACACATAAATAGATGTCTTCAACTAACGAGAATTGTTCATAGTGGTGACTAGTAAGTTGGTGGACAACACTCACATGCTAACCGCTATGCAAATAAAGATATGTGTCTACAATTGCCACATCTGCTGATCAAAGCCATCAATTCTCAATCTAGAAAATGTTACATTGGCCTTTAAGCATTATGGAATGGAATGGTGGGCTAATTGCCAAAGCACACCTTCTCAAACTCATAGCGTGCCAAAACACTTACTGGAAGCAGGTAGCACTACAAAAAAATACACTTCCATGATGATACGTGTTTGTCACAGTAGGTCATGTTTTCTGTCATGCATGTACATCCATGAAAAATTTATGACTGAATGAAGATAGTCATACATGTGCTGTCGTAGAAGTGTTCCGTGACATTACCAAAATTATCATCACGGAAGTGTCCACTTCCATGACGATAAATCGCGCGTCACAGAAGTGCTTTCGTCAAGGGTGACCGACATGTGGCATCCACCGTAACGGAACGCCGTTAAGCTATCGGGTCCGGTTTTGGATCCGATAACCCGTTAACAGCCCCGACCAATGGGGATTTTCCATGTGTAAAATCATCATTGGCTGGAGAAAACACGTGTCGGCTCACCGTTGGGACAGATGTCATCCACTCATTGGACACAAAGCGCCTATGATACGTCGACACGTGGCATGGCCCAACAGAGGCCCATTCCTGTGAAAGGCCGGCCTGTTTGACTTGGTCAAAAGGGGGATGGCCGGCCCACGGCAAGCCTGTTAACGTCCTGTTCGCATATAGCCCATTTATAGCCCGCTAACCCAGGGCCCATTTACGGCCTATCCGAATTAGGCCTAGTAGCATCATCTAGGCCGTCCAATATAATTCCAGCCCGTTTTAACTTCCGGCCCATGACGTCTTTTGGCCTATGATACGTCGACACGTGGCACGGCCCAACAGAGGCCCATATAGGTTAAAAAGGCCGGCCCAGTCAAAGGCCCGCAGTACTTACTCAGGTACTAGTGGGCCAGCCCAATAACGGCCTGCTTAATAAAGGCCCATTTACGGTCCGAAGCCAGATCTGGCCCGTTAATTGTTCGCCGAATATTTGGGCCCAATTATAGCCTGTGACTTTCGGCCTGTTAGAGGCCCGATGTAGACATGGGCCCATTTCAGCCCGGTGTGACTTTCGGCCTGGGAATGGCCCGTGCTGCCCATGGGCCATATATGGTCTGACATGACATTGGGCCCACTAACGGCTCGTGATAAAGGTGGCAAAAGTTAAGCCCAACGTGACTTCGGGCCTGTTAAAGGCGTGTCGCATAATTCGGCCCGTTGATGTCGGTACTAAGCTTTCGGCCTCTTAAAGGCCCATGATATCAGTGAGCCAACTAAGGCCCGAGATATGTTTTGGCCTGGTAACTACCCGTGATATAACTGGGCCCAAAAAGGCCCCGTCTACATTTCAGCCTGCTAAAGGCCCATCAACGACTAGTGAAAAGTGAGTCCCAATATGCATTTTGGCCTGCTAAAGGCCCATGGTTTCATCTAGGCCGTAACAGGCCTATACAATATTCAGCCTGTTAATGGCCCAACGCTACCTGGGCCAAACTAAGCGCTGGGTCCACAAAAGGCCCAACTAAAATATAGGCCGGTGTAAGTTGTTGGCCTCGTGCAAAGTGTGAAGGCCCCAATGATTCGGGCCCAAGAAAGACGCAGGCCGGCCCAATTGTGGCCCGCTAAACACCAGGCCCGTTAGAGGCAAATGTTTCGGCCCGGTCGACTACATCTGATTTTTTTTCAGATAGCGAATGATGGCAATAACTAGTAAGAATTAAGAATAAACCTACACTATACAATAAAGGATTTATGGTATATTACATCCACTGGGCATCGAAGTTCGCCACCAGTGATCATAGCGCGCAACGAAGAAGCAGATTACAAAAACTGGGCACCATTGCAGCGTAACAAAATAATACTGAACCAAGACCACTTCCAAGACAGTTCAAGAAAGGTTAGCCTTGCGTGGGAACTGCTGCGGAAGCTGCTGAGCAAGGCTGTGACTGTGAGACCGGCCTAGCATGTCGGTCATAGCTTCCAGGTGTAGCTGTTTAGCGATGAGGTTCTCATTGGTGTTCTCCGCAATCTTTCTTAGAGATAGGACTTCAAGTCGAAGTTGAGTTGCAGAATGCCTTTCTGCTAGAACTTGGGACTAAAGAAGTCGAACTGATTCAGACAACGAATTCTGTGAGCTTGTCTGACTGCTAGTCTCAAGTAACTTGAACACTGCATCAAGACAAGACTTTGGGGTTGTCTCGCTATCTTCAAGATGTTTTGCCTTCTTTGCTGCAATATGTGTTGGGTTTGTCTCACAGCCTTCAGCAGACTTGTGCATGCCATCAGGCATATCACCCTGAAACGAAGCAGAGAGATGACATGTTTTGCACGTGTATAAACAAAGATGATAACTGTGCTGTCAATTCCATCCAATTTTAAATTAGAAAATAAAGAGTAAGTTCAAAATATCAATAGCATAATTTGGCATTGTTCATAATGCGGGGAGCTTCACCACACTACTGGATTACCATGTCAACATAACAAGCATAGATGAAGGGCAAAGAAAATCATTGTATCTATTTTGGTTAATGTGCATGGCATGTTGTTCATATAATCAGCCACATCAGTAAGATAAAACAGGAGATGACAAGGTGCAAACGTTGGCTGCTTCAACACACACTGGATTACATATCCACAAAAACAAGCATACATATAGGGAGTATCGAGTAATGTGCATGGTATGAATAAGGAATTTGGTTTTACACGTAAAACTTAGAACTTACGGTTCTTTCGAACATGCATTTTGGTAGAAACAACAAACTAAACAGAAGTAAATGATAGGGAGTATGAGCAAATTAAACAACAGTTGAGGATAAAGGCTTTAGAAGGGCTGACTTACATTAACAGTTAACACTGGCTTTATAATGCCCTTCTCCATGTCAAGGGAAGGATAACTCAAGAATTTCAGCACATAATCTTCTTTATAAGCATTGCCTGTACTCTACATTTTGTAGAGAGTAATTATAGATATGATAATACTGGAAGGGATGGAGGACAATGAAGATAAGATACAGATTGATGCTACATAATCAACTACCAATCCCTGGAAGTACAAGCATTATAGGACAAAATGTACTGACAAGAGCAATGGGCTACACTTCTGCATTGGCATTGTCTGTGTATTCTACTTTTTGGTAAGATTAAATATAGATCTGATCTTTTTAAGTAAATGGTGGGCAACGGTGATGAGATGCAGAATGCTACACAATGAACCAATCCCTCTTCCCATAATACAAGAGTGTTTTGAACACTGGTGTACTGTACAAAATGTTCTTATATTATGGGACGGAGGGAGAAGCTGTTAATGTAAGTACAGTGATAGACGATGTTTAGTACTTACAAGAGGACTGCAGAGCTAAACCTCTTCAAAAGCATTGGGTTGATTCTAAATTTATGTAAGAGTCCATACGGATCTTATAATGTCCATCAAATGGATGATAACGAGGCTAACATGTGCAGTGATGCTACATAATCAAACATCTATGAAAGTAAGTATGGTCATACAGGGCAAGAGGTACTCATAAGAGCAATGCAGTGTGCAGTATAGTTGCAAGATTTTGTGGTCCCTTGAGAATGAATGTTCTTCTGCTAATAGTTTTCGTACAATTGAGACGTTAAGGCAAATGCAGAAATGTAGTTCAAATTGTGATGTGATATCATAGATAGTACCTTACGCTGCAGCCATGACCAATGTGTGACAAGATTATTCCAATCACCATCGGATAAATGTAGCACCGGAGACTTTACAGAAATTTCATTTAGAGGATTGCCATCGAAGTGCGCTTGCCTCACGTAGGAACGACACTTCATCAATGAGTGCTTGAAAAGCGCAACCAATCGTTGCTCGTCTTCACAATCCAGTTTGGTCCTCGCCTATTTAAAAGAATGAAATCTTGTGTCTTCAGTCAGCAGAAACATAAGCATCAATGACCACGAATAACATTAGTACATTACTTACGCGTAAGTTGCGGAGGAAGACTGGAAATTTTTCTGTGTCTGCGGTATAATCTTTCCATGAAGGAAAGATGCGCACAAAGTTCCTGACAACAATGTAAACTTTGTCTTCTAAACCGGGAAGAAATGGAATAGGGGTCCTATTTGCTGCAATTGGGGCTCTCTCTGGTTCGAAAAGGGATTTGGCAACTGGATTTGCTGTACTCTTTGCTGGAATGGGGAGTTTTGCGTCGTAGAGCTGGTGCTATGTCAATTGGCATAATCATAATGTTTGCTGCAATTGGGGTTTGCTGAGTTGGGGCATCAGAAATGACCAGTGTAGTAGGGCTAGAGTCTGCTAGAGTTGGGGTGTTTTGTGGGTCAGGTGATATTGCAACTACACCTAATGGGCTATTTGATTTATCAGGTGCCACTACCTTTTCCAAATACTTTGCCTGTGCTCCTCCATGATCAGCAATTGCCCTCTTCCTTTTGAACGTCTGATACACAAGAACAACATTTAAATGGATAAATATGGTATGATGACAGATGGAATATGTACTGAAAATGGATAGGCATGGCGTATTCACATACACGATGTGTAAACTAAGCTAATGGCAGTTCAACAAAGTAGAAGCAATGCAAAACATCAGTTGCAAGATATGTGCGACAAATATAACCTTGGAAAGTTAGAGCAAGCACCTTGATGGGTGAATAAGATAGGGCATATTCCTCTGTCTCCTCCACTAGGGAGCTACATTGACTTAGGTCTCCCTCTAGCGCAGAATTACTGTTAGGATCATATTCTGAGCATGAATCTGTAGGTGTAGAGCGTTTGCATTGCACTGCATCCAGACTTGATTTCAGTCCCTTAATGCCAAGTTTGACAGCCATGGCATTGTTCTGCTTTATTCTTTTCATGCGCGCAAGCTCATAATCATTATGATGCTGTTCAGAATCTGAGATTCATGAAAACATAAAAAGTAGTCAGATTATCTATGGAATGCATTGCGGATTCAACTCGAAGAGTGTCTCCCTATAAACCCCTGCATATGAAAAGTTCACCCCCAACCGTGCTGACCAGACCAAACATAGAAATACAAACCCCTTATGTCTCTATAATAGACAGACACACATTTCAAAACTGAAGTAGGAACATTAGAATCATATGAAATTCTTATTTGAATAAATAAACTAAGGAATTATGAGTGACATAATGTTTAGCTTCAAGGGTGGAGTGTTGGTAGTGCGACACAAAGAAAGTAGGCAAATTGTATTCCAGAGATTGGAAGCGCGCAGCAAAATAGAGGGGAATCGGGGCCTGGGACGACCCAAAATCCCAAGATGGGTCGGCCCATCATGGGCACACTGTAGAGATACACACCCGAGCAGCGAACATGCATTTTCGAAACTAATTTAGGAACATTTAGCTGACCAATTAAACGAATCTGTTTTAATAATATTAGATTCGTATTTGAACAACTAAGCTTATTTAGCTTGATGGGTCGAGCAGTGCTATTATGATAGGAAGCACGTATTCTGATCGTATAGTGATCATAAAAGGGGGAAACCAGAGAAATAGTATTTAGTAGCCATTGTTTGCTTCGAACTAAGAACTAAATTCTAAGAGCTGAAAAGAAAGTAGAGTAACCAAGTTAAGATCAATTTTCTGGTTGAGATCAAAAAGTTGAGAAGATATGAAGTACCACCTCTCTTGCGGCGCCGTGTAGGCATCGGGGGGTGCATTGGCTGTCGGTGGCGTTGAAGTGGATCTGCGACGGTAGACGGGTGCATCAGGGGAGAAGTCCCATTGCGGTGGAAGAGAAGGTCGTGTGAGCGGCCCCGACAAAGAGGACGACGACGCTGATGAAGCGAGAGGACGTGATGCAAGGCTCTTGGTCCGTTGCCGTGGATGAGAAATGTCCATCTCTAGCAGTGGACGACACAGTCTTGGTAGGCGCTCCGGCATGGTGGAGGACGGTGGCGATTGATGTGGTGGAGGATGGCGGCGATGGATGGGGTGGCGGATGGAGGCTGGTGTGGGGATGGTGTTCTAGCGCGGACGGTGTATGAATGGGGAAATGGAGGGAGAGGTACGGGGAACCATGTTTTTGGGACGCGCCTGTCTGAAATATGGGAAAGTTATGAACTTAGCCCCCGTTTAAAATTTGGACGTCTCGTCGGTTGGGGATACGACGGTAATCTCGCATCTCGCCAATATTTGCTCAGAGCGATTTCGGACGAGGAGAGGGTGGTTGGCGCCCATGGTTGGCGCCCACGGTGTATGAATGTGGCTGACAGGTAGGGCGGTTGTGTCACGTGTGAGTGAAGTTACAAACCTGCCCCTATTGAAAATATTTGCCTACATCGATTTCGGCCGAGTCGAGTTTGTTTTGCCGCCCACCGTGTATGAATGGGGAAATGGAGGGAGAAACAGAGGTCTTTCGGACGAGCTTGAATCAAATGTGTTTTGCCGCGCATGTTTGACGTCCACCGTGTCTGAATGGTCTCAGAGGCGGCCGTGTCACGTCTAATTGAAGTTACAATCCTACCCCTATTTAGAGCAGTGGAAATCGGGCCGATGGATTGTCCGTGTAATGGGTAGACAGTAATTTCCATCTCCCAAACACTTGGCTTCGGGCAGCCGACGTGGGAGTGGACATTTTGCCGCTTCTTTCGAATTTCGGGACAATAAGCATCCACGTTTACCCTGGCAACTAAATTCAAATCCATTTTGTATTCCTATATGAATCTTTATAAATCATTCTATGTGTTTTTATATATCTTCAAAAGGATGACAAAGATGTATTCCACTGTCATATATGAATATGGTTTACAAATGCCGATACTCAAATTCAGAAGCTAGAATCCAGTTTAAGGTGAATTCGAATATTTGGAACACTTCATGTCCAACTCAAATGTCACACGCAGCATAATGTCTACTCCCATTTAGATATGTACACAAGCGATGTATCAAGATTCAAATACCGAGTCAATCAACCAAGAATGTACAGAACTAACAGACATATAAACACTTATAGAGTATATGGATCAATAATATCAACTGCCATACATAAGCCAGACCGCTGCACTTTTCTTTGCTACAACAACATCCTTTTTTTAGCCAAGCTACTACAACATATTGGCCCTTTCTGATGCGTGCCACTTATGGTCCATCTATACTACTATTATTGCTGAATGCACATTCAACCCGATTGGCATATTTGTAGGTCCGGCACATCAATCAAAATGAAATGTCTCCGAGTCTTATCAATTAATACATGCTTGTGCTCAAATAAAATTACTAACCAAAAAACAAAAAACAAAAAACAAAAAAGAATTATTACATGATCTCTAAAACAAATGGTTTGATTGATTACATGAACAAACAACACAAAGGTTATTCAACGATGGAAAGAACATTTCACCTATGATTTACCAAGTGGGAATTTAATTTCCTTTTTTTCTTCAGGACCTTAATAATGTGGTCAGTCTTAGCTTGCTTCGTTTTGAAATCCACCAAATATTTAATAGTTGTCTTGAGTACTGCTACTGATTGTGCTATTTGCTTCCTCAACGTGTCAACTTCATATCTAAGTGCATAAGCAGAATCTCTTTCTACCACTAGTTTAGCCTCTAGAGCATCAGCAGTTGGCAATTCATAATGCACGATTGGGCCGGTGCCACTTCTGTGGGATGATACAACGTCCATGGGGACCTCGCTCTTTGATCTTGGGCTAACCTATTTTGACATTAAAGTTCCGATTGGATTCAGAAAAGTTGAAGTTAGCAAAACATCTCAACTGGGAGTTATAACAGCAAACGAGTTAAACAAACAAGGAATTGAAGAGTTTTAATTCGATGCTGAAAAGTAGTTATTAACATCATTGTAACCCGTTGTTGCAACAGCAAAGCAGTTAAACAAACAAGTAGCTATTTAAGTTCAGGCAAACAGGTAATTCTTAACACTAAGTATCAAACACATAGATAGGCGCAGTCTATAATAGGATTAACAGTGTGTGGCATTATGTAATCAGTAGCAAACTAAATTAAGCCAAGCAATGTAATTGAACAATTTTGCATTAAGTGGCTTATTAAAATTCCGAGAAGCAGGTAACTGAACTTACGCTAGTTCTTTGTACAGGCACACTGCAACTTCTTTTTCGCTTACAAGGTTGTACGAAGGAGTCCATGGCATCAATTGCTTGGATACGCAGTCCCAATACTTCTTTCTTCCCACACTGCATTGGTAAGTCGAATGGTTAATCTCGTAAGATGGTGCGTCCTTGATATGTTATATGAGGACGTGTAGTCAGACTAGTTGTAGCCACACACATCACACTGGCTTTTACTATATATTTCATGTGATTACTTTTGGCATGTCGAGATCTAAGCAATCTACAATAGGATTAAAAGACTGGCATCCTTCACATTATTGGCGAACTCAGTTCATAGTAACAAGCAATTCAACCATTCCGTGGGTAAATCAAAAGCGCCACTGGAATATTTTTCACTACCCCTATCATACACGCAAAAAGGGGCGACGCCACCATAGGGGTTGGTATGGGCGGCTGCCTCGGGTGGCTTGAAAGTGTGCACCAAGTTTGAGTCGTCCAGGTTGGCCCAGGCTAGTTTTGCTCGTCCCAACGCACGAGCAGGCAATGCAGAAAATGAAGTTTTTTTTTTCAATTTGGATAGGACAATAACACAAGTGCAAGGCATTCCCTATAGCAGGCTCGCGGCCCAATCGAGCGCCTCCCATACAGATCGACAGTAGGAAAAATCCCAATTCATCCGCTCCAGCCTCCGGTCTGGTTCGCTCCTAACCTAGCCGCCGCTGGACAAACCGACATAGCACTTCCTCACGCCCTCGTTGGAGGGTGATCGCCGGGCTTCAAGTGAACGGAAGGACAAGAAGATGAAGATCCAACCCTAGGTGTAGCCTGTGTGGGAGGCAGCGGCGGCAACACGGACATGGCATCGAGCTTGCGCAAACGGATAGTCACAGCTTACAAGAGTAGCATGCGCAACGAGCAGGTACATCACATCCCATATTGTATCTAATTCAACTCTTCAATTTCTGGCCAATAGTTAAACCTAACGATGTTGTAAAACTGCTTGTATGTAGGGAATCTATGAGAAAATGAAACCAATTTCTACTTATTTTATAACTCCCCCAATCAATACTGAACTGACTGAATCTGATGAATCTAATCAAGTCTCCGGTGCAAACATCCAAGCTCATGTTGTTCTTGAGCCTGAAGTGTCTAATGAACAGACTGGTAATGAAGGATTTGATGCCAACATTTTACATGCTCCTCATGATGAACATATAGTGTCTAATGAGGCATGTAATGCAAGCATTTTGCAAGCTCCCATTGAAGGATTTAGTGTCTAATGATGATCTGCTATGTTGAGAGAGACATTGAGATTTGTAGGCATTTATGACAAGCAAATTATAGTGCATTTTCATGGCCTGAGGAAACGTCGAAGCCATCTACCAGAAAGTCCCCGTATCATGACAACGTAGCATAAATTCTTTTCTAATCTGTTGTTTGAAACTATTGGCATACTTGTGCAGGATAGATATATTGATATGCAGTTTGCGCACTGGTTATAGGTGCAATTACACTTCGATATTTTTAGCCAGAGAATGAATAATTCAAGTAGGTACAAACCATGTTTGTAGTCCTTGTACACCATGTTGCATTTTGTGTTTTTTGGTGCTTGCATCATTTAGTGTTTATAATCTAAACTACTTTGGATCATTAGCTGGTTTTCAAAGTGCATGTAGCTTCACATTTCTCAAGTTATGTTGATTTCCTGAGTGCAAGTGCCTTCACAATTTTTAAGTTAAGTGTTTGCCCCTGGTAACTTGAATTCGTGGATCCGCCACTGCATACAAATCATACACGAATGCCAGTACGAATTAAATGAAATGCAGGGACTTACGCTAGCTCGTCGTACAGGCTCACTGCAGCTCTGCTTGTGCTTGGGATGTTCCATGTACAAGTCCATGTTACCACTTGCTTGGATGTGCAGGCCTTGTGCTCCTTGCATCCCCCTCTGCATTTTTGACACGACGAATGGCTGATCAAATAAGAGGAATCGACCTTGCTGTTGTACCGGAGGACATATACTTACAAGGTTATATGGGTGTGCAGGATGTGTACCAGATCCCGTAGCGCCGTCATGCTTCGCTAAAAAATGGTTTGCTTGTTTCAGATGATATCTCCAGAAGAAATAAGAGTTAAGGTCAAAGTTGGATAGGCGTGTAAGCTAAGAGAGCAGTGAAAGGATATCCAAACATCGTCGAAACAGTGCACAAGGGAGTGATGTGTGGATACCTAGTTCGGGCCGGCATTTGGGCATGCTCGCCTAGCTAGAGTGCGGGTCACTTCAGAGCCGTTGAGGGTGATGCGCTCGCGTTGGCTGGCCGCGCACGGATACAGATCTTGAGTGGCAGCAGAGTGCTACAATGCGGTGGACGAGACCGTTGGTGAAGCCCCAGAGGCCTCGGGGGGTGGAGGCGCGACGATGTGCTCGGTGAAGTAGCCCCGGTGAGCTGGGAGACATCGTCGGTGAAGTGCACCTGATGCGGTGGAAATCGGTGTCTGTGAGGCACGTCTATTGCGGCGGCCGATGTTGTCGGTGGACCACCCGGTGCGGTGGATGAGGGCGTAGATGAGGTAGCTCCGGTGCGGTGGTGAAGCGTGACCGTCGTCTTCATCGCCGTCGTCCGGCATAGAGGTGGGGAAAGAGACGAGACGAGGGGCGATTCGAACTTTGCTTGGGTTGGTGGAGAATTAGGGATTTGAGCAATCTGGGTGCGGAAGGGGACGGTGGAGGAGGGAGATTTTGCATGGCTAGAATTGGGGGCGCCAGATATTTCAATCCAAAACGTGGAAGCGCGAACTTATTTTGTCATCATCCTTTTTTTTGGGGGGGGGGAGGGGGAGGGAGGGAGGGGCATGGGTGGCTGGGTGCTAAGCGTCCGTTCGACACACACGACCACCACAACACGACCCTAGTCTGCGTGGTGCGCCTACATTTGAGAATGCAAACGAATCTTCTTTCATTTGTAGACGAATCTGTATGTATTACCATGCCCGTGTTTTTCTTGCAATAATTAGTCATTCGAAACGAGATACTATAAATTAATTAATGAGGAGTTATTTGAAAAAAAATCAAAATGGTATCCACGCTAATGTGGATTAGAGTGTGTGTCACATAATTAGTTAATTGAATTAGAGTGTGTGTCACATAGCGATCTCCAATTCTAACGTGGATTTCGCATTTCACTGTATCCATGCTACTTTTTTAATACAAATTCATATGTATATGATGAACACCATGGTAGTGAGAAAACTTTTGGATGGATTCAAACACATGACCTACAAAATAGCCAATAAATCGAGTCAATGTCAACTTTTCGAAACCTAGTATGGCACGAATTCGAAATAATTACCCATATACATGGTCCTCAGTTCAAATCTTACAATGTACACCGAATTGAAACATCGATATTAAGTCTCGTACTATCTACATTCAAATGTTGCTTTTAGCCCCCCCCCCCTCCCGCACACACGCTACATACTTCCTGTATCGGTCAATCTTCCTCTCCTAACCACCTTAGGAAGCTATCAGTTTCCAACACACATCCATTCTTTCTCTCCATGTTTCGATCTCTAACTCTCTCAACTACACAACCCCCTTTTTCCACTCTGTTACGAAATGTATTTACCTCACACACCCGCCATGGCACCCCATATCGAGCTCTCTCTTCCTCTACCTCTCACCCTCTCGCGCTAAATACATGCATTGCCTATCTAGCCCCCCAACCTCTCGTGCGCACGCACGCACGTTGTCTATCTAGGTCACTCCCTCGAGGTTGTCTCACTCTTTCTTCCGCAAGCCGGGCCACACTCGGTCAATCTCGCTCTCTTTATCCGAGTCTCGTTTAACCTCATTTTCTTTCACACACAAATGATATATCTCCCTGTTCGGGCCTCGATCGACACACTCTATACTCTCTCACGCAGATAGTCTATCTAGGTCAGTCCATCAAAGCCGCCCCCGCTCTTTCGACCTCATGGCGGGCCATGCTCTCTCTCTCTCTCTCTCTCTCTCTCTCTCTCTCTCTCCCTCTCTCTCTCTCTCTCTTTGTATGTCTCGATTGACCTTGCTCTTTCTCGGACAAAAACGATATATCACCATGTTTGAGCCCAATTCGACTTATTCACATTGAATACTCTCTCATGCACATTGTCTATCTAGGTCACTCTCTCCAACCCGTCTCAATCTTTCGATCGCATGAAGGCCCTATGTGATCGATTGACCTTGCTTCCTCCCACACGCAAAATATATCTACACGTCCGTGACTGGATCATCTCTCAAGCTCTATCTTACAGCCCTCACCCTTGCCAAAAGCTCAATCGGACAATATCTCTCCAGAGCATATATATATTTGTTCAATGAATGTCGGACCACACTCACTTTGTCTCTCTATCTATATATCTCTCGATTGACCTCGCTTTCTCATGCCGTATCTTCCACACATTGAAGCTACCTCTCCATCCCTCGCAAAGCCGGAGCTATTTACATTGCGAGGGGCACTCCAACCTTGGATTAATTTGTGTACGTATTTATTCCGGCCGGTTTAGAGTATATTTTCGTAGCATTCGGACCACAACTACTCGAAACACCATTGCAACCCCCGCAACTCCCCTAGTTGATTTCCCTGTGGCTCGGCCATCGCTCTCTCTCACGTCCTTTCTCGCCTTCAATGTCGCACCATGGTATTATTGCAAAAAAACTCTGTTGCTCTCTTTAATTATTATAAATAAGCTACAAAACTACACACCGATAGTCACTTGGAATGGAACAAATTTCGACCCACAAATTAAAGTGCTACAAACTACACACCGAGGGGCCCACATGTCATGAAACAAATTTGGACCCATATACAAATTAAAAAAATAAAGGACGAGGATCAAACATGCGACCAGGGCCTTCAAGTCGCACGTCAATAGGCAACATAAGTAGAACAACAATGTTTGTTGTACCTCCCTTTGTTTATGTAATGTTTTTATATTACCACAGCCTATTTAGCTGATAACATGTAATATTATTTTTAGTACTATTCGCCTTCACTTACTGGTTGGTTCCATGTGTGCTCTCTCTCTCCCCTCCCCTTATGAATTAGACGCACGGGCAAACACGAAGAACTCGCGGGCGATGTTGCCGTTGACCATATCTGGACGCGTTCACAAGTTACGGCACCAATTTCACGTGCTAGCAGCACTATTCAGTGTGTACGTACAATGCACGTTAATTTGGAAGTATATTAAGTGCATGAGGATATTAAGTAGTATATTATTTGTGTGTAATTATGTGATTAGCACTATTTTTGGCATGAAATTAACTGCACGCTAAATGTGTTGAGCGCTCGACATTGAAGCAGTCTAGGTCGTTGAATGACAAGGAATACATTTGGCTTGATGGCGTTTTATATTTAATTTGGTACGGCTCTAGCAGAACATTCAATCGATCAAACCATAGATTTCGTTCAGTCTAACTCCGACTTTAAATTTTACGACGATCGATCTAAAATAAACGGAAATGATAAACGTTCGGATTTTAAGCATGGCAATCCGAACGTTTTTCATGGCAAATTTAGATTACGCGGCGGCGGCGGGGGCGTCTTGCGGTGGGAAGCGGCTCCTCTGCCGTGCTCTGTGTGTCGTCGGGCCACTGACGGACGGCGACGGTGGCGCCTTGCGCCGTTGTTGACGCACTCCTGGACGTTGTCCTAGCTTCAAGGAAGGCCAAAATGTTCTGGACTTCGGAGCGAGTCAACTGGTGGGAGGAGGCGACTGGCGTTGGTGCAAGGAAGCGATCGACGGCTGCCATCCATGCCACTGAGGGGGGCACTGGCACCCGCCCGGGGACATGCGCTGTCAACGGCGCGACAGAGACATTCGTGTGCACGGGTACCGGCATGGGCGCGCATGTCAGTGCACGCGCAGGCGCATGCGCTGGCAGGTGCACGGGCACCGGCACGGGCGTGCGCGTTAGTGCACGCGCTGGCAAGTGCACGGGCGCGTGAAAGTCGGTGGGGACCTCGTGGAACCCCGTGGCATCAAGCTCGGCGACAATGTGCGGCTCCCAGCCCATCAATGCCACGGGGATGGGCGCTGGCGCAGTCGGGGCGACGGGAACCAGAACGGGAGTGGGGACACGCGCGATGTCTTACCGCAAGGCCAGTTCAAGCTCGTCCCAAAGTGCCTTATGTTCTTGAGACTCCGGCTGGGTGTCTTCCTCAGGAAACTGGAAGACTAAGGGCAGACCATTGTGTTGTGGCATGGCGTACGTTTAGGTCAGGCTGGTTGGAGGTACACGACAGGAGAATCGGAGAGGAAGAGAGAAGATGTGGCACCCCGGATCAGAGCGACCGGTTTACCTTGCATTGTCAGCCCAAAGACCTTGTCTTCTGGCAACACACAACATCTTGGAACAGAAAACAACCGCTTTATTGATGCTAGCGGACCATAGTTTTACATTACAACGAGTAGTGAGGCCAAGCGGCACACACGGTGCGGCTGGACAATATGTACATTATTTAATGAACATAAAAGGACTCGGTCATGAAACTACGCAGCAGCGGAACGAATAGCGGAACTCCATCTCACAGGGACACCAATGTGGATACGGTCTAGACTCAGACGGCACTCCTTTCCAGCGAAACTTACCTGAAATCTGGCATGACACGCCAGGTTAGTACATTGAATGTACTTGCAAGCTTACAACAAACAAAATCATAATGACAAACAATATCATGACAATTAATCAGTTGTTAAAAATGCAGCACCATCTATGAATATACATACAGCTAACATGCGGTGTTCATGCTATTGTGAAATCAGACCCTCGGTCTGACTTACCCATAGTGATTTTTCTTAAACTCTAAACTTGTTCATTGCAACAGGACATAAATCGTGATCTTTCCGGCCATCACAACCCTGACCATACTTGGTCTCAAATCATCTCGGTGGCTCTTCCATCATTATTATAGTACAAAAATTCATAACTTAGCGAGCAAAATTTTATTTTATGTTGACCCATGGTGTGACTTACCTTCGAGTGTGTCCGTGACCGTGGACTCGGCTATCGATAGATTAATTACACTCTGCATAGGTAGTGCACTGTACCCACATCACAAAACCCATGGCCTCGCTTTCCCATTAAAGTGGACCAACGGCGTTCCGACAAAACTGTTCCATTGCCATGACAATCTCTCGGCCACTCCGACTCATTTCCCCACTCGAACAGTCCTAGGTGGCCCTGTGCCTACCAAAGGCACACCGACCACCGTCGTCGCCAAACAGCAATTGTCCCAAACGGGGACTCGGTACCATAAACTTAACAACGAGCACACAAGTCACAAGGTTATGTCTGCTTACCGGGCCAGGGTACTGCATGCCCATAACCTTCCCTATTTGGAGGTACCGACAAGAGGCATGACAACAGACTGAATAAAGACCTTCCCATAAAGGCAAATGTGGTTGCACTGGGAAAAACTCGATTCAGTGGCACCATGACCCGGTCAACAATTTATTCAAGTTGAATTATTAACAGTTTCAACTTAAAGAAAATAAATAACCGGTGTCATAAAATGCCATGGAATACAACATACCAAATGCATTACAAAAATAACTGTGTCAACTTTACTTTACTAAATATAAGCATCACAACTTTAATATTATTCTGGTTATGAATTACTTTCAATTAAAAACATAACATATTCTAGCAAAATTTTATCATAATTCTTATGTAAAAGAAAATAACTTCACATAGCTATTTATATGCACATCCACAATAGTTCTCAATGATCCAAACTTTCTTCTAGCTACCTTAATAACTTAAACCAAATTCCAACTTTCTGTAAACTAAATGAAACAACTAAATACAACAACCAACAGAAAGTATTTAACAAAAATAATTCATATGTATAAATTAAATCATTTATTCAAGTTGGAAAATCACGAATATTGAAATGGCGCTATGAATATGTTACCGTGGCTTGCCTTAGTGCAAATGAGGTTCACAAGCCTCCTGGGGATCCTCAAGACAAGCTTCACCTTCTGAAAATAATTAAAAGTGCAAAAAGAATATATCAAGAATCATTCAAAAATTCACCAGAAAATCTACACAGCACCAAATAGTCTCATTTTTGGTGTGCTGCAAGATTTCTTCACAAAGAACACAATGCAAAAGGAATCAATTCATTTGGACTTATGGTTAAAATGTTATTGCAGTTTGAAGTTCTCTAGAATATATTTAAATTTAGAATTTAAATAAACAGACTGAAAGGGGGGTGACGTCGAAGGCGTAAAAGCCCAGGGCGCCACCACTTGTACCACTTCACGCGGGTATAGAGAGGCTGACTAGCAGGCCCCGCTAGTCAGGTGAGGGGGAGAGAGGGAGAAGAGTAGGGGCAGCCGCGGTCTCGCCGGAGCGCACGCCGGCGACCCGAGCTCCTGGCCAAGACGAGAGGAATAGATCGATAGAGGAGGTCGAGGCGCACCTGCCCGTACCCGTAGAGTAGCTAGGGGTATTCGGACGGTGTCGGAAATGAGCTCGCAGGTGGAGGCAGAACGGGGTGGTCGCCGGAGTTGAGGAAGACGGCGAGCAACCTCTACTCCAGCAGCTCCAACTAGGTGGAATGGCACCACCAGAGAGTGGCGGAGGCTCTAGTAAGGTCGCCATGGCCTGAGAGGGTCTGGAGCTACCACGACGACCCGAGGGGATCGCCGGTGAGCTCGAGCTCGGGGACGACGGCCTATGGCTTGCCCGGCCGGGCCACGGGGTTCTACGCAGTCGTTGTAACTGTGGGAATTGAGCTGGTGCTTGGGAAGGCTGGTAGGGGGCCTATATATAGGCGAGCCGAGAGGTGGGATCGGGGCTCCGCAGGCGACACCTGGACGCTGCGCCCGGTGATGAGTGGCGTCAGTGAGAGGGGGAGAAGGCGACGGGGTTCACGCAGGAGCTGTGGACGGATGGAGACGAGCACAGGGGCGCTGGAGTGGCGACGAGCACATTGCGCACCGCACTGTTGCCTTGACCGGACCGCGCCCGTGCTCGCTGCGGCGAGCTCCGGCGTCGGCAAGTGCCAGGGGGCGCTGTGGAGATCAAGACGAAGATGGTGGCGCGGGTTGGCAAGCTCTGGTGGGCGCGGAAGCAAGCACGTGCTCAACAAAGCGCTCAGCGGCATCCAGAGCGCGCCGACAAGCAGCCATGGCATGGTGCACACGAGTGGTCACCGCGAGAACTTTGCCTACTGGCTTACTTGGTGCCAAAAATTATGTCTGGCGTGCTGTTCGTGGTAGATAGGAGAGTTACCCATGGTTGGTTTGTTTCGAGACGCAGTAGAAAGAAATTCACACGACTGGTAAGTTTCTGGACAGAAACTTTGAGAGTTTACTGAGTTAAATTGGCTAGGAGTTGGAGGCTGTGCTTTGGAGGCTAGTTCTAAGTTACAAAGGTAAAGATGCACAAGGAGTTTCAGAAGCAATGGAGCAAGTAAAATGGTAGTTGTTGTAGAAACTACCATTTCTGTCCAGAATAGAAAAGAATTTCTATAGAAAAAATATCCCAAAAAGTGATGCAATATTTTTGCTCAGGAATGTGTCCTAGGGTCCAAAGAATATTTATGAATTTCCTCAAATGTTTGTGGGCTAGAAAAATAGGGGTTGCTTTGGAGCACAAAGGGCTTAACTAGGGTTTTGGAGGGAAAAGTGAATATTTTTCAATAAAGAAAAATATTCCAATAATTATGTTAGAGTGAACAAGAGGGAAAAGATGATTTGAGATGAATAAGAGGCACTTGGGTGAAAGCCAAGGGTACTCAAGTGTTTAAGTCCATATGAATGATACAAAAATCGCAAGGTTAAAATAAATTCAAATAAAACTCAGGCAAATAAAAGAGGGTAAAAATCAGGCTGTCACAAACCTCCCCCACTTAGAATGAATCTCATCCTCGAGATTTGGTTGCTTAGGAAAACCATTCCGGATAATATGTCTGTAGGAATTCTTCTTGTTCCCAGGTTGCTTCTGACTCGGTGTGATGCTGCCACTGGACCTTATAAAACTTCCTTACTTTACTGCGAGTGACCCTTTCCATCTGATCCACAATTTTGAACGGTCTTTCTTCATACGTTAATTCCTTTGCCAACTCTATGTTGGTCATGGCAGTCCTTTTCTCAGGCGGTGATATGCACCACCTCAACTGTGAGACGTGAAACACGTTGTGCACATCGGACAATTCCGGGGGCAATTCCAACTAATAAGCAATGGTGCCCACTCGAGAAATAACTAGGAAGGGGCCAATAAATCTGGGTGCCAACGTCCTGCGAGTCTGGAATCTCTTGACTCCTTTCATAGGAGTGACTCGGAGGTATACATGTTCTCCGGGTTCAAAACTGAGCTGTCGGTGTTTTGCATCGTAATAGCTCTTTTGTCGAGATTTGGCCAATTGTAATCTATCTCTGATTTCCTTGACTTGTTTCTCAGCTTCCATCATGAGGTCCGTTCCAAAGATACGGCTATCTCCAGTCTGAGACCAATTTAACGGGGTACGACACTTGCGGCCATATAAAGCTTCGTACGGTGACATCTTTAGACTGGTTTGGAAACTGTTGTTGTAGGAGAACTCGGCGTAAGGTAGACAATCTTCCCATTTAGATCCTTGGGCCAAGACGCAAGCTTGCAGCATATTTTTAAGTATTTGGTTGACCCGCTCTGTTTGTCCATAAGTCTGAGGATGATAGGCTTAGCTGTATTTCAGGGCTGTCCCCAAGGCTTGATGGAGACATGTCCAGAAGGCAGAGGTAAAAAGTGAACCTCGGTCGGAAGTGATGGTTCAAGGTGTTCCATGTAGAATGACTATTCTGGACACATACAGTTGTGCAAGTTGGTCTGCTCGATATGTGGTCTTGACCGGGATAAAGTGAGCTACCTTGGTTACAGTGTCCACTATGACCCATATTGCATCGTTGCCTCGTGGGGTCTTGGGTAGTCCTGTGATGAAATCCATGTAGACGTCATCCCATTTCCATTGTGAGACTGGCAACGGTCGAAGAAGTCCGGCTGGCTTCTGATGTTCTGCCTTTACTTTGTTGCATATGTGGCAACAAGCTACAAAATAGGCAACGTCTTTCTTCATTCCATCCCACCAGAATATTTGACGAAGGTCTTCATACATTTTTGTACCCCCAGGGTGAATAGAGTATGAGGATTCGTGTGCTTCTGACAAGATTTTCTTTGTCAAGTCCGACTGATTTGGTACACAAATCCTTCCACGAAGTCGGAGTGTCCCAAAGTGACCCCTTGAGAAATCGGAGTTACGTCCTGCCAGCATATTTTTGGCATGCTTTTGTAGGACAGGATCATCTGGCCGGGCTTTGCAGATTTCTTCTTCAAGTGTGGGGGTAACTTCCAAAATATTAGCGAGACCGGCCTCAACGATGTTCAGATGGAGTTGAGTAATCTCCTCTTGAAGTTTGGTGGGCAAATATTTTAATATGACGTTTAAGCTGACCGGCTTTCGACTGAGTGCATCAGCCACCACGTTGGCTTTAACCGGGTGGTAATTTATTCCAAGATCATAATCCTTAACCAGCTCAAGCCACCTTCGCTGATGGAGATTTAAATCTGGCTGAGTAAATATATACTTGAGACTTTTGTGATCGGTAAAAATTTGGCACTTTTTCCCGATGAGATAATGCCTCCATATTTTGAGAGCATGCACCACCGCTATCAATTCCAGATCATGAGTAGGGTAATTTCCTTCGTGCGGTCGCAGCTGTCGTGATGCATATGCCACTACCTTGCCGTCTTGCATGAGTACGCAACCAAGTCCTTGTCTGGATGCGTCACAATATACATCAAAACTGCGATAGATGTCTGGAAGAGTTAATACGGGTGCGGTGGTTAGCCGTTTCTTTAGCTCACTGAAACTTTTCTCACAGTCATTCATCCATTCAAACTTCTTGTCCTTTTTGAGTAGCTCTGTCATGGGTTTGGCAATCTTGGAGAATCCTTCAATGAAACGACGGTAATATCCAGCCAGTCCAAGGAAACTCCTGATCTGAGACACAGTTTTGGGTGGCAACCAATTGAGCACATCTTTTACCTTGCTTTGGTCTACGGCTATACCCTCGGCGGCTAGCACGTGTCCAAGAAATCCGACTTGTTTGAGCCAAAACTCACATTTGCTGAATTTGGCGTAAAGCTGATGGTCGCGGAGTCGTTGTAACACCGCTCGGAGATGTTCTTTGTGACCCCCTTCACTTTTTGAATATATAAGCATGTCATCGATAAAGACCGCCACGAACTTATCGAGGAAGTCCGTGAATACTTTATTCATCATGTGGATGAAGAATGCAGGGGCATTGGTGAGACCAAAGGACATAACTTTATATTCGTAAAGACCGTATCGAGTGGAGAATGTTGTCTTAGGAATATCTTCCATTTTAATCTTAAGCTGATGGTATCCGGTCCGTAAGTCAATCTTGGAGAATACCTTGGCCCCACTGAGGTGATCAAACAAGTCATCAATTCTTGGCAGCGGATATTTGTTTTTGATGGTGACATCATTCAGCTGACGATAATCCACACACATGCGGAGGCTGCCATCCTTCTTGCTTACAAAGAGTGCAGGCGATCCCCAGGGTGAGGAACTGGGACGGATATACCCTTTCTGGAGCATTTCATCGAGCTGTTTCATTAATTCCACTAGTTCTGATGAGGGCATCCTGTAATACTTCTTGTATAATGGTGCGGTTCCGGGTACCAGATCTATTGCAAACTCAAGCTCTCGGTCTGGCGGCATGCCTGGTAGTTCTTCTGGAAATACATCAGGAAATTCACTGACCACATGAATTAATTCCAATTCAGCCACAGCGGTGAATATCATTCCCTTCTTTGGTTTGCTTCTGCGGGAATAGAATTTTGTAACCTGCCCTTTTTGACTGGTCAGAGTGACTTCTCGGGTTGCACAGTTTATGCATACCTGATATTGGGTCAGCCAATTCATGCCCAAAATAACATCCAGCTGTACTGACTCGATGAGTATCAAATAAGTTGGAAAGCTTATCCCGTTGATATTGATTTCCAAGTCTCGGCAGACCAGATTGCTCTTGATTAAAGATCTCGGGGTTTGTACCAGCATATTTTTGCCCAGAAGAGAACAAGAAAATTTGTTTTGGGCAACAAAACTCCGAGAAATAAAAGAGTGGGAAGCCCCTGAGTCAAATAAAATTATTGCAGGTATGCTATTAACAAAAAACATACCAATGGCTACTTCGGGGTTTTCTTGGGCTTCATCTGCGGAGAGGTGATGGACATGTCCGGCGATGTTTTGCTGGTTCGGGTATGACCCCATGAAGTTGACTTGTGGCCGGAATAAGGCGTTCGCCTTGCTGTTCTTGGGGCACTGCCTGGCATAGTGTCCATTTTGCCAACAACTGAAACAAGAATTGTTGCGCTGACGCTCCTCGTGTACTGGGTAGTGGTCTTGTTAACATTCTGTTGCCAATTGGGCTTGTATTCCACCTGAGTTTGCTGTCAGGTTCGAGCCTTCTGCACTGGTTGCCCTTCTTTCCTTGGTTCAAACTTGCGCTTGTGCTCGTTATTAGCAGGCCAGTTGTCTAGTACGAGCTTGTGTTCTCTTTCCGCAATGAAAGCTTTATTCACCAAAGTTTGGAAGTCTGGAAAATCGAGCATGCTGAGAGTGCACCTGAGTTGCGAGTTTAATCCTCCAAGAAATCTATCAATCTTTCTTTCTTCAGTGACCACGTCATAGAGGGAGTAACGAGCCAGATGGTTGAATTTTTTCACATATTCTCCCACAGACAGATTTCCTTGGGTGAGTGCAAGAAATTTTCGCTGCTTGGTTTTCATAATTCCAGTAGGTATGTGATATTTTCAGAACTGGTCCTTGAATTTTGTCCAGGTGAGTTCTTCATCACCAGGCCACATGGCTTTTGCATTTTCCCACCATATGGCAGCAGCGCCTTCAAGATAGTGAGTTGCATATGGAACTTTGTCCTCTTCTGCAGTATGGGCAATCTCAAGCTTCCTCTCAATGGTTCGCAACCAATCGTCGGCATCCAAAGGGTCAATAGCATGACTGAAACTGGGAGGCTGAGTTCTCTGAAAATCTGATAGCTTGGAGTAATGACCGTTCTGATGTCCATTCTGACCAACCATAGCTTGAACACTTTTTAATATCTCAAGCAAATCATTACTTCTTCTTTTCTCAAACACGCGCAGAATTTGCTCAGTGGTAGGCGGATTTGGCGGTGGAGGCGGTGGTATGTACGGCTCGGGGGAGTGTCCTGCCTGTCGGGTGGAGCGACGAACATGAACATCCTCGTGAGCGTTGCTACTGTTGCCTCCCCGTGTCATCCTATTATGGATTTTTCCCAAGACAACACATCCGAGATGAGAAACATTCCAAAGAAAATACTTTGGGAAAGCCAGCAACAAAACTCGAGGGAAAACAAAATTGTGAAGAAAGACAGCGAGTAAAAGAAACACAGCTTCAACATAATTATACAGGGACGCATACATGAAAACTAATTAACATGCCCAGTTCCACTACTCTCATACATGAAACAAAACATCATGACTCGTACATCTACATTCGTACATCAGTCTAACAACTGCGAATACTCTGGAGCTCTACTGCTCTGCGGGTGCTGCGGGGTCCTCTCCTGAAGTGGACTCGGATCCTGACCTGACGAGGTTAACTAAAATCTCGGGGTTAAAGGTAACACGGCGACGCTGCCTCGGAGGTTCTCCTTCTGGGGCGGGAGTAGGGTGGATCATAGGGGCTACAGGGGTAGTGAGAAGTGAGATCCAATCAGCAGGGGCACTAAGAGGAGTTATGGTCGAGGCGCCCGAGCTACTGGGAGGGGTTATTGGTGAAATAGGTGAAATAGGTGAAACGGAACTAGGGACGTACGGGGTAAATCCCATGGAGGCGGGAATGGTGACAGACCTAGTAGTGGCTAAGGCAATACGAGTGTTAGTCAACTCGCGAGCCAGCTCGTGGATCATGAGGTAGCTAGTAGTAATATAACGGGAAAGATGGCTAGCAACACTATCAGACTCCGGATCAATCTCAGGGAAATGAACACGACCGTTGTCGTGCAGAGAAGGATAGTATTGGAAACCTGGGTGGTTCTACATGCGGACCCCGCTGTGACGAAGCTCAACAAGGATCTCAAATGCAGCATATTGGATGGCCTGCGAAGCGGTAGAAGCATAACTGCTCCGAGAGGTACGAGTGTAAGAGCTGGAGTCAGCACTGACGCACAGAGTCACCACTGCATGGTATTAATAAATTGAGTCTGCTAGACGCTCCCGGTACACACGATAAACTGGGTCGTCTCCATGAGGGTACATCTGACGCCACACGTTGCGAAGGAGGTGCGGTGACGTGTACGGCATCAGCTGCAACTGGTACGGATATGGCACTCGAGCCATCTACACTCACAACCATCATTGGGTTAGCATAAAAATAAGACAAGTAGATGTAAAGTAATAACCAGCTATACAGACTACCGGCACTCATCCTAGACGCGTATCTGGCGTTTAGTTCGAACGTCTTAGTCTAACGTATCCTACAGTCAGCGCGGCTCTGATACCAAGCGTTGTGGCACCCCGGATCAGAGCGACCGGTTTACCTTGCATTGCCAGCCCAGAGACCTTGCCTTCTGGCAACACACAACATCTTGGAACAGAAAACAACTGCTTTATTGATGCTAGCGGACCACAGTTTTACATTACAATGAGTAGCGAGGCCAAGCGGCACACACGGTGCGGCTGGACAATATGTACATTATTTAATGAACATAAAAGGCCTCGGTCATGAAACTACGCAGCAGCGGAACGACTTCGTAGAGGAACACCATCTCACAGGGACACCGATGTGGATAAGGTCTAGACTCGGACGACACTCCTTTCTAGCGAAACTTTCCTGAAATCTGGCATGACATGCCAGGTCAGTACATTGAATGTACTTGCAAGCTTACAACAAACAAAACCATAATGACAAACAATATCATGATAATTAATCAGTTGTTAAAAATGCAGAACCATCTATGAATATACATACAACTAACATGATGTGTTCATGCTCTTGTGAAAACAAACCCTCGGTCTGACTTACCCATAGTGATTTTTCTTAAACTCTAAACTTGTTCATTGCAACAGGACATAAATCGTGATCTTTCCTGCGATCACAACCCTGACCATACTTGGTCTCAAATCATCTCGGTGGCTCTTCCATCATTATTACATTACAAAAATTCATAACTTAGCAAGCAAAATTTTATTTTATGTTGTCCCATGGTGTGACTTACCTTCGAGCGTGTCCCTGACAGTGGACTCGGCTACCGATAGATTAATTACACTCTGCAGAGGTAGTGCACTGTACCCACACCACGGAACCCATGGCCTCGCTTTCCCATTCGGGTGGACCAACGGCGTTCCGACAAAACTCTTCCATTGCCATGACACTCTCCCGGCCACTCCGACTCATTTCCCCACCGGAACAGTCCTGGGTGGCCCTATGCCTACCAAAGGCACACCGACCACCGTCGTGGCCAAACAACAATTGTCCCAAACGGGGACTCGGTACCATAAACTTAACAACGGGCACACAAGGTTATGTCTGCTTACCGGGCCAGGGTACTGCATGCCCATAACCTTCCCTATTTGGAGGTACCGACAGGAGGCATGACAACAGACCGAATAAATACCTTCCCATAAAGGCAAATGTGGTTGCACTGGGAAAAACTCGATTCAGTGGCACCATGACCCAGTCAACAATTTATTCAAGTTGAATTATTAACAGTTTCAACTTAAAGAAAATAAATAACCGGTGTCATAAAATGCCATGGAATACAACATACCAAATGCATTACAAAAATAACTGGGTCAACTTTACTTTACTAAATATAAGCATCACAACTTCAATTTTATTCTGGATATGATTTACTTTCAATTAAAAACAGAACATATTCTAGCAAAATTTTATCATAATTCTTACGTAAAAGAAAATAACTTCACATAGCTATTTATATGCATATCCATAATAGTTCTCAATGATCCAAACTTTCTTCTAGCTACCTTAATAACTTAAACCAAATTCCAACTTTTTGTAAACTAAATGAAACAACTAAATACAGCAACCAACAGAAAGTATTTAACAAAAATAATTTATATGTATAAATTAAATCATTTATTCAAGTTGGAAAATCACAAATATTGAAATGGCACTATTAAAATGTTGATGTGGCTGGCCTTAGTGCAAATGAGGTTCACAAGCCTCCTGGTGATCCTCAAGACAAGCTTCACCTTCTGAAAATAATTAAAAGTACAAAAACAAAATATCAAGAATCATTCAAAAATTCACCAGAAAATCTACACAACAGCAAATAGTCTCATTTTTGGTGTGATGGAAGATTTCTTCACAAAGAACACAATGCAAAAAGAATCAAATCATTTGGACTTATGGTTAAAAAGTTATTGTAGCTTGAAGTTCTCTGGAATATATTTAAGTTTAGAATTTAAATAAACAGACTGAAAGGGGGGTGACGTCGAAGGCGTAAAAGCCCAGGGCGCCACCACTTGTACCGCTTCGCGCGGGTACAAAGAGGCTGACTAGCGGGCCCCGCTAGTCAGGAGAGGGGGGGAGAGGGAGAAGAGCAGGGGCGACCGCGGCCTCGCCGGAGCGCACACCGGCGACGCAAGCTCCTGGCCAAGATGGGAGGGATAGATCGATAGAGGAGGTCAAGGCGCACCTGCCCGTACCCGTAGAGTAGCTAGGGGTGGTCGGACGGCGTCGGAAATGAGCTCGCAGGCGGAGGCAGAACGGGGTGGTCGCCGGAGTTGAAGAAGACGGCGAGCAACGGCGACTCCAGCAGCTCCAATTAGGTGGAATGGCACCACCAGAGAGTGGTGGAGGCTCTGGTAAGGTCGCCCTGGCCTGAGAGGGTCTGGAGCTACCGCGACGACCCAAGGGGATCGCCGGTGAGCTCGAGCTCGGGGACGGCGGCCTGTGGCCTGCCCGGCCGGGCCACAGGGTTCTACGCAATCGTGGTAAGTGTGGGAATGGAGCTGGTGCTCGGGATGGCTGGGAGGGGGCATATATATAGGTGAGCCGAGAGGGGGGATCGAGGCTCCGCCGGCGACACCTGGACGCTGCGCCCGGCGACGAGTGGCATCAGTGAGAGGGGGAGAAGGCGACGGGGTTCACGCGGGAGCTATGGACGGATGGAGACAAGCACAGGGGCGCTAGAGTGGCGACGAGCACCGTGCGCACCGCATTGTTGCCTTGGCCGGACCGCGCCCGTGCTCGCTGCGGCGAGCTCCAGCGTCGGCGAGTGCCAGGGGCGCTGTGGAGATCAAGACGAAGATGGTGGTGCGGGTTGGAAAGCTCTGGCACGCGCGAAAGCAAGCACGATCTCAACAGAGCGCTCGACGGCATCCAGAGCGCGCCGACAAGCAGCCATGGCATGGTGCACATGCGTGGTCACCGCACGAACTTTGCCTACTGGCTTACTTGGTGTGAAAAATTATGTCTGGCGTGTTGTTCGTGGTAGATAGGAGAGTTACCCATGGTTGGTTTGTTTCCAGATGCAGTAGAAAGAAATTCACACGTCTGGTAAGTTTCTGGACAGAAACTTTGAGAGTTTACTGAGGTAAATTGGCTAGGAGTTGGAGGTTGTGCTTTGGAGGCTAGTCCTAAGTTACTAAGGTAAGATGCACAAGGAGTTTCAAAAGCAATGGAGCAAGTAAAATTGTAGTTGTTGTAAAAACTACCATTTCTGTCCAGAATAGAAAAGAATTTCTGTAGCAAAAATATCGCAAAAAGTGATGCAATATTTTTGCTCAGGAATGTGTCGTGGGGTCCAAAGAATATTTATGAATTTCCTCAGATTTTTGTGGGCTAGAAAAATAGGGGTTGCTTTGGAGCACAAAGGGCTTAACTAGGGTTTTGGAGGGAAAAGTGAATATTTTTCAATAAAGAAAAATATTCCAATAATTATATTAGAGTGAACCAGAGGGAAAAGATGATTTGAGATGAATATGAGGCACTTGGGTGAAAGCCAAGGGTGCCCAAGTGTTTAAGTCCATATGAAAGATTCAAAAATCCCAAGGTTAAAATAAATTCAAATAAAACTCACGCAAATAAAGGAGGGCAAAAATCAGGCTGTCACAGAAGATTGTAGCAATACTGAGTAGTGCGGGGTTGATTTTAAACTGCGGCACCGGCGATATTAAAAGTGGGAGCAGTTGGGACGAAGGTGGGCGGCGGAGCCTGGTCAAAGGGCTCGCCTCCCGGTGAGCCTGCACAGCGGTCTGCTTGCATGCCTCCCTATTAGCCGGCGCAGTGGTCTGCTCGCACGCCTCCCGTCGACTTACACGCTTGCTCGGACGGCACCTGCCGATGAGAAGCGGGACTCATGGCGGCACGTAAATGCCCACGGTTTCAATAGTGAAAGCGTCCGCCTTAACGTGACAGGTCTTTGTTCCAAAATACCTTGGCTCTTCATTTGTGCAACTTGTCATAAGCAGCTTGTCTCAAATTGAAGGAAAAAATTACGAAGTAATATTTGTGCAATATCACGTGACCATGCTCAGTTTCAAGAATTTATGGTCACTTTTGGATTTTCTGAAATTTAAGACCCAGGATTCAAAACAATATCATAACCTGCATCATGCAATAAATTTTCAAGCCATACATCTGCCCTGTTGTATTTCTTAAGAAAGGATCTGGTCAAACATTTTGCTTAGTTAGACTTTATACAAGTTATATATGCAGAGCAAAAGGATAATCCCTCCGTACTAGTGCATTGCCTGATATATTAACTGAAGTACTAGGCACGAACAAACGGGCTAAATTCTGTGCTCATCCTGATGTAGTAGTAGCACTAGGTAATGCAGTTGACGGGTGACCTTGGCGAGCGGCGACCGAGAGAATTGAACCGTGCTCGGCACGGTAGGTAACGTTGTCTAGTTACTAAAGCATCCCTCCGTTGTCCATCGGTAGTCATTATGGACCGGGGACATGAGGGGAATTTCCTAGGGCTGGAATTCTGGCCGCAGATATTTCAACTCGAAATACGAAGGCTTGACTGGTTGGGGTTGCCTAATGTGCGTACCACGCACGCCACGAGAAGGACATGAGCCCGATTTTTTTATTTTTTTATTTTTTTAGGATCAACACGAGCCAAGGTCTGGCTGGTACGCCGTTGGGTCCTACCATTCGAGAATACGAAAGGAACCTTTTAAATTGCCGAACAAATCTATGTGTATTACAATGCCCGTATTTTCCTTGCAAATACTAATCTCAACGTGGTAATTGATTTATGACGAGTTGTTGAATTACAGTGAGTTTGTGATACAGTGATCTCAACATGGATTTCACATTTCATGGTATCCCTGGTAAGTTTTTCAATGCAAATTCAAATTTAATAGATGAACAATATGGAGGTGAGAAAACTTTGTATGTATCAAGAATATGACCACACACACACACACACAAACACACACACACACACACACACTCACACACACACACACACACACACACACACACACAGAGAGACACCCACACACGAACACAACAACAATCCAATAAGTATAGTGCATCTATTTTTCCAAACCATGCATGTATGGCACGAATTCAAAAATTACTCCTTGTGTTCCTAAATATTAGTCTTTTAGAGATTTCAACAAGCGACTACATACAGAGCAAAATGAGTGAATCTACACTCTAAAATATGTCTATATACATCCGTATGTGCCAGTCCACTTGAAATCTCTAAAAAGACTAATATTTTGGAACAAACGTAGTAAAATGTAAGACATGCATGGTCCTCAATTCAATATTTAAAACGAACATGAAACTGTAACATGAATATTAAGTCTAGTACTACAGTAATGCAAATGTTGTGTTTAATTAGGCGGAGCTATGATTGTCGGGGGTCACCCCCTCGACCTTAGATAAAATTGTGAAGCTCTGTTTATGGTTGTTTAGATTACATTTGTCCCCACCCTCCCAACCACCGATTGGTTGTGCACCCCCACCCCTCCTCCCCGGGAGAATATCATGTGCCCCCATACCTTAGATATGCCGATACGAGTTGCTTGGAGCTTGTAGATCTGAGATATATCAGCTCACATGATGTCTTAATATTTTTACAGGAAACCTTGATGAGTTTGGGAATTGCACACAATTTGTACTAAAACTACTCAGATGCCCTTGGATCCCATATCCAACAACCTTGAAGCTCGTATCACCGTAGCATCTAAGATGAAGGAGGACATCGTATTCTCTTGTATGTAAGAATATCATGTGCTACCACACCTTAGATGCTTTGGTGATACAAGCTCTTCGGAGCCGTTGGATTTGTGATCCAACACCTCATCGATGGTTTGAATGGTTTTTTGCAGAAAAGCCCCCAAAGAGTTCGGCCACTGCTTACAAGCACAAAGACTGCTCAGATGCCATTGGATCTCAGATCAAACGACCTCGAAGCTCGTATCACCATAGCATCCAAGTTGCGAGAGCACCTTAGGTTTTCTCGCACGGGAGAATATGAGGTGCTCCCGCACCATAGATTCTATGGTGATATGAGTTCACGGAGATCTAACGGCCCACAGTAGGAGGCTTGAATGTTTTTGCAATATACGGCTGAGAGAGTTTGGGATTTGCGCAGAAAGTACAAGTACTACGCATGTGCCATCTGATCACTGATCATACCACCTAGATGCTCATATCACCATGGCGGGTAATGAAGCTACGGGGAGCACCTAATATGAGCAACGGGCAGCCGTTGGATCCAAGATGCAACGGCACACACGAGGCATGAAAGTTTTATTTGCAAAAAAAACTTTGGAGAGTTTGGAAATTGCGCATAATTACAAAGACTACTCCCAAGCCATTGGATCTCACTTCCAACGGTGTAAAAAATCGTATCACCATAGCATCTAAGCTACGGGGTGGATGTGATATTCTATGCCGCTGTCATTTTTGTTCGTAAACTTGCAAAATACGTGTAACTTGTGCCGTTACTTGTCTAACCGCGCAAAGTGTTTGTTCAAAAAAACCATCCTACACTGAAATATCGGAATAACACACGAGGGCCCCACTTGTCATTAATCAAATTTGGACCTAAAACTAACAAATATGAAAGACGAGATTCGAATTGGCAACCTAGACTACAAAGCATAAGTCGATAGCCTGAAACAACAAGGGTTGTTGGCTTTGTCCCATAACTTGATTTTATACATGTTGGGGAACGTAGTATTTTCAAAATTTTCCTACGATCACGCAAGATCTATCTACTAGTGACAAAGCAACAAGGGGAAGAGTGTGTCTACGTACCCTCGTAGACCGGGAGCGGAAGCGTCTAGTGACGCGATTGATGTAGTCGAACTTCTTCGCGATCCAACCGATCAAGTACCGAACGTACGGCACGTCCGCGTTCAGCACACGTTCAGCTTGATGACGTCCCACGAGCTCTTGATCTAGTTGAGCTTCACGGGAGAGTTTCGTCAGCACGACGGCGTGGTGATGGATATGATGAAGTTACCGGCGCACGGCTTCGCCTAAGCACTGCAACGGTATAATCGAGGTGTGTTTCTGTGGAGGGGGGCACCGCACACGGTTGGGAGAGATCAACTGATCAACTTGTGTGTCCTAGGGTGCCCCCTGCCCCCATATATAAAGGAGCAAGGGGAGGGGCCGGCCAGCCCTTCTATGGCGCGCCAGGGAGGCAATCCTACTAGGAATAGGATTGCAATCCTATTCCTAGTAGGAGTCCACCAAGAAGGAAGAGAGGTGGCGCCCCCACAATCCAAGTCCAACTAGGATTCCCTGGTGGGGCGCCGGCCAGCCTCTATGGGCTGCCTCTCTTCTTTCCTCAAGGCCCACTATGGACCATCCCCCTCGTGGGGGGTTCTGGTAACCCCCTCCGGCAATCCGGTTAAATCCGAAACTTTTCCGGAACACTTCCGGTGTCCGAATATAGTCGTCCAATATATCAATCTTTATGTCTCGGACATTCCGAGACTCCTCGTCATGTCCGTGATCTCATCCGGGACTCCGAACTACCCTCGGTACATCAAAACTCATAAACTCATAATACCGATCGTCATCAAACGTTAAGCGTGCGGACCCTACGGGTTCGAGAACTATGTAGACATGACCGAGACTCATCTCCGGTCAATAACCAATAGCGGAACCTGGATGCTCATATTGGTTCCTACATATTCTATGAAGATCTTTATCGGTCAAACCGCATAACAACATACATTGTTCCTTTTGTCATCGGTATGTTACTTGCCCGAGATTCGATCGTCGGTATCTCTATACCTAGTTCAATCTCGTTACCGGCAAGTCTCTTTACTCGTTCCGTAATACATCATCTCGTGACTAACTCATTAGTCTTTTGCTTGCAAGGCTTATTATGATGTGCATTACCGAGAGGGCCCAGAGATACCTCTCCGACACTCGGAGTGACAAATCCTAATCTTGATCTAAGCCAACACCACAAACACCTTCAGAAACACCTGTAGAGCATCTTTATAATCACCCAGTTATGTTGTGACGTTTGATAGCACACAAGGTGTTCCTACAGTATTTGGGAGTTGCATAATCTCATAGTCATAGGAACATGTATAAGTCATGAAGAAAGCAATAGTAGTAAAACTAAACGATCATAGTGCTAAGCTAACGGATGGGTCTTGTCCATCACATCATTCTCCTAATGATGTGATCCCATTGATCAAATGACAACTCATGTCTATGGCTAGGAAACATAGCCATCTTTGATCAATGAGCTAGTCTAGTAGAGGCATACTAGGGAGACTCTGTTTTGTCTATGTATTCACACATGTACTAAGTTTCCGGTTAATACAATTCTAGCATGAATAATAAACATTTATCATGATATAAGGAAATAAATAATAACTTTATTATTGCCTCTAGGGCATATTTCCTTCAGTCTCCCACTTGCACTAGAGTCAGTAATCTAGTTCACATCTCCATGTGATTTAATACCGATAGTTCACATAGTTATGTGAATAACACCCATTGTTCACATCGCCATGTGACCAACACCCAAAGGGTTTACTAGAGTCAATAATCTAGTTCACATTGCTATGTGCTTAATACCCAAGAGTAATAAGGTGTGATCATGTTTTGCTTGTGAGAGAAGTTTATTCAACGGGTCTGTTACATACAGATCCGTATGTATTTCGCAAATTTCTATGTCTACAATGCTCTGCATGGAGCTACTCTAGCTAATTGCTCCCACTTCCAATATGCATCCAGATTGATACTTAGAGTCATCTGGATTAGTGTAAAGCTTGCATCGGCGTAACTCTTTACGACGAACTCTTTATCACCTCCATAATCGAGAAAACGTTTCCTTAGTCATCCAGTAACTAAGGATAATTTTGACCGCTTTCCAGTGATCTACTCCTGGATCACTTTTGTACCTCCTTGCCAAACTCATGGTAAGGTACACAACAGGTTTGGTACATAGCATGGCACACTTTATAGAACCTATGGCTGAGGCATAGGGAATGACCTTCATTCTTTCTCTATCTTCTGCCGAGGTCGGGCTTTGAGTCTTACTCAACTTCATACCTTACAACTCAGGCAAGAACTCCTTCTTTGACTGATCCATTTTGAACTATTTCAAAATCTTATCAAGGTATGTACTCATCGAAAGTCTTATCAAACGTCTTGATCTATCTCTATAGATCTTGATGTCCAATATGTAAGCAGCTTCACCAAGGTCTTTCTTTGAAAAACTCCTTTCAAACACTCCTTTATGCTTTCCAGAAAATTCTAAATCATTTCTGATCGACAATATGTCATTCACATATACTTATCAGAAAGGTTGTAGTGCTCCCACTCACTTTCTTGTAAATACAGGCTTCACCGCAAGTATGTATAAATCTATATGCTTTGATCAACTTATCAAAGCGTATATTCCAACTCCGAGATGCTTGCACCAGTCCATAGATGGATCGCTGGAGCTTGCACATTTTGTTAGCACCTTTAGGATTGACAAAACCTTCTGGTTGCATCATATACAACTCTTCTTTAATAAATCCATTAAAGAACGCAGTTTTGTTATCCATTTGCCAGATTTCATAAAACGTGGCAATTGCTAACATGATTCGGACAGACTGAAGCATCGCTACGAGTGAGAAAATCTCATTGTAGTCAACACCTTGAACTTGTCGAAAACCTTTCGCAATAAGTCGAGCTTTGTAAACAGTAACATTACCGTCAGCGTCGGTCTTCCTCTTGAAGATCCATTTATTTTCGATGGCTTGCCGATCATCGGGCAAGTCAACCAAAGTCCACACTTTGTTCTCATACATGGATCACATCTCAGATTTCATGGCCTCAAGCCATTTTGCGGAATCTGGGCTCATCATCGCTTCCTCATAGTTCGTAGGTTCATCATGGTCTAGTAACATGACTTCCAGAACTGGGTTGCCGTACCACTCTGGTGCGGAACGAACTCTGGTTGATCTACGAATTTTAGCAGAAACTTGATCTGAAGTTTCATGATCATCATCATTAGCTTCCTCACTAATTGGTGTAGGAATCACTGGAACTAGTTTCTGTGATGTACTACCTTCCAATTCGGGAGAAGGTACAATTACCTCATCAAGTTCTACTTTCCTTCTACCCACTTCTTTCGAGAGAAACTCCTTCTCTAGAAAGGATCCACTCTTAGCAACAAAGACCTTGCCTTCGGATCTGTGATAGAAGGTGTACCCATCAGTCTCTTTTGGGTATCATATGAAGATTTACTTCTCCGATTTGGGTTCGAGCTTATCATGTTGAAACTTTTTCACATAAGCATCGCAGTCCCAAACTTAAAGAAATGACAGCTTAGGTTTCTCGTCAAACCACAGTTCATACGGTGTCATCTCCACGGATTTAGATGGTGCCCTATTTAACGTGAATGTAGCTGTCTCTAATGCATAACCCCAAAGGCGATAGTGGTAGATCGGTAAGAGACATCATCGATCGCACCATATCTAATAAAGTACGGTTATGATGTTCGGACACACCATTACACTGTGGTGTTCCAGGTGGCGTGAGTAGTGAAACTATTTCACATTGTTTTTACTGAAGGCCAAACTCGCTAACTCAAATATTTTACCTCTACGATCATATCATAGAAACTCTTATTTTCTTGTTACGATGATTCTCCACTTCACTCTGAAATTCTTTGAACTTTTCAAATGTTTCAGACTTGTGCTTCATTAAGTAGATATACCCATATCTGCTCAAATCATCAGTGAAGGTCAGAAAATAATGATACCTGCCGCGAGCTTCAACACTCATTGGTCCGCATACATTAGTATGTATGATTTCCAACAACTCTGTTGCTCGCTCCACAGTTCCGGAGAATGGAGTTTTAGTCATCTTGCCCATGAGGCATGGTTCGCAAGCACCAAGTGATTCATAATCAAGTGATTCCAAAAGTCCATCACTATGGAGTTTCTTCATGCGCTTTACACCAATATGACCTAAACGGCAGTGCCACAAATAAGTTGCACTATCATTATTAACCTTGTATCTTTTGGCTTCAATATTATGAATATGTGTATCACACGATCGAGATCCAACAAACCATTTTCATTGGGTGTATGACCATAGAAGGTTTTATTCATGTAAACAGAACAACAAATATTCTCTAACTTCCATGAATAACCGTATTGCAATAAACATGATCAAATCATATTCATGCTCAACACAAACACCAAATAACACTTATTTAGGTTCAACACTAATCCCGAAAGTATAGGGAGTGTGCGATGATGATCATATCAATCTTGGAACTACTTCCAATATACATCGTCACTTCATCCTTTAACTAGTTTCTGTTCATTATGCAACTCCCATTTCGAGTTACTACTCTTTAGCAACTGAACCAGTATCAAATACCGAGGGGATGCTATGAACACTAGTAAAATACACATCAATAATATGTATATCAAATATACCTTTGTTCACTTTGCCATCCTTCTTATCCGCCAAGTATCTAGGGAAGTTCCACTTCCAGTGACCATTTCCTTTGCAGTAGAAGCACTTAATTTCAGGCTTGAGTTTAGCTTTGGGTTTCTTCATGGGAGTGACAACTTGCTTGACATTCTTCTTGAAGTTCCCCTTCTATCCCTTTGCCCTTTACTTGAAACAAGTGGTCTTATTAACCATCAACACTTGATGCTCTTTCTTGATTTCTACCTTCGCCGATTTCAGCATCGCGAAGAGCTCGGGAATTACTTTCGTCATCCCTTGCATATTATAGTTCATCACGAAGTTCTACTAACTTGGTGATAGTGACTAGAGAACCTTGTCAATTACTATCTTATCTGGAAGAATAACTCCCACTTGATTCAAGTAATTGTAGTACCCAAACAATCTGAGCACATGCTCACTGGTTGAGCTATTCTCCTCCATCTTGTAGGCAAAGTACTGTCAGAGGTCTTATACCTCTCGACACGGGCATGAGTATGAAATACTATTTTCAACTCTTGGAACATCTTATATGCTCCATGGCGTTCAAAACGTTTTTGAAGTCCCGGTTCTAAGCCGTAAAGCAGGGTGCACTTAAACTATCAAGTAGTCATCATACCGAGCTTTTGTCAAAATGTTCATAACATCTGCATGTGCTCCTGCAATAGGTCTGTCACCTAGCGGTGCATCAAGGGCATAATTCTTCTGTGCAGCAATGAGGATAATCCTCAGATCACGGACCTAGTCCGCATCATTGCTAGTAACATCTTTCAACTTAGTTTTCTCTAGGAACATATAAAAAATAAACGGGGAGCAACATCATGAGCTATTGATCTAAAACATAGATATGCTAATACTACTAGGACTAAGTTCATGATAAATTTAAGTTCAATTTAATCATATTACTAAAGAACTCCCACTTAGATAGACATCCCTCTAGTCATCTAAATGATCACATGATCCAAATCAACTAAACCATGTCCGATCATCACGTGAGATGGAGTAGTTTCAATGGTGAACATGTTATGTTGATCATATCTACTATATGATTCACGCTCGACCTTTCGGTCTCCAGTGTTCCGAGGCCATATCTGCATATGCTAGGCTCGCCAAGTTTAACCCGAGTATTCTGCGTGTGCAAAACTGTCTTACACCTATTGTATTTGAACGTAGAGCCTATCACACCCGATCATCACGTGGTGTCTCAGCACGAAGAACTTTCGCAACGGTGCATACTCAGGGAGAACACTTATACCTTGAAATTTTGTAAGGTATCATCTTATAATGCTACCGTCGTTCTAAGCAAAATAAGAAGCATAATAAGATAAACATCACATGCAAATCAAAATATGTGACATGATATGGCCATCATCATCTTGTGCTTTCGATCTCCATCTCTAAAGCACCGTCATGATCACCTTCGTCACCGGCGCGACACCTTGATCTCCATCGTAGCATCGTTGTCGTCTCGCCAACTATTGCTTCTACGACTATCGCTACCGCTTAGTGATAAAGTAAAGCAATTACATGGCGATTGCATTTCATACAATAAAGCGACAACCATATGGCTCCTGCCAGTTGCCGATAACCTTACAAAACATGATCATCTCATACAAAACCGTATAACTCATCATGTCTTGACCATATCACATCACAACATGCCCTGCAAAAACAAGTTAGACGTCCTCTACTTTGTTGTTGCAAGTTTTACGTGGCTGCTACGGGCTTAGCAAGAACCGTTCTTACCTACGCATACAAAAACCACAATGATGTTTCGTCAAGTATGAGCTATTTTAACCTTCACAAGGACCGGGCGTAGCCACACTTGATTTAGCTAAAGTGAGAGAGACAGACACCCGCCAGTCACCTTTAAGCAACGAGTGCTCATAACGGTGAAACCAGTCTCGCGTAAGCGTACGCGTAATGTCGATCCGGGCTGCTTCAATTCACAATACCGCTAAAGCAAAGTATGACATGCTGGTAAGCAGTATGACTAGTATCACCCACAACTCATTGTGTTCTACTCGTGCATATCATCTACGCATAGACCTGGCTCATGATGCCACTATTGGGGAACGTAGTATTTTCAAAATTTTCCTACGATCACGCAAGATCTATCTACTAGTGACATAGCAACGAGGGGAAGAGTGTGTCTACGTACCCTCGTAGAGCGGAAGCGTCTAGTGACGCGGTTGATGTAGTCGAACTTCTTCGCGATCCAACCGATCAAGTATCGAACGTACGGCACCTCCGCTTTCAGCACACGTTCAACTTGATGACGTCCCACGAGCTCTTGATCCAGTTGAGCTTCACGGGAGAGTTTCGTCAGCACGACGGCATGGTGATGGATATGATGAAGTTACCGGCGCAGGGCTTCGCCTAAGCACTGCAACGGTATAATCGAGGTGTGTTTCTGTGGAGGGGGCACCGCACACGGTTGGGAGAGATCAACTGATCAACTTGTGTGTCCTAGGGTGCCCCCTGCCCCCGTATATAAAGGAGCAAGGGGAGGGGCCGGCCAGCCCTTCTATGGCGCGCCAGGGAGGCAATCCTACTAGGAATAGGATTGCAATCCTATTCCTAGTAGGAGTCCACCAAGAAGGAAGAGGGGGAAAGGAAGGAGAGGGAGAGGTGGCGCCCCCCCCAATCCTAGTCCAACTAGGAGGGGTGGGGCGCCGGCCAGCCTCTATGGGCTGCCTCTCTTCTTTCCTCAAGTGTAACGCGCTCCCGGAAAAGAAGGAATTCCTTATTGATATGAGTAGTCTATCATCCCTAATAAGTCAGGCCATCACATACACCCTCACTCAGAGGAACCGACGTCCTCGTCGGGCCACAGGAACGTTCCCTCTTGGCACAACTGTCTGTGCTTCCAGGACAGCACATGTGCCATGCCGTGTGCCACGACGGGTCACAAACGTCATGCACAACATGACTGCAAACTGTCCGCAAACATCCGTGTCACCGCGAGGGTCGGCTCTGATACCAACTTGTAACGCCCCGGACACACCCGCCGGTGGTCGTTACTCCTGGCGGGACCTAGACTGGCCTCACATATCAATACTAGTCTGTTCTGCGCACTTTGTCCTCACTCATGCGCACCCGGGAGCAACTTTCCGGTCGGTCACCCATCCTGAAACTACTCCAAGCTGAGCACGCTTAACTTTGGAGTTCTATCCGAATGGGCTCCCTGAAAAGAAGGAATTCCTTATTGATATGAGTAGTCTATCATCCCTAATAAGCCAGGCCATCACATCAAGGCCCACTATGGACCATCACCCCTCGTGGGGGGTTCCGGTAACCCCCTCCGGCAATCCGGTTAAATCCGAAACTTTTCCGGAACACTTCCGGTGTCCGAATATAGTCGTCCAATATATCAATCTTTATGTCTCGGACATTCCGAGACTCCTCATCATGTCCGTGATCTCATCCGGGACTCCGAACTACCTTCGGTACATCAAAACTCATAAACTCATAATACCGATCGTCATCAAACGTTAAGCGTGCGGACCCTACGGGTTCGAGAACTATGTAGACATGACCGAGACTCATCTCCGGTCAATAACCAATAGCGGAACCTGGATGCTCATATTGGTTCCTACATATTCTACGAAGATCTTTATCGGTCAAACCGCATAACAACATACATTGTTCCTTTTGTCATTGGTATGTTACTTGCCCGAGATTCGATCGTCGGTATCTCTATACCTAGTTCAATCTCGTTACCGGCAAGTCTCTTTACTCATTCCGTAATACATCATCTCGTGACTAACTCATTAGTCTTTTGCTTGCAAGGCTTATTATGATGTGCATTACCGCAAGGGCCCAGAGATACCTCTCCGACACTCGGAGTGACAAATCCTAATCTTGATCTATGCCAACACCACAAACACCTTCAGAAACACCTGTAGAGCATCTTTATAATCACCCAGTTACGTTGTGACGTTTGATAGCACACAAGGTGTTCCTCCGGTATTTGGGAGTTGCATAATCTCATAGTCATAGGAACATGTATAAGTCATGAAGAAAGCAATAGCTGTAAAACTAAACGATCATAGTGCTAAGCTAACGGATGGGTCTTGTCCATCACATCATTCTCCTAATGATGTGATCCCGTTGATCAAATGACAACTCATGTCTATGGCTAGGAAACATAACCATCTTTGATCAATGAGCTAGTCTAGTAGAGCCATACTAGGGACACTCTGTTTTGTCTATGTATTCACACATGTACTAAGTTTCCGGTTAATACAATTCTAGCATTAATAATAAACATTTATCATGATATAAGGAAATAAATAATAACTTTATTATTGCCTCTAGAGCATATTTCCTTCAATACAGTATTACGTTGAGTAGAGTAGAGGGAGTGCCTCGTCAACACGTGCATGACCGTTGACTCACTTACTGGTGGGTCCCAGGTCTGTGATCTCTCTCTTCTCTCCATCGTCTAACCTTTGCACGGGCACACACGAAGAGCGGCGCTAGCATGCCGTGGTGTTATTACAACTAAAAAAGCTTGGAAAATAGAAGAATCGCCTAGAACAAGAGACGTTGTGGCTGGTCGATACGGAGCTAACCACACCTATCCTCCATGCCATGTAGCATGATGAAGCTGTGTGGCTAGTGGGGTGTTTTCGACCGACTAGCTGGGTCCCGAGGTCGAACCATAGGTACTACATGTGATACAGTAAATTTTTACACGCACATTTTTCCTCCGTGCCGAGACATGGCACACCCTACCGTGCGGTTTCGGGGTCCTCCTAGGTGGTGCACGCATATATTCTTCCTGACATGGGACACCCTAACGCGCGTTTTCGCCAAAGAAAGTAAATGAGTTGACAAATCACGAAAGACCACTTTTCCCGCCGAGTACATCAGTGAAGCACGGTGGCTAGCTAGTTGGGCTAGTTCGACCAATTAGCTAGGCCGCCACCACATTTGTTTTTTCACCCCCTTTTTTCATCTCCTTGCCGGCAGGTAAATTTAAATATCCACTGCGGCACTGCTCTGGTGTTTGCGTGCGGCATGATTTTTAATTTTTTTGATTGACAGGAGCAGGCGCGGCAGGATTTTTATTTTTTTGATTAACGGGAGCAGGCACGGCAGCAATTAGTCACGATTACTCCGCGTGTAAAACCCACTGCTCCCTGATGTGAGAAGTCGTCGACTGGTGTTTTACCATGGTGAAAACCAAAAGATTCCCCGCTCCTCGGCTGGCTCCCTCCACCTTCCCGTAGATTGCATTGCCGTTCAGCCGTTTCGCCCCCTGCATCACCAACGTCGTGCGCCTCAAGAAGCAGAGGGACTTCGGTTGTGTTTAGGTGCCCTCTGCATGGGCATGTCCATGTCTCGACGCAACATGACCGTTAGATCAAACTCAGATGATGCATATCAGTCACTATAGCACAATGTGTGTGGGTGTGTTTGGTTACATTCTCATCTCAATATACTCCTCTATCTAGGTGTGTAAGTCTGATACGTCTCCAACGTATCTATAATTTTTGATTGTTCCATGCTATTATATTATCCTTCTAGGATGTCTTATGGGCTTTTATATACACTTTTATATGATTTTTGGGACTAACCTATTAACCCAGAGCCCTGCCAGTTTCTGTTTTTCTCCTGTTTTAGGGTTTTACAGAAAAGGAATATCAAACGGAGTCCAATTGATGATTTTTCTGGACCAAAAGAAGCCCCCGAAGTAAAAGAGTTGGGCCAGGAGAGCCACGGGCTGCCCACGAGGGTGGGGGCTGCGCCCTGGGCGGGGGGGGGGGGGCGCCCCCCTACCTCGTGGACAGCCCGTAGCCCCCCTTTGCCTGGCCCTGACTCCAACACCTCCTATATATATTGAAACCTCCAGAAAATAACCTAGATCGGGAGTTCCGCCGCCGAAAGTCTCTGTAGCCACCAAAAACAAATCTAGACCCTGTTCCGGCACCCTACCAGAGGGGGGAATCCCTCTCCGGTGGCTATCTTCATCATCCCGGCGCTCTCCATGACGAGGAGGGAGTAGTCCACCCTCTAGGCCAAGGGTATGTACCATTAGCTATGTGTTTGATCTCTCAGTCTCGTGTTCTTGAGATGGCATGATCTTGATGTATCGCGAACTTTGCTATTTTAGTTGGATCTTATGATGCTTCTCCCCCTCTACTCTCTTGTAATGGATTGAGTTTTCCCTTTGAAGTTATCTTATCGGATTGAGTCTTTAAGGATTTGAGAACACTTGATGTATGTCTTGCACGTGTTTATCTGTGGTGGCAATGGGATATCATGTGATCTACTTGATGTATGTTTTGGTGATCAACTTGCGGGTTCCGTGACCTTGGGAATCTATGCATAGGGGTTGGCACACGTTTTCGTCTTGACTTTCCGGTAGAAACTTTGGGGCACTCTTTGAAGTTCTATGTGTAGGTTGAATAGATGTTTCTGAGATTGTGTGATGCATATCGTATAATCATGCCCACGGATACTTGAGGTGACAATGGAGTATCTAGGTGACATTAGGGTTTTGGTTGATTTGTGTCTTAAGGTGTTATTCTAGTACGAACTCTATGATAGATTGAACGTTACTACAGACTCTTGAATAGATCGATCAGAAAGAATAACTTTGAGGTGGTTTCGTACCCTACCATAATCTCTTCGTTTGTTCTCCGCTATTAGTGACTTTGGAGTGACTCTTTGTTGCATGTTGAGGGCTAGTAATATGATCCAATTATTTTATCGTTGTTGAGAGAACTTGCACTAGTGAAAGTATGAACCATAGGCCTTGTTAACTATCATTGCAACACCGTTTATGCTCACGTTTACCACTTGCTACCTTGCTGTTTTTATATTTTCTTATTACAAAAACCTATATCTACCATCCATATTGCACTTGTATCACCATCTCTTCACCGACCTAGTGCACCTATACAATTTACCATTGTATTGGGTGTGTTGGGGACACAAGAGTCTCTTTGTTATTTGGTTGCAGCTTTGTTTGAGAGAGACCATCTTCATACTACGCCTCCCACGGATTGATAAACCTTAGGTCATCCACTTGAGGGAAATTTGCTACTGTCCTACAAACCTCTGCACTTGGAGGCCCAACAACGTCTACACGAAGAAGGTTGCATAGTAAACATCAAGCTCTTTCCTGGCGCCGTTGCCGGGGAGGTTAGTGCTTGAAGGTATATCTTTATATCTTGCAATCAAATCTTTTAGTTTCTTGTTTTATCACTAGTTTAGTTTATAAAAGAAAACTACCAAAAAATGGAATTACGGTTACCTCATATGCTTCATCTTTTTAATATCTTTCGTGAAAATGATGGGAAGGAAAATTGTGCTCAAGTACTAGAAGAAGAATTACATAGAATGCTTGGCATGAAATATGTGCATGATGAGCATGATTGCAATGTTGTTAGTACAAATTCTTTGAATACCCATGATGCTAATGATATGCAAAGCCACAGGCTTGGGGAAGCTATGTTTGATGAAGATGATATTTTTAGTCCCCCAAGTTTTGATAATAATATTTATTATGATGAAAGCATGCCTCCTATTTATGATGATTATTGTGATGCCACTTACGCTATAAAAATTAGTGATGATTATACTAATAAAACTTGTCATAATTATGATTACCCTTTGTAACACCCCAAAACTTTTGGTTTGGTTTTTACCAAATTCTTTAATTGATTTAAAGGAGGTTATTTGAAATTTTTCCTTTTTAGAGACCCTCCTTCCCAAATTTTTGCTTCTCACAAATCTTTTTGAGCCCTTCTCAATTTTTGATTCTGGTCTTGAGGGTCTTTCAACTTGTGTTGGTTCAACACAATTACTCTTGGATCATTTTTACTATTTCTTTTGTTAAAAAGAATTCTTTTAAATCCTTGGATTTATCCCTCCCTATTCAAAGATGCTCTCTTACCATGACCTATGTGGATAACTTCCTTCCAAAACCCTCTTCCCTACCTTGGGGTCAGGTTAAGCATCAATTCCAGCAAGTTTCAACTTCCTCTAGATTTTATTTCTATTTATTTAAACCACAAAATATTTTTCTGTCATTTATTTGGACCCTAGTGGTTTACAAAGGAACTACTAGATCTCTTTTGAATCCTGGCTCCAAATAAATTCCTAGGGCTAGTCCTTAGTACCCTCAACTCATATCCATCAAGACCTACTAGTCATCAGTTCAAAATTTTCAAAATATGCTTGCTGCAAGTTTGGAGCAGATTTGCTAATTTTGATGAATTTCATTCTTTCTTATTACCAAAAATTCTGGGGAAATTCATGCAGCCTCCAGATACATCAAGAGACCCCCTCACCAAGTCCCAGCTCAAGAAAAATCTTCCACATGCATCAAACATTTCATCAAGCACCTTACATGCACTGTTCCTGTTAAGTTTCAGGATTCAGTGTTGAGCTTCAGTCGTCGGTGTCGTTTTCTTCAGTCGCCGTCGCCAATCTCGCCAGTGACTCGCTTGGCCTCTTGCTCACTGCTCCCTCTCCTTATCCGTGCGCCGCATGGTCGGTTGGCTGGACGTGGGCGTCGGTGCTGAGCTGTCCCGTCGTCTCCGGCGAGTGCAGCGGCGACAGTACCGCCCGTGGCGGCCATCAGGGATGAACTCTGCAACACGGCGCCGCTCCGCACCGCCCAAGCCACCGGTGGCCTCCGCGTGTCCATCATTCCCCTCCGAGAGCGCTGCAGAACCGTCGCCGTGGCCTGAGTAGCGCAGAGCGCGCTCTCTGCCGCCGGCGAGCCCGTGAGCGCCGTTCCGTTGAAACAGCGGAGCAGGCCAAATGCAAACGAGCTTAGACGTGGAATGGAGCCAGTGGACCACCCTGAAGATGCTCAACCCCCTAAACCACCAGTCCGACTCCTGCCTTGCCGTAATCCCTCGCCGGAGATATTTTGCCCGCGGCACCTCCCTCGCCCGCCTATAAATAGGGCTCCAGAGACGTTGTGAAGCCACCGCGCCCACCACACCTCACCACAGCCTCGCCAAAACCACTCAGGGGGCCTCGGAAGGGCCTTCTTCCCCGACTCCGGCCGCCCCGATCCGCTTCGGGCTCCGGCAAGGTTCGCTCTGGTGAGGGCACCTCCGCTTACCAGACTCGGTCAGCAACCTCCTAGTCCACCACCTAGTCTAACCCAAGCATCAATTCGCAGTCAGAGACCCCGTCCGGTGAGATCCATCATCACCCGACGCCGCCGTCCGCCGTAGAGGAAGTCGCCGTCGTTGTGGTGCCTCCCTTCGGTCACTTCCACCACCCACCGACGCGGAAGAACCCCCTGAACACGCCGGTACCTCCCCCTCCCTCTGCCTCGCAGTAGTTCGTCGCCGGCGATCACCGCAGGTCTCTGGCGCCGGCGAACTCTGTTTCCTCTTTTAAACCTGACATGCGGGCCCCCCTGTCAGCTTTCTCTTTTTATTCGAACCGTTTTCTGAAAACGCCTTCGGGCAAGGTGCGCTTTCCATTCGGTTCGGCGTATTTTCATCCGAAGCGTTTTCTGTTTATACAAACTACCCCCTGGATAGTTTCTGTTTCATTACAGACTAGTCCCTGGGTTTGTTTTCTTTATAACTTTTAAACTAAAAAGGATTTTTAGTTGATTCCTTTTCTGTCATCTTCATAATTCTGCCTAGTTTTTTATCATATTTATTTGAAAAATATTTGGAACACTTTTTGCACATGCACGTATTTACGTAGTATTCGATTTCTTTTTATACCGTAGATACCGACGGAGGTGACGGAGCCGCGAACTTCGCCGAACTAGACTCCGACTACTCCGAACCAGGCAAGCATGTTTGAACCTTTGATATGATGAGTGTTTTTCATGTTTGCTAGTGTGGTTTTCTTAAGGCATGTTTATATAAGCATTTGGTGGATGTTATATTCCATGCACGGTAAGTTGCAAGTGAGCTACAAAACTTGATGAGATCCGTTGATGAAGAACAGCCTGATCATGTGGTGGCATGATAAGATGTAAACTGGTATTGTTGGAGCATGCCAGTTCTACATCAACTTTTAACTACGGTGTTGACGTGGGCCAAGTCTCGATCCCGTCCATTTTCCTTGTTGTGCTACCACATGTTTTCTGCAAAGAATACGGTTTAGTATGTTGCAAACCTCTTTCCTGGTACACACCAAATAGAGAGGCCGTGATGAAGGTTCCATGGCCCTGGATTAAAGCCGTCATCCGGTCAGGGGGCATGGGTGTTTCCGGTTGGGACCGAGAGGGGGGCACCCCTTAGAGCGCGCGGTATAAATTTGATCCCATGCTATTCGAGGAGTGGCCTCCCCGCCTCAAGAGTCTTCGTGAACGTTGCCTAGGGTGATTCCTGGCAGCGGAATGTGGAATGGGTGTGTACCGGTTAGATGTGTTTTCTTCTAAAATACCGTGGACGGAACTAGTCCTTGGTGACTACTGAAATCCGTTGGCTGTGGTAAGGTACAAACTCTGCAGAGTCAAAACCATTCGCAAAATCAAGTCCTTGGACAAGGACGTTGGTTAGCAGATCCGTGTCAGTCTCAGTGTCAGTCTCTGTAGAATTAATAATTCTGACAAGGGTAAACCCGGTTGAATGATACTTCTGTGAATGGACTAACCTGTTTACTTTTATGTGCTGAGTATTTCCTTAGGATGGTACTACCTCCAGGAACTACTCGAATTTTTCCTTTTGATATAAGCCCTTTATGTGATGTCGCTCAGACGTCCGACTGTGGCATTCTTGTTATTTACTTTTGATATAAGCCCTTTATGTGATGTCGCTCAGACGTCCGACTGTGGCATTCTTGTTATTTACTTTTGATATAAGCCCTTTATGTGACGTCGCTCAGACGTCCGACTGTGGCATTCTTGTTGTTTACTTTTGATATAAGCCCTTTATGTGATGTCGCTCAGACGTCCGACTGTGGCATTCTTGTTATTTACTTTTGATATAAGCCCTTTCTGCGGTGTCGCCCCGACGCCCGACTGCGGCATGTTGTTCTATTTTACCTTTCGAGGCGTCGCTTCAGACACCCGATCGGTCTTTAGCTGTTCTTATATATTGTAGTGCTAATTGAATTACTCACGTGTGCATTATTGCTCGTATGCATCATGTTTGCATTTGTTATATCTTATGTCCGAACTGTCTTGCGAGTACATTCAAAGTACTCACCTGGCTTGTTGATTTGGCCAGATGTTGACGAAGGCGATCTTATGGATGAAGAGTTCGATAGCGAGTCCGACGCCTAGAGAAGTCCCAGTCAGTCCCTTGCGATCCTGGAGTTGGTCACTTGTATTATATACGCTTCCGCCACCATAATAAAATCATCAAGCCTCACTCCGGCGCTTGATGAGTGTAAGATATTGGAGTCACGCCACCCACACCGCTGTGACATATCCACTACCACCATATCCACGAGTTAGTAGTTATGCCACCATATCCAGTTGTGTCATATCCGCCTCTATGTATAATATTGGCGTGCTTGTAATAAATTGTTGAGCAGCCTCAGCTCAACCCTGTATAATATTTAGCACTTCTGGATTTCTGTATCAAGGATTTGTCTGCCAGTATGGAGGATTTCTCTATACTAGTTTGATGAAAGGGGCGATTTTTCAATTAATGTTTTATTGGAAAACCGGTCCTGACAACCTTGGTATCAGAGCCAGGCTGACTGTAGGAAGCCACTAGGTGCGCTCGCTAATCGGTTATTAGCGTAATAGGTGCTGTTTTAGCATATTGCAATTGTAGCAATTTTTCTGTTAGTCATCATAAAATTTATGATTTGACTATCTGGAATTTTTGTCTACTTTTGTAGATGGCCAGCCGCGACTGCGAATCACAGGTGTTCGCCAACGTGCCTGAGGGGTTTATCAAACTCCTCGCCTCCATCGTCAAGATCGCGATCGGGCCATCGACTCGTCCAGAGTTCACACTCTACGAGCACAAGATCAGCGACAGCGTGTCTATGCACCAGGCTGCGGTGCAATTCAAGGGAGGGCGTTCTGAATTACGCCGCTTCCGATTTGTTGGGAGGGCCATGCCTACAGAGAAGCATGCCATGCAGATGGCGGCCCGTGAGGCAATAGCACGTCTCCGGGATGCTCTTCCTTCGATGAAGGCTCGTCGCTACCGCTACCTCCCCTGCCACGTGCCATACACTTGTCACTATGCATTCGCTTGCACTAGGGGAGAACGAGATGAAGCTATTGAGATGCTTGTTGAGTATCTCAAGGCTCTTGAGGCAGCTTTTGATAACCTCGTGGACGACTTGGTGGCTGCCCGTATGGATTCAGTTCAGGGCTGTGTTGCCAACAGGAGGGAGCTACTCCATACAGCACCACCACTGTCATACATCTCGTCCTCATCATCCTATGCACCTGCCATCCGAGCCACCGCTCGCCGCCTATCTACCACTGAGGAGTTTGACTAAGTCATTGCTCCTACCCCAGTTCGTGCTGCACTGCCTACCACTCCCATTTCAACCGCACGACCTAGTACCCCGCGCCTGGAGCCTATTAGTGAGGAAGAAGTTGAGTCCCCAGCAGCACTGGGGCTTACCCTCGGCAGGCCGAAGGAAGTATTTACCATCTCCGACTGAGTGCGCTGAGCAGCCGTGCGATGTACCTGCTTGTATGATATGTTTTATATGTACATAGGCTTGGTGAGAAGTAGTTTGTGTGCGCATCATGTAGGGACTGGGAGAAGTGCACTAGCCTAAATAACAGGTCAGGAAAGTGTACACACATCCTGAGTGAAGTATTGTATAATTATGGCTTGCTTGTAAGATACTGAGCGGTCCTTCTCCTTGCGCAATCAAGTGTTTTCTTGAAAAATCTTGGAGTTTTAAAACTTCTGTCTTTTTTTTTTACTACTCGGTTTTTCTCATGAGTTCTGCAAAATACACCAGAGTGGAAAATGCATCGTCCCTGGACTCGTTCCATGCGAAGCCCGCCGGAAGAAAATAATGGTACCCAGGCAAGTAACGATTTCACACAGGGGCAGTCAAGTCAGCAAAACAGTGAAGCAGCACTTTCTCAAGTATGCCGCCTTTATGAGCAAAGCCAGCAGCAACATCAAGAAATGATGAACCATATTATCAACATGAGAAATCACCGTGAACCATACCAGCAGCATTCCAAGTTGGCTGAACTACAAAAGACGCGTCCCCCGACGTTCTCCCACACGGATAAACCCCTTGAGGCTGATGACTGGCTTCGAGACATTGAGAGGAAATTAATTATCGCACAATGTTCAGACCGTGAGAAAGTACTTTATGCACCTCACTACCTTACTGGAGCAGCTGCATCGTGGTGGGAAAATTTTCTACATATGCACCCCAATGAAAACAACATCACCTGGGAGGAGTTTAAGGAAAATTTTCGTGGGGCGCACATTCCCAGAAGTGTTATGAAGATCAAGAAAAGGGAGTTTGATGACCTCAAGCAGAGAAGCATGTCAGTGACTGAGTACAATAGTCAGTTTACTCAACTATCTCGCTACGCCAACGAAGAACATATGACTGAGAATAAAAAGATGGAAAAATTTCTGGACGGCCTGGCACCAGCACTTAAATGCCAACTGGTCGTGCACACCTTTCCAGATTTCAAAACACTTGTGGACAAAGCTATTACCTTGGAGAATGAACGCCGTAGCTTGGAGGATTTTCGCAAGCGCAAGCGGGACAAGACTTCTCAATCTCGCGACAACCGGAACAAGATTGATTCTCGGAAAAATGGGGCGAACAAATCCGCAACCAATGTTCCCCGCTCAAACAAGAATTTTCATGCAAGGGATAAAGATTTTACGTATCACCCGGGCGTTACTTGCTTCGCTTGTGGAGAGGAAGGACACTATGCCAAGCAATGCCCAAAGCCAAGAAACTCGGCCCCCAAGACAAATAATGGTGGAAATAATTCAGCCCCCAAGCGTAACAACTTCAATCCCAGCAACAATCACAAGAAGGGTCACGTGAACCTTGTGACCAAGGAAGAAGCGCAGAATGCTCCGGATATCGTACTCGGTACGTTTCCTGTCAACACAATACCTGCCACGGTTTTGTTTGATTCTGGAGCTTCTCATTCGTTCATTTCAAAGAAATTTGCTTTACAACATAATTTTTCAATTCTCCCCTAGGAAAATTCTATGACCATCAAGTCCCCCGGGATTAAGCAAATCACCCAGAGTTATTGCCAAGGTGTGATTATTGAGCTCGAGGGATTAAAGTTTCAAGCGAACCTCATTGTATTGGAAAATAAGGGATTGGATGTTATCCTAGGAATGGACTGGTTAACTACCAACAAGGGATTTATCGACTGTTTCAATCAAACTGTGATCCTCACTCATCACCAAGGGAAGACGATAAAAATTGCAGCTCAAGTAAGACCAGTATCATTGCGACCAAGATTGAACAAGGTGGATATTTCAGATTTAAATGAAGTTCCAGTGGTATGTGAGTTTCCTGATGTATTTCCTGAAGAGCTACCAGGCATGCCACCAGATCGAGAAATAGAATTCACTATTGAACTAGCACCTGGAACCACCCCCATTTACAAGAAACCTTATAGGATGGCACCTTCCGAGTTGGTAGAATTGAAGAAGCAAATAAAGGAATTACTGGACAAAGGATTTATCCGGGCCAGCTCCTCACCTTGGGGTTCGCCAGTATTATTTGCCAAGAAAAAGGATGGGACACTGAGATTATGTATAGACTATCGAGCACTCAACATGGTTACCATCAAAAACAAATATCCGCTGCCACGGATCAATGATTTATTTGACCAGCTTGCACAAGCCAAGGTCTTCTCAAAGATTGATTTAAGGTCGGGATATCATCAGTTAAAAGTACGGGCAGAAGATATCCCTAAAACAGCATTCACTTCCAGATACGGATTATATGAATTTACAGTAATGCCGTTCGGACTGACAAACGCCCCCGCATACTTTGTTCACCTCATGAACAAAGTGTTCATGAAATTTATGGACAAATTTGTTGTGGTGTTCATTGATGATATTTTGGTATATTCTAAAACACCAGAAGAACATGCTGAACATCTCAGAATTGTGCTGGGAGAATTAAGGAAGCATCAATTGTACGCCAAATTCAGTAAGTGTGAATTTTGGCTGAAACAGGTTGGTTTTCTGGGCCACGTATTAACCCAAGAAGGTGTTGCCGTAGACCCAGAAAAAGTCAAGGCTGTACTCGACTGGAAACCACCAGCCAACGTAACCGACGTACGAAGCTTTCTGGGAATGGCTGGATATTACAGAAGATTTATTGAAGGATTCTCCACCATAGCAAAGCCTATGACACAGCTACTCAAGAAGGATAAGAAATTTGTGTGGACTGAGGATTGCGAGAAAAGTTTCCAAGAACTCAAAAAGAGATTAACCACAGCACCAGTATTGGTCGTACCAGACATACACAAAATTTTTGAAGTATATTGCGACGCGTCCCGGAAAGGCCTCGGATGCGTATTAATGCAAGAAGGCAAAGTAGTCGCATATGCTTCCAGGCAACTGCGAAAGCATGAAGAGAACTATCCCACTCATGACTTGGAATTAGCAGCAGTTATTCATGCACTCAAAGAATGGAGGCACTTTTTGCTTGGAAATCGTTGTGAAATATATACAGACCATAAAAGCCTCCAATATATTTTCACACAACCAGAACTCAATTTGCGACAACGACGCTGGTTGGAACTAGTAAAAGACTATGATGTTGGCATTCACTACCATCCAGGAAAGGCAAATGTAGTGGCAGATGCTCTCAGCCGTAATCCAAGCTCCAGCAACGACAGTTCACAAAACTTGAGACCAGAATTTCAAAGGGAGTTTGCCAAACTCAACATGGTGATGATTACTGAAGGCACTGTGTCAAATTTGGAAATACGACCCACCCTAATGGAACAAATTAAGAAAGCTCAGCAGGGACACCCCAGCATCGAAGGCATAAAAAGGAAAGTAAGTCTGGGCAAAGCCTCAGAATTCGTCATAGACAATGAGGGGATATTATGGTACGGAGACAGGCTTTGCGTGCCAAATATAGAAGACCTCAAACAACAAATTTTGACCGAAGGTCATACCGCTCCATATTCCATCCACCCCGGAGGAACAAAAATGTACAAGGACATTCAGGAAAGGTTTTGGTGGCACGGTATGAAGAGGGATATAGCCACATTCATTGCCTGTTGTGATTCATGTCAGCGCATTAAAGCCGAGCACCAAAAACCAGCAGGACTATTACAGCCAAACAAGATACCTGAATGGAAATGGGACGAGATTGGAATGGATTTTATTGTCGGACTACCTCGGTCACGACACGGAAATGATGCCATATGGGTCATCACAGATAGGTTGACCAAGGTGGCACATTTTATTCCGGTAAAGACAACCCACACCACACAGAAGCTTGCCAAGCTTTATCTCTCCCGTATTGTTTGTCTACATGGAGTTCCAAGGACCATAATATCCGACAGAGGCACTCAATTCGTCTCTAGATTTTGGGATCATTTGCAACAAGCTCTGGGAACTCAACTAGTATTCAGCACGGCATACCATCCCCAGACTGGAGGACAGACCGAACGTGTGAACCAAATTTTAGAGGACATGCTGAGAGCATGTGTTCTCACTTATGGAACCAGCTGGGAAGAAAGCTTACCATATGCCGAGTTCGCATACAACAACAGTTACCAATCCAGTCTACAGATGGCACCTTTTGAAGCTTTGTATGGGCGAAGATGCCGTACCCCATTAAATTGGTCAGAGACATGAGACAGCCGTATCTTCGGCCCAGACATGCTCAAAGAAGCTGAGGAGAAGGTTAAATTAATCAGGGATCGACTCAAGACAGCCCAGAGCCGACAAAAGAGTTATTATGACCAGAAACATCGTGAAGTCAGTTTTGAACCCGGTGACTATGTGTATCTAAGAGTATCGCCTATGCGGGGCCTGCAGCGATTCAAAATTAAGGGAAAGCTAGCACCACGTTTTATTGGACCTTTCCGTGTGACTGCACGAAGAGGCACAGTAGCCTACCAGCTAGACCTACCCAAAGAACTATCTGACGTCCATGACGTGTTCCACATATCACAATTGAGGAAGTGTGTAAGCAACCCAGAAAAGCGTGTATCTCATGAGAACATTGACGTGCAACCGGACCTCACATACAGGGAACGTCCAGTAAAAATATTGGAGGAGTCTGAAAGGAGGACCCGTCAGAAGACAATTAAATTCTTCAAGGTTCAGTGGAGCAACCACACCAAAGATGAAGCAACTTGGGAGAGAGAGGATTTTCTTCGAACAGAGTACCCACACCTATTTGAGGATCAGCTGGAATCTCGGGGACGAGATTTTTCCTAAGGGGGTGGGTGTTGTAACACCCCAAAATTTTTGGTTTGGTTTTTACCAAATTCTTTAATTGATTTAAAGGAGGTTATTTGAAATTTTTCCTTTTTAGAGACCCTCCTTCCCAAATTTTTGCTTCTGACAAATCTTTTTGAGCCCTTCTCAATTTTTGATTCTGGTCTTGAGGGTCTTTCAACTTGTGTTGGTTCAACACAATTACTCTTGGATCATTTTTACTATTTCTTTTGTTAAAAAGAATTCTTTTAAATCCTTGGATTTATCCCTCCCTATTCACAGATGCTCTCTTACCATGACCTATGTGGATAACTTCCTTCCAAAACCCTCTTCCCTACCTTGGGGTCAGGTTAAGCATCAATTCCAGCAAGTTTCAACTTCCTCTAGATTTTATTTCTATTTATTTAAACCACAAAATATTTTTCTGTCATTTATTTGGACCCTAGTGGTTTACAAAGGAACTACTAGATCTCTTTTGAATCCTGGCTCCAAATAAATTCCTAGGGCTAGTCCTTAGTACCCTCAACTCATATCCATCAAGACCTACTGGTCATCAGTTCAAAATTTTCAAAATATGCTTGCTGCAAGTTTGGAGCAGATTTGCTAATTTTGATGAATTTCATTCTTTCTTATTACCAAAAATTCTGGGGAAATTCATGCAGCCTCCAGATACATCAAGAGACCCCCTCACCAAGTCCCAGCTGAAGAAAAATCTTCCACATGCATCAAACATTTCATCAAGCACCTTACATGCACTGTTCCTGTTAAGTTTCAGGATTCAGTGTTGAGCTTCAGTCGTCGGTGTCGTTTTCTTCAGTCGCCGTCGCCAATCTCGCCAGTGACTCGCTTGGCCTCTTGCTCACTGCTCCCTCTCCTTATCCGTGCGCCGCATGGTCGGTTGGCTGGACGTGGGCGTCGGTGCTGAGCTGTCCCGTCGTCTCCGGCGAGTGCAGCGGCGACAGTACCGCCCGTGGCGGCCATCAGGGATGAACTCTGCAACACGGCGCCGCTCCGCACCGCCCAAGCCACCGGTGGCCTCCGCGTGTCCATCATTCCCCTCCGAGAGCGCTGCAGAACCGTCGCCGTGGCCTGAGTAGCGCAGAGCGCGCTCTCTGCCGCCGGCGAGCCCGTGAGCGCCGTTCCGTTGAAACAGCGGAGCAGGCCAAATGCAAACGAGCTTAGACGCGGAATGGAGCCAGTGGACCACCCTGAAGATGCTCAACCCCCTAAACCACCAGTCTGACTCCTGCCTCGCCGTAATCCCTCGCCGGAGATATTTTGCCCGCGGCACCTCCCTCGCCCGCCTATAAATAGGGCTCCAGAGACGTTGTGAAGCCACCGCGCCCACCACACCTCACCACAGCCTCGCCAAAACCACTCAGGGGGCCTCGGAAGGGCCTTCTTCCCCGACTCCGGCCGCCCCGATCCGCTTCGGGCTCCGGCAAGGTTCGCTCTGGTGAGGGCACCTCCGCTTACCAGACTCGGTCAGCAACCTCCTAGTCCACCACCTAGTCTAACCCAAGCATCAATTCGCAGTCAGAGACCCCGTCCGGTGAGATCCATCATCACCCGACGCCACCGTCCGCCGTAGAGGAAGTCGCCGTCGTTGTGGTGCCTCCCTTCGGTCACTTCCACCACCCACCGACGCGGAAGAACCCCCTGAACACGCCGGTACCTCCCCCTCCCTCTGCCTCGCAGTAGTTCGTCGCCGGCGATCACCGCAGGTCTCTGGCGCCGGCGAACTCTGTTTCCTCTTTTAAACCTGACATGCGGGCCCCCCTGTCAGCTTTCTCTTTTTATTCGAACCGTTTTCTGAAAACGCCTTCGGGCAAGGTGCGCTTTCCATTCGGTTCGGCGTATTTTCATCCGAAGCGTTTTCTGTTTATACAAACTACCCCCTGGATAGTTTCTGTTTCATTACAGACTAGTCCCTGGGTTTGTTTTCTTTATAACTTTTAAACTAAAAAGGATTTTTAGTTGATTCCTTTTCTGTCATCTTCATAATTCTGCCTAGTTTTTTATCATATTTATTTGAAAAATATTTGGAACACTTTTTGCACATGCACGTATTTACGTAGTATTCGATTTCTTTTTATACCGTAGATACCGACGGAGGTGACGGAGCCGCGAACTTCGCCGAACTAGACTCCGACTACTCCGAACCAGGCAAGCATGTTTGAACCTTTGATATGATGAGTGTTTTTCATGTTTGCTAGTGTGGTTTTCTTAAGGCATGTTTATATAAGCATTTGGTGGATGTTATATTCCATGCACGGTAAGTTGCAAGTGAGCTACAAAACTTGATGAGATCCGTTGATGAAGAACAGCCTGATCATGTGGTGGCATGATAAGATGTAAACTGGTATTGTTGGAGCATGCCAGTTCTACATCAACTTTTAACTACGGTGTTGACGTGGGCCAAGTCTCGATCCCGTCCATTTTCCTTGTTGTGCTACCACATGTTTTCTGCAAAGAATACGGTTTAGTATGTTGCAAACCTCTTTCCTGGTACACACCAAATAGAGAGGCCGTGATGAAGGTTCCATGGCCCTGGATTAAAGCCGTCATCCGGTCAGGGGGCATGGGTGTTTCCGGTTGGGACCGAGAGGGGGGCACCCCTTAGAGCGCGCGGTATAAATTTGATCCCATGCTATTCGAGGAGTGGCCCCCGCCTCAAGAGTTTTCGTGAACGTTGCCTAGGGTGATTCCTGGCAGCGGAATGTGGAATGGGTGTGTACTGGTTAGATGTGTTTTCTTCTAAAATACCGTGAACGGAACTAGTCCTTGGTGACTACTGAAATCCGTTGGCTGTGGTAAGGTACAAACTCTGCAGAGTCAAAACCATTCGCATGATCAAGTCCTTGGACAAGGAAGTTGGTTAGCAGATCCGTGTCAGTCTCAGTGTCAGTCTCTGTAGAATTAATATTTCTGATAAGGGTAAAACCGGTTGAATGATACTTCTGTGAATGGACTAACCTGTTTACTTTTATGTGCTGAGTATTTCCTTAGGATGGTACTACCTCCAGGAACTACTCGAATTTTTCCTTTTGATATAAGCCCTTTATGTGATGTCGCTCAGACGTCCGACTGTGGCATTCTTGTTATTTACTTTTGATATAAGCCCTTTATGTGATGTCGCTCAGACGTCCGACTGTGGCATTCTTGTTATTTACTTTTGATATAAGCCCTTTATGTGACGTCGCTCAGACGTCCGACTGTGGCATTCTTGTTGTTTACTTTTGATATAAGCCCTTTATGTGATGTCGCTCAGACGTCCGACTGTGGCATTCTTGTTATTTACTTTTGATATAAGCCCTTTCTGCGGTGTTGCCCCGACGCCCGACTGCGGCATGTTGTTCTATTTTACCTTTCGAGGCGTCGCTTCAGACACCCGATCGGTCTTTAGCTGTTCTTATATATTGTAGTGCTAATTGAATTACTCACGTGTGCATTATTGCTCGTATGCATCATGTTTGCATTTGTTATATCTTATGTCCGAACTGTCTTGCGAGTACATTCAAAGTACTCACCTGGCTTGTTGATTTGGCCAGATGTTGACGAAGGCGATCTTATGGATGAAGAGTTCGATAGCGAGTCCGACGCCTAGAGAAGTCCCAGTCAGTCCCTTGCGATCCTGGAGTTGGTCACTTGTATTATATACGCTTCCGCCACCATAATAAAATCATCAAGCCTCACTCCGGCGCTTGATGAGTGTAAGATATTGGAGTCACGCCACCCACACCGCTGTGACATATCCACTACCACCATATCCACGAGTTAGTAGTTATGCCACCATATCCAGTTGTGTCATATCCGCCTCTATGTATAATATTGGCGTGCTTGTAATAAATTGTTGAGCAGCCTCAGCTCAACCCTGTATAATATTTAGCACTTCTGGATTTCTGTATCAAGGATTTGTCTGCCAGTATGGAGGATTTCTCTATACTAGTTTGATGAAAGGGGCGATTTTTCAATAAATGTTTTATTGGAAAACCGGTCCTGACACCCTTTCTCTGAACATTACTCTTTTAATGTGAAAACAATCTATAGTATTCAAGTCTCTTATGATACTCCCACTATTCCGAATGAGAAGAATTTTGCTTATGTGGAGAGTAGTAAAATTTCTATGCATGTAGATCATGATAAGAATGCTTTATGTGTTGGTTATATTGTTGAATTCATTCATGATGCTACTGAAAATTATTATAAGGGAGGAACATATGTTTGTAGGAATTGCAATAATATCAAGTTTCCTCTCTATGTGCTTAAAATCTTGAAGTTATGCTCGTTTTCCCTTCCTATGCTAGTTGATTATTGTCCCCATAAGTTGTTTGCTTACAAAATCCCTATGCATAGGAAGTGGGTTAGACTTAAATGTGCTAGTCATATTCTTCATGATGCTCTCTTTATGTTTCAATTATTATCTTTTACACGAGCATCATTGAAATCATCATGCCTAGCTAGGGGCGTTAAACGATAGCGCTTGTTGGCAGGCAACCCAACTTTATTTTAGTTTCTTTGTTTTTGTTGCTGTTATTGAATAAATATTGCATCTAGATTCTGTTTAGATGTGGTTTTGTGTTTTAAATAGTGTTTGTGCCAAGTAGAACCTTTGGGAAGACTTGTGTGAAGTTTATATGGTCTTGCTGTGAAAAACAGAATCGTTAGCGCTCGCTAGAATGGTCATCAGATTTTACTGGAGTGTGCTATTTAGTTGATTCTTTTTGCAGATGATTAATAGACAAATTCCTCACGTTTACCAATTTAGTTAGATTTTTTTGGAGTTACAGAAGTATGCGAAACCTGCAGATTACTACAGACTGTTCTGTTTTTGACATATTCTGTTTTTTGTGTGTTGTTTGCTTATTTCAATGCATCTATGAGTAGTATTGGGAAGTATGAACCACAGAAAAGTTGGAATACAGTAGGTTTAACACCAATATAAACAAAGAATGAATTCATTACTGTACCTTTGAGTAGTGGTTTGTTTTCTTATACTAACGGAGCTCACTAGATTTTTGTCTAAGTTTTGTGTTGTGAAGTTTTCAAGTTTTGAGTATTGCTTTGATGGACTATGGAACAAAGAGTGGCAAGAGCCTAAGCTTGGGGATGCCCAAGGCACCCCAAGGTAAAATTCAAGGACAACCAAAAGCCTAAGCTTGGGGATGCCCCGGGAAGGCATCCCCTCTTTCGTCTTCATCCATCGGTAACTATAGTCGGAGCTATATTTTTATTCACCACATGATATGTGTTTTGCTTGGAGCGTCAATTTAGTTTATTTTGTTTTGCTTGCTGTTTGAATAATATCCCAATATCTAAAGTTCTTAAATGTTAGAGAGTCTTCACATAGTTACATAATTATTCAACTACTCATTGATCTTCACTTATATCTTTCGGAGTAGTTTGTTGTTTGCTCTAATGCTTCACTTATATCTGTTAGAGCACGACGGTGGTTTTATTTTGAAGAAATAGATGAACTCTCATGCTTCACTTATATCCTTTTGAGAGTCTATTAAAACAGCATGGTAATGTGCATAGGCTATAAAACTAGTCTTAACATGATAGACATCCAATATCAATGTAGTAAAAACTCTCACACTAAGTGCATTTAATATGATGAGAAGTTGGATGCTTGATAAATGTTTTGAGATATGAGGATAGTGATATTAGAGTCATGATAGTGGAGTTATTATGAAATTGAGAAATACTTGTGTTAAGGTTAGTGATTCCCGTAGCATGCACGTATGGTGAACCGCTATGTGATGAAGTTAGAGCATGAGGTATTTGTAAAGTGTCAACCTTTGTGTGGAGGTCGGGGGTGCGCGATGGTTAACTCCTACCAACCTCCCCCCTAGGAGCATGCGTTGATTGCTTTGTTTTGATGACTCGTAGATTTTTTCAATAAGTATATGAGTTCTTTATGACTAATGTTGAGTCCATGGATTATACGCACTCCCACCCTTCCACCATTGCTAGCCTCTCTTGTATCGCGCAACTTTCGCCGGTACCATACACCTACTATATATCCTTCCTCAAAACAGCCACCATATATATTCCTCAAAACAGCCACCATACCTACCTATCATGGCATTTCCATAGCCATTCCGAGATATATTGCCATGCAACTTTCCACCGTTCCGCTCATATGACACGCATCATATTGTCATATTGCCATGCATGATCATGTAGTTGACATCGTATTTGTGGCAAAGCCACCATGCATAATTTTTCATATATGTCACTCTTGATTCATTGCACATCCCGGTACACCGCCGGAGGCATTCATATAGGTCATACTTTGTTCTAGTATCGAGTTGTAATTCAATGAAAGTGTGATGATCATCATTATTAGAGCATTATCCCATGTGAGGAAAGGCTAAATCAATAAAGCCCCTCAAAAAAGGCCAAAGAAAAAAAGAAAGGCCCGAAAAAAAGAAAAAAAGAAAAAAAGAAAAGAAAAAGAAAATAAAAAGGGACAATTGCTACTATCTTTTCCCACACTTGTGCTTCAAAGTAGCACCATGTTCTTCATGATAGAGAGTCTCATGTTTAGTCACTTTCATATACTAGTGGGAATTTTCATTATAGTACTTGGCTTGTATATTCCAACAATGGGCTTCCTCAAATGCCCTAGGTTTCGTGAGCAAGCAAGTTGGATGCACACCCACTAGTTTCTTTTGTTGAACTTTCATACATATTAAGCTCTAGTGCATCCGTTGCATGGCAATCCCTACTCACTCCGTGACGCCCCCGATTTGTCTGTACACTAATCATGCATGCAAATGTGTACGGCCAAGATCACGGACTCACTGGTAGATATCACAACACAACTCTAAAAGTAAAATAAGTCATACAAGCTTCATATTACAAGCCAGGGGCCTCGAGGGCTCGAATACAAGTGCTCGATCATAGACAAGTCAGCGGAAGCAACAAATATCTGAGTACAGACATAAAGTTAAACAAGTTGCCATAAGATGGCTAGCACAAACTGGGATACAGATCGAAAGAGGAGCAGGCCTCCTGCCTAGGATCCTCCTAAACTACTTCTGGTCGTCATCGGCAGACTGCACGTAGTAGTAGGCGCCTCCGGTATCGTAGGAGTCGTCGTAGGTGGCGTCTGGCTCCTGGGCTCCACCATCTGGTTGCATCATCCGAGAAGAAGGAACAGAAGAGGGAAAAGGGGGAGCAAAGAAACCGTGAGTACTCATCCAAAGTACTCGCAAGCAAGGATCTATACTACATATGCAATGGTAACAATTATATGGGTAATATCGGTGGATTGGACTGCAGCAAGCGGGAATAAGAGGGGGATAGCTAATTCAAACAAAGACTACACTTCTGGCAGCCTCCATCTTGCAGCAGTAGAAGAGAATAAATGGTAAGTTCATCAAGTAACATCGAATAGCATAATCCTACACGACGATCCTCCCGCACATCACCATGTGAGAGAGCAACCACCGAGTTATATCTGGAACTCATCTGGGTGTGTTTTATGAAGTATCCGGTTCTAGTTGTCATGAGGTCGGAATACAACTCCGGGTGATCCTTTTACCGAGGGACACAGCTATTCGAATAGATTAACTTCCCTGCAGGGATGCACCACATAACCCAGCACGCTTGATCCCATTCGACCGGGCACACTTTCCAGGGTCATGCCCGGCCTCGGAAGATCAACACGTCGCAGCCCTACCTAAGCACAACAGAGAGGTTAGCACGCGGTCTAAACCCTAAGCGCACGGGGGTCTGGGCCCATCGCCCAATGCACACCTGCACATTGCGAGGGCGGCCGGTAAGCAGACCTAGCCTCTCCTAATACCAGAGTAGGCTTTCCAGTCCAATCCGGCGCGCGTTGCTCAGTCGCTGACGTCAAGAAGGCTTCGGCTGATACCACGACGTCGAGTGCCCATAACTATTCCCACGTAGCTGGTTAGTGCGTATAGGCCAACGACCAGACTCAGATCAAATATCCAAACTCGTTAAGCGTGTTATTATGAAATAACCGCGGACAACGACCAGGGCCAGGCCCACCTGTCTCCTAGGTGTCTCAACCTGCCCTGTCGCTCCGCCACAAAGATCCACACAGAGGGCCGTCGGGAAAGTATGTCCTTTCAGCCCCCAATCCGTGAATCAACCGCGGGTACTCAATGAGCCGACCCGACTTTAGTCACAACATGTATCATGTATATGTTTATGTAATATATACCCATGATCACACCCAAGTGATCACGGCCCGATAGAATAGCAGGGCAGACGGACAAGGGTGTAGGGCCACTGATGGTATACTAGCATCCTATACTAAGCATTTAGGATTGCAGGTAAAGTATCAACAGTGGTAGCAACAATGACAGGCTATGCAGCAGAATAGGAGTATCTAAAGCAGTAACATGCTACACTACTCTAATGCAAGCAGTAGAGAGAAGAATATGCGATATTAGGTTGATCAAGGGGGGGCTTTCCTGGAAGCTCGGCAGCCAAAGTGGGGTCGTCAACACCGTAGTCGATCGGGGCAGCAGCAGCATCGGTCTCGTAGTCTACCGGAGAGAAGAGGGGGAAAAAACAGTGAATACAATGCCAATAGATGCATGACGATGCATGACATGACATGTAACGGTGCTAGGTGTGCCCTAACGTAGTATCGGGTGATACTGATGAAGGGGGGAAACATCCGGGAAAGTATTCCCGGTGTTTTGCGTTTTCGGGCGGATGAAACGGAGGGGGAAAGTTGCGGGTTCAGTATGCTAGGGATGTGTGGTTGACGAACGGTTTGCGTATTCGGATGCGTCTCGAAATTCTGAGCAACTTTCATATATAAAGTATTTTCATCCGAGTTACGGTTTATTTTATATTATTTTTTAAAGTTTTAAAACATTTTCTAATTTATTAATTATTTAATAAATCAACATTATCCAGAATAGTGAATGCTGACATCAGCATGAAGTCAGCAGTCAACAGGGGGTTGACTGGTCAAGCTGACGCGTGGGGCCCGCGTGTCATACACTGTTAACTAATTAACCAAATTAATTAGTTTAATTAACAGATTAGGTAGGTTAGTTAATTGATTAGGTTAAGTTAATTATAGTTAATTAACTTAATTAACCTATAAATTATTTAATTAATATATATATATTTTTTAAATTATTTTTTCCTTTTTCTAAAATCGTTCAGGGGCGTGGGGCCCATAAGACAGTGGCCCATGAGGCCACGCA
>LR738710.1:126319796-126337014 GCA_902687465.1 Secale cereale | reverse complement strand
GAGGGGGGGCGAGGCCGTGACCCAGTGAGGCGCCGACGGACAGGGTCGGCAGGCCGTGCGGGAGGCCATGGGAAGCGGGCTGAGCGGCAGAGGAGCAGGGCGCCGACGCGGGGCGAGCAGCAGGTGGAGGAGCGGCGCGGGGCGGCTGCGGCGTAGGGGCGCGGGGCAAAGCTCGGCGGCGGGGAGCGGTCGACGCAGCCGGGCGCGTCGAGCGCGTGCAGTGGCTGAGGCAAGCGCCAGGGGCGCGGGGGAAGAGAGCTGGGCGTGGCCGGCGCGGGCTGGCGCGGTGGCGCGGCTGGGCAGAAGCAGCTGCAGCGGGCGGCGCGGGCGTAGGGCGACGGGGCGGCGGCGACGCAGCGCAGTAGGGCGCGGGCGATGCATCGCAGGGGCTTCCGGCGTCCGCGGGCGTGGCCGGACTCGATCGGGGGCACGGTGTTAGAGAGGAAAAGGGGAAGGAGGGGAGGCCTCACGGGCGTTGCCGGGGTACGGGGTCGGCGAGGCTCGAGGAAGCGCGTCGGGGAGGAGGTGAGGACGACGTGCGACGGGGAAGCAGTCCGGCGGCGACGATCCGAAGGCCGGGGCGGCGTCGGGCGTCGAGCGAGGGGAAGGGATCGGGCGCTCCCGATCCAGACGAGGGGGGGGGAGTGTCGGTGGGGGGCGAGGGGGAGATATTTTGGCAGTGGGGGAGGGAAGTTATAGGCTGGGGGGTTAGTGGGCCGAGGCCCAGTAGGTTAGGGTAGGTTAGTTTATTTTTCTGTTACCCTTTTTCTGTTTTTCTTTTTATTACTTTCTGTTTTCCTATTTACTTTCTAATTAAGTTTAGTTGTATAAAATACAATATTAATACCTAAATTAGTGCTATACATTAGCCCACTCCTACAAAAGTTTGCCTCCCAAATAAATTAGTTTAATACTTTATAAATTATAAAAGACATTTACTTAATTATTTGTGATGTTGTTTTATTTATTTTAGTACATCTAAATACTTTAATTAAGGTTGATTTCTTCACCAATATTCTTTAAGGATTATTTGCCACTTTTAGAACATTTTATTTTGACTTTTGAGAACTTTAATTACTTGACTTTGTTTTAAATTTGAATTTTGAATCGGTTTGAATCATCGTGAGATTAACAACGGGTAATCGTGATGACGTGGCATCATTAGCAGGGAATTACTGTAGCGTGATTACCCGGGCGTCACAATTCTCCTCCACTACAAGAAATCTCGTCCCGAGATTTAAGCAGTGGAGTAAGGAGGGAAAAGTGCTGGCAGTGAAACCCTAACGAGTCTTCTCGGTCTTGGTTGCCCTTTCGAAGAGGTTGACCCCTTTCGTTGATGTCTTCATTTCTCTGCTTCAAGTCATCGTGATCAAGTCGTCATCCTTTCTTCGGGATCTCCATCGTCCTACGAACGCGGCCAGGGGGAAATACTCTGGAAGAACGCATCTCCACAAAGCTGGGCATCTGACGTTGAACTAATTGGGAAATACACGAAGTACCCTACGAGTAGTATTGTAGTGAACTCATTGAGAGCAATACGCGATGGTACAAAAGTTTCAAATGGGTAGGCATTCGCTCGATGCCTAAACAAAAGCTGAAACGGGGGCTTGAGCAATGAGAACAATTAATGTGTTTGATACCAGGATGAAACATTGTATACCATATAGCTCATGAATTACTTACAAGCCAAGTGTAAAGGATACTTTAGAATCAAGGTTGTACAGAAGAGTCAGGTTTCGATCCAGTGGACCTGTGGGTTATGGCCCACCATGTGGGTTAAGAGTAGGAAGGGCGATGACATCTTGCACAGAAAGCAAGGCCTGTCAGAGGATAGTCTATTAGCTATGTCGGTAATAATGTCGGTACCAAGGACGGGGAACGAAGAGAACCGTTTTCTTACTCGTTGAACGAGGCGAACCAATAGGCAAAGTTCTCGCTCATCGGTGGTTACCGGAATGTTATGAACAATAATAACAGGTTCTTACTGATAGAGTTGAACACCAAGTTGTTTACATAAGCAGAAAATTATTACTGCTTAGATTATATGTAGATCAAAGAAAGGTTAAACAAACAAATGGAAAGAAAAATTGTGATTACACACAATTATTAGGAGTATATCCTTCCCATGGACAAGCAGAACACGACATACAAGATAGGAGAGTAAGTACCCAACCATTCAGGTAAAGAGACCAGGATTAATCAAGATGTTACTCATACAACGATGTTTGGATAACTGACCAAGAAACATTTAGCATTGGGCTTCAAATGCTCTTGTTGAAAATCGGAGCACCATAGACATGCTTCGAGATAGCATTGGCATGGTCTTGAAGCGAAGGTCGGACTTGGATACGCAAAGGATTCATCAGGAACAACTTATAGAATAAGTCTTACAATTTCCTCCTGGAAGAATGGTTATCCTTGCAAAAGAGATTATAATGATAGGTCCTCCAGCCAGGGGTGCTAGGCATGACATCATATTACCGGGTCATCAAAGGATCAACATTTTAACTACTGGAAAGTTGTCCCAACCATCATATCTGACCGAGATTCAGATCCGATTGGTGTCATGATACCTCATACTCAGGATGTTTGAGAAGAAAAGGTGCAACACAAATCGATGAAATTACATTGCAAGATTCTCGGGAAATGAACTATGGGAGGGGGTTCCCGAAAAAAATAGTTCATCATTAAACCAAGGAGAGGATGAGGAGGTGGCTGATGGGCTCAACGACAATTCCTCGAGTATTCCAAACAGATGGATTTCCACAATAATGTGAACAAGAACATGACACTTGTCAATTCAATTGATAATAATGTTGTATGCTCGAGGAAAACATACACCATTAATCATCAGTTGAAAGGTGTGCCCAAAATATGACCTTAGGCAGCAAGATCAATGTTAGAGTGATGATTCAATAACCAGCAGTCTAAGAACGAACTGTCGATCATTAACTTCAAAGCAATAGATTGCTAGAAGTACAGAACTCAAGCAACATCGTTAGCATATTGGTATCCCGGTTAAAAACAACACGGGGACAAAGGAAGAATGATGATAGTGAGAAGTATCATCATACCGAGAATTTCTAAGAGGTGGAGCAATCTCGCAACATTCTTGACATAAAAGATGGTAATACTTCAAGATAGAACATATTACAAGTTGGAGAGTAAGTTTTAATCATAACGTGGACAAGCTCGCGATCAAAGGAAGTCAAGGGTGTTGTCGATGATAATAAAGATCATCGAGGGCAAGGAGGGTATTTCTCATCATGAACACAGTTGACATCTCGGAAGAAGTCAAAATGTTGAAGGTGATCCGACACATTTGCCGGGAGGTTTCAAGAGGATGCAATCAAACAACAATGGCAACAAGCAAGGGAATGACAAAGTGGCAAGTTATAGGATCAATATATAAGATGAAAGCTCGGAACCAAAGTTGCCTTTCAAGACAAGCAACATGGTGTTGAAAGCTCCACGTAAGTCGTACTCACACACTGAAGAATTCGTGCACTAGAGAAGGATGAGGTAGCACAGTCAAAGATAGCAAGACCAGGATGTTCAGAACTTCCCAGTAAAAATACTAGGGGTATCTGACTTGTAATTCAGAATAATTTCACTAGTTGGTGTCCTCGGTTGACAACAACCCAGAACCCGTAGAGTGATTACGATTGGGAAAGACATTACTTCAACAAATTAGTAAGATGAGGTGCAATGGCAAGACCTCTTCGAGATACCAGGGGGTAATACTCGAAGGTAGAACATGATAGAAGTAGAACCGGGTCATTAACCTATGACAGTAGATACCCCAACCTTGCCAAAAATAGACGAGGCACTGGAATGAATTCTCATCAGATATGTCAGATCAGGACAGTATGGTCGAAACCAAAACTGTAAGGAATCAATTCAAGAATACCGAAAGAATCATACAGCTGGATAATTATTTTGCAAGAAGCTTCCGAGACGGTCTACATCATTTTCATGGGCATGAACACAAAGTTCAAGGTCGACTCCCACTTCTTTAATGCATATCATTTCATTCACCTCTCGCCTTGATAAAACTATAGTGTTGAAATTTTATCTGGTAGAACACCGGAAGAGTATGACTTGTGAAAACCTTTGGGTTCTCACGGATTAGGGGAGGGCATAGGTTCAACCCATCAGGCATCTTCGTAACATACACTACAAGTTTCAAAATTAAATACTCAAGCTCGAAAGCAGAGCATGGTTGGCCAAGCAGGGGATACAAATTACCAAAGGCATTATATATCAGGGGAAGAACTCACAAGGTGACTGAATATGAAGGACACTGTCGGATAACAATCCAACAATTGATCAGGCGATCCCCAACAGAGCTAATGTGAGTATCGGTACTCACTTAGAGGAAGAAAGAATGCAGAGGCATCAGATTCAAGAATCACCTGATTAGCCTGATGCTTAAATAGAAAGAAATTATGGTTTCCAAAACGAAGGATCAGACGCAGATGCTCTGATCAAGGATGGATAAGTTGAAAACACTTAGTTGGACAACCAATAAAGGTTTGAATTGCCGAGAACCAACTCATGTCCGGAATGACGTCTGAGCCGGAAAGATAATTTTAAAAAGTATAACCTGATGACTTCGTGCATACGCACACATTGAATCAATAGGCTCAAAATGGCTGACAAGGGATATTAACGAAGACTACTAGTCATATGGAATTAACCATAATGCAAGCAGGTAAGAATTTCAAGAGTAGCAGGCTTCAACGGATTTTCGAAAGATCGAAAAGTATTCCGAAGAATTTTGTGAGACATATGAATAATTGAGAAGAATGGATCCTCGATAATGTGAGGAAATAACCGTAAGGGTTTTCATGCGAAATAAAACTGCAAGACAGTAAACTCAAAGGATTCTTGGGACAATGGAGAATATTTCGAGGCATCTTGTAATGACAAGAGCGACGAGAAACAATCATGAGAATGACAAATGCACTCAGATATCCATAGGGATATATCGGTGGCAGTGAATTGCAAAGGCGATGAGTACAAGGATCTTGCGAAAATATTGAGAGATATTCTCAGAATCTTCTGACGAAGCAGGTGATCTTCTTGAATGAGGGCTCTCCGGGAGAAATAGTTACGAGAACTTAGAGTCAGAGTTAGTAAAATCTTTTAACCTGAATAGAAGAGAGTTCAGAGTCCCAGAGCATAGACGAGGAATAAAAGATCCTAACACCACCCATTGGTGTTGTGGGCCCGTAAGCCACACAACAGGTTAGTAAATTTGTTTTTCAAAGACTAGACTCAACTTCGGCCAAGGAGTTGGAAAGGGGGATTCCTCCAAGCAGTCGGCTCTGATACCAACTTGTGACGCCCCCGATTTGTTCGTACACTAATCATGCACGCAAATGTGTACGGCCAAGATCAGGGACTCACTGGTAGATATCACAACACAACTCTAAAAGTAAAATAAGTCATACAAGCTTCATATTACAAGCCAGGGGCCTCGAGGGCTTGAATACAAGTGCTCGATCATAGACAAGTCAGCGGAAGCAACAAATATCTGAGTACAAACATAAAGTTAAACATGGTGCCATAAGATGGCTAGCACAAACTGGGATACAGATCGAAAGAGGAGCAGGCCTCCTGCCTGGGATCCTATTAAACTACTCCTGGTCGTCGTCGGTAGACTGCACGTAGTAGTAGGCGCCTTCGGTGTCGTAGGAGTCGTCGTAGGTGGCGTCTGGCTCTTGGGCTCCACCATCTGGTTGCATCATCCGAGAAGAAGGAACAGAAGAGGGAAAAGGGGGAGCAAAGCAACCGTGAGTACTCATCCAAAGTACTCGCAAGCAAGGATCTATACTACATATGCAATGGTAACAATGATATGGGTAATATCGGTGGACTGGACTGCAGCAAGCGGGAATAAGAGGGGGATAGCTAATCCAAACGAAGAATACGCTTCTGGCAGCCTCCATCTTGCAGCAGTAGAAGAGAATAGATGGTAAGTTCACCAAGTAACATCGAATAGCATAATCCTACTCGACGATCCTCCCGCACATCACCCTATAAGAGAGCAACCACCGAGTTATATCTGGAACTCATCTGGGTGTATTTTATCAAGTATCCGGTTCTAGTTGTCATGAGGTCAGAATACAACTCCGGGTCGTCCTTTTACCGAGGGACACGGCTATTCGAATAGATTAACTTCCCTATCGGGGTGCACCACATAACCCAGCATGCTTGATCCCATTCGTTCGGGCACACTTTCCAGGGTCATGTCCGGCCTCGGAAGATCAACACGTCGCAGCCCTACCTAAGCACAACAGAGAGGTCAGCACGCTGGTCTAAACCCTAAGCGCATGGGGGTCTGGGCCCATCGCCCAATGCACACCTGCACGTTGCGAGGGCGACCGGTAAGCAGACCTAGCCTCTCCTAATACCAGAGTAGGCTTTCCAGTCCAATCCGGCGCGCGCCGCTCAGTCACTGACGTCAAGAAGGCTTCGGCTGATACCACGACGTCGAGTGCCCATAACTATTCCCACGTAGCTGGTTAGTGCGTATAGGCCAACGGCCAGACTCAGATCAAATATCCAAACTCGTTAAGCGTGTTATTATGAAATAACCGCGGACAACGACCAGGGCCAGGCCCACCTGTCTCCTAGGTGTCTCAACCTGCCCTGTTGCTCCGCCACAAAGATCCACACGGAGGGCCGTCGGGAAAGTATGTCCTTTCAGCCCCCAATCCGTGAATCAATCGCGAGTACTCAACGAGCCGACCCGACTTTAGTCACAACATGTATCATGTATATGTGTATGTAATATATACCCGTGATCACCCCCAAGTGATCACGGCCCGATAGAATAGCAGGGCAGACGGACAAGGGTGTAGGGCCACTGATGGTATACTAGCATCCTATACTAAGCATTTAGGATTGCATGTAAAGTATCAACAGTGGTAGCAACAATGACAGGCTATGCAGCAGAATAGGAGTATCGAAAGCAGTAACATGCTACACTACTCTAATGCAAGCAGTAGAGAGAAGAATAGGCGATATCAGGTTGATCAAGGGGGGGGGGGCTTGCCTGGAAGCTCGGCAGCCAAAGTGGGGTCGTTAACACCGTAGTCGATCGGGGCAGCAGCAGCGTCGGTCTCGTAGTCTATCGGAGAGAAGAGGGGGAAGAAACAGTGAATACAATGCAAACAGATGCATGACGATGCATGACATGACATGTAATGGTGCTAGGTGTGCCCTAACGCAGTATCGGGTGATACTAAAGAATGGGGGAAACATCCGGGAAAGTATTCCCGGTGTTTCGCGTTTTCGGGCGGATGAAATGGAGGGGGAAAGTTGCGGGTTCAGTATGCTAGGGATGTGTGGTTGACGAACGGTCTGCGTATTCGGATGCCTCTCGAAATTCTGAGCAACTTTCATATATAAAGTATTTTCATCCGAGTTACGGTTTATTTTATATTATTTTTTAAAGTTTTAAAACATTTTCTAATTTATTAATTATTTAATAAATCAACATTATCCAGAATAGTGAATGCTGACATCAGCATGACGCCAGCATGACGTCACCAGTCAACAGGGGTTGACTGGTCAAGCTAACGCGTGGGGCCCGCGTGTCATACACTGTTAACTAATTAACCAAATTAATTAGTTTAATTAATAGATTAGGTAGGTTAGTTAATTGATTATGTTAAGTTAATTATAGTTAATTAACTTAATTAACCTATTAATTATTTAATTAATTAATATATATATATTTTTTAAATTATTTTTTTCCTTTTTTAAAAAATCGTTCAGGGGCGTGGGGCCCATAAGACAGTGGCCCATGAGGCCACGCAGTTAACGGGCGCAGGGGGGTTATCGGGCGCGGGTGCCCGTCGGGGCTGACCCGACGAAGCATATCCCGCTCAAGCATGGGGGGGGGGCGAGGCCGTGACCCAGCGAGGCGCCGGCGGCCAGGGTCGGCAGGCCGTGCAGGAGGCCAGGGGAAGCGGGCTGAGCGGCAGAGGAGCAGGGCGCCGACGCGGGGCGTGTTGGGGAACGTAGCAGAATTCAAAAAATTTCCTACGCTTCACCAAGATCAATCTAAGGAGTCATCTAGCAACTAGCATAATGGAGTGCATCTACATACCCTTTTGTAGATCGCGTGCGGAAGCGTTCGAAGGAACGTGGATGAAGTAGTCGTACTCTTCGTGATCCTCATCACCGATGATCCCAGCGCCGAACGGACGGCACCTCCGCGTTCAACACACGTACGGTACAGCGACGTCTCCTCCTTCTTGATCCAGCAAGGGGGGAGGAGAAGTTGACGGAGATCCAGCAGCACGACGGCGTGGTGGTGGATGCAACAGGAAAACCTGCAGGGCTTCGCCGGCGCCCTGCGAGAGGAGATGGAAGTGTGACGGGAGGGAGGAGAGGCGCCAGAGGCTTGGGGTGCGGCTGCCCTCTCCCCCCCACCATATATAGGGGCCAGGGGGCGCCGGCCCTAGGAGATGCAATCTCCTAGGGGGGCGGCGGCCAGGGGGGGGAGACTTGCCCCCCAAGGCATAGGAGGCACCCCCTATCCCTTGGGTTTCAACCCTAGGCACATGGAGGAGGGCCCATATGGGTGCGCCAGCCCACCAGGGGCTGGCCCCCTTCCCCTTGCGGCCCCCCGGGATGGGTGGCCCCACCCGGTGGACCCCCGGGACCCCTCCGGTGGTCCCGGGACACTCCCGGTGACCCCTGGAATTCACCCGATGGCCGAAACTGGACTTCCTATATATTATTCTTTACCTCCGGACCATTCCGGAACTCCTCGTGACGTCCGGGATCTCATCCGGGACTCCGAACAACATTCGGGTTTCCATGTGCATGTATCTCTACAACCCTAGCGTCACCGAACCTTAAGTGTGTAGACCCTACGGGTTCGGGAGACACGCAGACATGACCGAGACGACTCTCCGGTCAATAACCAACAGCGGGATCTGGATACCCATGTTGGTTCCCACATGTTCCTCGATGATCTCATCGGATGAACCACTGTGTCAAGGATTCACTCAATCCTGTATGTTATTCCCTTTGTCTATCGGTACGTTACTTGCCTGAGATTCGATCGTCGGTATGCCCGATACCTTGTTCAATCTCGTCATGGCAAGTTTCTTTACTCGTTCCGTAATCCATCATCCCGTGACTAACTCCTTAGTCAATTTGAGCTCATTATGATGATGTCTTACCGAGAGGGCCCAGAGGTACCTCTCCGTCATACGGAGTGACAATATCCCAGTCTCGGTTCGTACCAACTCAACAGACACTTTCGGAGATACCCGTTGCATACCTTTATAGCCACCCAGTTACGTTGTGACGTTTGGCACACCCAAAGTATTCCTACGGTGTCCGGGAGTTGCACAACCTCATGGTCTAAAGAATAAATACTTGACACTAGAAAAGCTTATGCATTACGAACTATACGATCTCGTGCTAGGCTCAGGATTGGGTCTTGTCCATCACATCATTCTCCTAATGATGTGATCTCGTTATCAATGACATCCTATGTCCATGGTCAGGAAACCGTGACCATCTGTTGATCAACGAGCTAGTAACTAGAGGCTTACCAGGGACACGTTGTGGTCTATGTATTCACACATGTATCGCTGTTTCCGTACAATACAATTCAAGCATGAATAATAAACAATTATCATGAACAAGGAAATATAATAATAATCCTTTTATTATTGCCTCTAGGGCATATTTCCAACAGTCTCCCACTTGCACTAGAGTCAATAATCTAGTTACATTGTGATGAATCGAACACCCATAGAGTTCTGGTGTTGATCATGTTTTGCCCGTGGAAGAGGTTTAGTCAACGGGTCTGCAACATTCAGATCCGTATGCACTTTACAAATATCTATGTCTCCATCTTGAACGTAATTCCGGATGGAGTTGAAACGGCGCTTGATGTGCTTGGTCTTCTTGTGAAACCTGGGCTCCATGGTAATGGCAATAGCTCTAGTGTTGTCACAGAAGAGAGTCATCGGGCTTGACGCGCTTGGAATGACTCCTAGGTCGGTGATGAACTCCTTCATCCAGACTCCTTCTTGTGCTGCTTCGCAAGCAGCTGTGTACTCCGCTTCACATGTAGAATGCGCCATGACGCTCTGCTTGCAACTGCACCAGCTGACTGCTCCACCATTCAAAATATACACGTATCCGGTTTGTGACTTTGAGTCATCCAGATCTTTGTCGAAGCTAGCATCGACGTAACCTTTTACGACGAGCTCTTCGTCACATCCATAGACAAGAAACATATCCTTAGTCCTCTTCAGGTACTTTAGGATGTTCTTGACCGCTGTCCAGTGTTCCATACCGGGATCACTTTGGTACCTCCCTACCAAACTTATGGCAAGGTTCACATCAGGTCTGGTACACAGCATGGCATACATGATAGAACCTATGGCTGAGGCATAGGGAATGACACTTATCTTTTCTCTATCTTCTGCCGTGCTCGGGGACTGAGCCTTGCTCAATCTCATACCTTGCAAAACAGGCAAGAACCCTTTCTTGGACTAATCCATATTGAACTTCTTCAATATCTTGTCAAGGTATGTGCTTTGTGATAGACCAATGGGGCGTCTTGATCTATCTCTATAGATTTTGATGCCTAATATGTAAGCAGCTTCTCCAAGGTCCTTCATTGAAAAACTCTTATTCAAGTATGCCTTTATGCTCTCCAAGAATTCTATATCATTTCCCATCAGCAATATGTCATCCACATATAATATGAGAAATGCTACAGAGCTCCCACTCACTTTCTTGTAAATACAGGCTTCTCCCCAAGTCTGTATAAAGCCAAACGCTTTGATCACATCATTAAAGCAAATATTCCAACTCCGAGATGCTTGCACCAGCCCGTATATCGAGCGCTGAACCTTGCATACCTTGTTAGCATTCTCTAGATCGACAAAACCTTCCGGCTGCATCATATACAGCTCTTCCTTGAGGAAACCATTAAGGAATGCCGTTTTGACGTCCATTTGCCATATCTCATAATCATAGAATGCAGCAATTGCTAACATGATTCAAACGGACTTCAGCATCGCTACGGGAGAGAAAGTCTTGTCGTAGTCAATCCCTTGAACTTGTCGAGCCTTATAGATGGTCACATTACCATCTGCGTCTGTCTTCTTCTTAAATATCCATTTATTTTCTATGGCATGCCTATCATCGGGCAAGTCCACCAAAGTCCATACTTTGTTTTCATAATGGATTCTATCTCGGATTTCATGGCTCCAAGCCATTTATTGGAATCCGGGCCCGCCATCGCTTCTTCATAGTTCGAAGGTTCACCGTTGTCTAACAACATGATTTCCATGACAGGGTTGCCGTACCAATCTGGTGCGGAACGTGTCCTTGTGGACCTTCGAAGTTCAGTAGTAACTTGATCTGTATCTTCATGATCATCATCATTAACTTCCTCCCTTGTCTGTGCAGGCACCTCGGGAACAATTTCCTGCGCTGCGCTACTTTCCGGTTCGGGAGGGGTGACTGTCACCTCATCAAGTTCTACCTTCCTCCCACTCACTTGTTTCGAGAGAAACTCTTTCTCCAGAAAAGATCCATTCTTGGCAATAAAGACTTCGGATCTGTGGTAGAAGGTGTACCCAATCGTTTCCTTTGGGTATCCTATGAAGACGCATTTTTCCGATTTGGGTTTGAGCTTCTCAGGTTGAAGTTTCTTGACATAAGCATCGCAACCCCAAACTTTTAGAAACGACAGCTTAGGTTTCTTGCCAAACCAAAGTTCATATGGTGTCGTCTCAACGGATTTCGACGGAGCCCTATTTAAAGTGAATGCGGCAGTCTCTAAAGCATAACCCCAAAAACATAGCGGTAAGTCGGTGATAGACATCATAGATCGCACCATGTCCAACAGGGTACGATTTCGACGTTCGGACACACTGTTACGCTGAGGTGTTCCGGGCGGTGTCAATTGTGAAACAATTCCACAGTTCCTAAGGTGCGTGCCAAATTCATGACTTAAATATTCACCCCCACGATCCGATCGCAAGAACTTTATTTTTCTGTCACGTTGATTCTCAACCTCATTCGGAAATTCCTTGAACTTTCAAAGGTCTCAGACTTGTGCTTTATCAAGTAGATATACCCATATCTACTCAAGTCATCTGTGAGGGTGAGAACATAACGATAGCCTCCGCGAGCCTCAACACTCATTGGACCGCATACATTGGTATGTATGATTTCCAATAAGTTGGTTGCTCGCTCCATTGTTCCGGAGAACGGAGTCTTGGTCATCTTGCCCAAGAGGCATGGTTCGCACGTGTCAAATGATTCATAATCAAGAGACTCCAGAAGTCCATTTGCATGAAGCCTCTTCATACGTTTGACACCAATATGACCAAGGCGGCAATGCCACAAGTATGTGGGACTATCATTGTCAACTTTACATCTTTTGGCATTCACACTATGAATATGTGTATCATCACGATGGAGATTCATCAAAAATAAACCATTGGCCAGCGGGGCATGACCATAAAACATATCTCTCAAATAAATAGAACAACCATTATTCTCGGATTTAAATGAGTAGCCATCTCACATCAAACGAGATCCAGATACAATGTTCATGATCAAAGCTGGTACTAAATAACAATTATTAAGGTTTAAAGCTAATCCCGAGGGTAGATGTAGAGGCAGCGTGCCGACGGCGATCACATCGACCTTGGAACCATTCCCGATGCGCATCGTCACCTCGTCCTTCGCCAGTCTCTGTTTATTCCGCAGCTCCTGCTTTGAGTTACAAATATGAGAAACTGCACCGGTATCAAATACCCAGGAGCTACTACGACCGCTGGTAAGGTACACATCAATAACATGTATATCACATATACCTTTGCGTTGCCGGCCTTCTTGTCCGCTAAGTATTTGGGGCAGTTCCGCTTCCAGTGACCCGCTCCCTTGCAATAAAAGCACTCAGTCTCAGGCTTGGGTCCATACTTTGGCTTCTTCCCGGCAACTGGCTTACCGGGCGCGGAAACTCCCTTGCCGTCCTTCTTGAAGTTCTTCTTACCCTTGCCCTTCTTGAACTTAGTGGTTTTATTGACCATCAACACCTGATGCTCTTTCTTGATCTCCACCTCCGCTGATTTCAGCATTGAATACACCTCGGGAATGGACTTCTCCATCCCCTGCATATTGAAGTTCAACACGAAGCTCTTGTAGCTAGGTGGGAGCGACTGGAGGATTCTGTCAACGACCGCTTCGTCTGGGATATTCATTTCCAACTGAGACAAGCGGCTGTGCAACCCAGAAATCTTGAGTATGTGCTCACTGACAGAACTGTTTTCCCCCATCTTACAGCTGTAGAATGCGTTGGAGACATCATATCTCTCAACTCGGGCATGAGCCTGGAAAACCATTTTCAGCTCTTGGAACATCTCATATGCCCCGTGGTGCTCAAAACGCTTTTGGAGCCCCGAATCTAAGCTGTAGAGCATGCCGCACTGAACCAGGGAGTAATCATCACAACGCGACTACCAAGCGTTCATACCATCTTGGTTTGCCAGGGCGGGAGTGTCACCTAGCGGTGCTTCTAGGACATAAGTTTTCTTGGCAGCTATGAGGATGATCCTCAGGTTACGGACCCAGTCTGTATAGTTGCTACCATCGTCTTTCAGCTTGGATTTCTCTAGGAACGCGTTGAAGTTGAGGGTGACATGAGCGTGGGCCATTTGATCTACAAGACATATTGTAAGGAATTTAGACTAAGTTCATGATAATTAAGTTCATCTTAATCAAATTTTAATGAACTCCCACTCAGATTGACATCTCTCCAGTCTTCTAAGTGATACATGATCCGAATCGACTAGCCCGTGTCCGATCATCACGTGAGACGGACTAGTCATCAACGGTGAACATCTTCATGTTGATCGTATCTTCTATACGACTCATGTTCGACCTTTCGGTCTTCCATGTTCCGAGGCCATGTCTGTACATGCTAGGCTCGTCAAGTGAACCCTAAGCGTATTGCGTGTGTAAATCTGGCTTACACCCGTCGTATGCGAATGTTAGAGCCTATCACACCCGATCATCACGTGGTGCTTCGGAACAATGATCCTTAGCAACGGTGCACAGTTAGGGGGAACACAATTCTTGAAATTTTTAGTGAGAGATCATCTTATTTACTACCATCGTTCTAAGTAAACAAGATGCATAAACATGATAAACATCACATGCAATCAAATAAAGTGACATGATATGGCCAATATCATCTTGCTCCTTCGATCTCCATCTTCGGGGCACCATGATCATCTTTGTCACCGGCTCGACACCATGATCTCCATCATCATGATCTCCATCATCGTGTCTTCATGAAGTCGACACGCCAACTATTACTTCTACTACTATGGCTAACGTTTAGCAATAAAGTAAAGTAATTACATGGCGTTATTCAGTGACACGTAGGTCATACAATAATTAAGACAACTCGTATGGCTCCTGCCGGTTGTCATTTTCATCGACATGCAAGTCGTGATTTCCTATTACAAGAACATGATCAATCTCATACATCACATATATCATTCATCACATCTTCTTGGCCATACCATATCACATAGCACATGCTGCAAGAACAAGTTAGACGACCTCTAATTGTTGTTGCATGTTTTTACGTGGCTTCTATAGGTTTTCTAGCAAGAATGTTTCTTACCTACGCCAAAACCACAACATGATTTGTCAATTTCTATTTACCCTTCTTAAGGACCCTGTTCATCGAATCCGATCCGACTAAACTGGGAGAGACAGACACCCGCCAGCCACCTTATGCAACTAGTGCATGTCTGTCGGTGGAACCAGTCTCACGTAAGCGTACATGTAAGGTCGGTCTGGGCCGCTTCATCCCACGATGCCGCCGAATCAAGATTGGACTAGTAACGGCAAGAAAATTGAGCAAACTCAACGCCCACAACTTGTTTGTGTTCTACTCGTGCAAGATGCTACGCAAAGACCTAGCTCTGACACCACTGTTGGGGAATGTAGCAGAATTCAAAAAAATTCCTACGCTTCACCAAGATCAATCTAAGGAGTCATCTAGCAACGAGCATAATGGAGTGCATCTACATACCCTTTTGTAGATCGCGTGCGGAAGCGTTCGAAGGAACATGGATGAAGTAGTCGTACTCTTCGTGATCCTCGTCACCGATGATCCCAGCGCCGAACGGACGGCACCTCCGCGTTCAACAGACGTACGGTATAGAGACGTCTCCTCCTTCTTGATCCAGCAAGGGGGGAGGAGAAGTTGACGGAGATCCAGCAGCACGACGACATGGTGGTGGATGCAACAGGAAAACCTGCAGGGCTTCGCCGGCGCCCTGCGAGAGAAGATGGAAGTGTGACGGGAGGGGGGAGAGGTGCCAGAGGCTTGGGGTGCGGCTGCCCTCTCCCCCCCCACTATATATAGGGGCCAGGGGGGCGGCGTCCAGAGGGGGAGACTTGCCCCCCAAGGCATAGGAGGCGCCCCCTCCCCCTAGGGTTTCAACCCTAGGCGCATGGAGGGGGCCCATATGGGTGCGCCAGCCCACCAGGGGCTGGCCCCCTTCCCCTTGCGGCCCTCTGGGATGGGTGGCCCCACCCGGTGGACCCCCGGGACCCCTCCGGTGGTCCCGGGACACTCCCGGTGACCCCTGGAATTCACCCGATGGCCGAAACTGGACTTCCTATATATTATTCTTTACCTCCGGACCATTCTGGAACTCCTCGTGACGTCCGGGATCTCATCCGGGACTCCGAACAACATTCGGGTTTCCATGGGCGTGTATCTCTACAACCCTAGCGCCACCGAACCTTAAGTGTGTAGACCCTACGGGTTCAGGAGACACGCAGACATGACCGAGACGACTCTCCGGTCAATAACCAACAGCGGGATCTGGATACCCATGTTGGTTCCCACATGTTCCTCGATGATCTCATCAGATGAACCACTGTGTCAAGGATTCACTCAATCCCGTCTGTTATTCCCTTTGTCTATCGGTATGTTACTTGCCCGAGATTCGATCGTCGGTATGCCCGATACCTTGTTCAATCTCGTCATGGCAAGTTTCTTTACTCGTTCCGTAATCCATCATCTCGTGACTAACTCCTTAGTCACTTTGAGCTCATTATGATGATGTCTTACCGAGAGGGCCCAAAGGTACCTCTCCGTCATACGGAGTGACAATATCCCAGTCTTGGTTCGTACCAACTCAACAGACACTTTCGGAGATACCCGTTGCATACCTTTATAGCCACCCAGTTACATTGTGACATTTGGCACACCCAAAGTATTCCTACGGTGTCCGGGAGTTGCACAACCTCATGGTCTAAGGAATAAATACTTGAGACTAGAAAAGCTTATGCATTACGAACTATACGATCTCGTGCTAGGCTCAGGATTGGGTCTTGTCCATCACATCATTCTCCTAATGATGTGATCTCGTTATCAATGACATCCTATGTCCATGGTCAGGAAACCGTGACCATCTGTTGATCAACGAGCTAGTAACTAGAGGCTTACCAGGGACACATTGTGGTCTATGTATTCACACATGTATCGCTGTTTCCGTACAATACAATTCAAGCATGAATAACAGACAATTATCATGAACAAGGAAATATAATAATAATCCTTTTATTATTGCCTCTAGGGCATATTTCCAACAGGGCGGGCAGCAGGTGGAGGAGCGGCGCGGGGCGGCTGGGGCGCGGGGCAAAGCTCGGCGGCGGGGAGCGGTCGACGCAGCCGGGCGCGTCGAGCGCGTGCTGTGGCTGTGGCAAGCGCCAGGGGCGCGGGGGAAGCAAGCGAGGCATGGTGCGCGCGCACGCTGCAAGCGAGCGGGCGTGGCCGGCGCGGGCTGGCGCGGTGGCGCGGCTGGGCAGAAGCAGCTGCAGCTGGCGGCACTGGCGTAGGGCGACGGGGCGGCGGCGACGCAGCGCAATAGGGCGCGGGCGATGCATCGCAGGGGTGTCCGGCGTCCGCGGGCGTGGCCGGACTCGATCGGGAGCGCGGTGTTAGAGAGGAAAAGGGGAAGGAGGGGAGGCCTCACGGGCGTTGCCGGGGTACGGGGTCGGCGAGGCTCGAGGAAGCGCGTCGGGGAGGAGGTGAGGACGCCGTGCGACAGGGAAGCAGTTCGGCGGCGGCGATCCGAAGGCCGGGGCGGCGTCGGGCGTCGAGCGAGGGGAAGGGATCGGGCGCTCC
>LR738710.1:126256669-126319636 GCA_902687465.1 Secale cereale | reverse complement strand
GGGGGAGATATTTTGGGAGTGGGGGAGGGAATTTATAGGCTGGGGGGTTAGTGGGCCGAGGCCCAGTAGGTTAGGGTAGGTTAGTTTGTTTTTCTGTTACCCTTTTTCTGTTTTTCTTTTTATTACTTTATGTTTTCCTATTTACATTCTAATTAAGTTTAGTTGTATAAAATACAATATTAATACCTAAATTACTGCTATACATTAGCCCACTCCTACAAAAGTTTGCCTCCCAAATAAATTAGTTTAATACTTTATAAATTATAAAAGACATTTAATTAATTATTTGTGATGTTGTTTTATTTATTTTAGTACATCTAAATACTTTAATTAAGGTTGATTTCTTCACCAATATTCTTTAAGGATTATTTGCCACTTTTAGAACATTTTATTTTGACTTTTGAGAACTTTAATTACTTGACTTTGTTTTAAATTTGAATTTTGAATCGGTTTGAATCATCGTGAGATTAACAACGGGTAATCGTGATGACGTGGCATCATTAGCAGGGAATTACTGTAGCGTGATTACCCGGGCATCACACACTCACATTGATATCTATTGATGGGCATCTTCATAGCCCGTTGATACGCCTAGTCAATTTGAGACTATCTCCCTCCTTTTTGTCTTCTCCAGAACCACCTCTCTATTCCACCCACAGTGCTATGTCCATGGCTCACGCTCATGCATTGCGTGAAAGTTGAAAGGTTTGAAAGAATAGAGTATGAAAACAAGTGATTGGCTGAAATCGGGGTTGTGCATGATATGAATATTTTGTGTGATGAAGAGGGAGCATAGCCAGACTATATGATTTTGTAGGGATAACTTTCTTTAGCCAGAGTATTTTGAGAAGACATGATTGCTTTGCTAGTATGCTTGAAGTATTATTATTTCTTATGTAAATATAGACCTTTGTCTTGAATCTTTCAGATCTGAACATTCATGCCACAATTAAGAAAATTACATTGAAAAAAACTATGTTGGTTAGCATTCCATATCAAAAAACTTGTTTTTATCATTTACCTATTCGAGGACGAGCAGGAATTAAGCTTGGGGATGCTAGATACGTCTCCTACGTATCTATAATTTTTGATTGTTCCATGCTATTATATTATCCTTCTAGGATGTCTTATGGGCTTTTATATACACTTTTATATGATTTTTGGGACTAACCTATTAACCCAGAGCCCAATGCCAGTTTCTGTTTTTCTCCTGTTTTATGGTTTTACAGAAAAGTAATATCAAACGAAGTCCAATTGACGTGCCAATTTTTGATGATTTTTTCTGGACCAAAAGAAGCCCCCGAAGTAAAAGAGTTGGGCCAGGAGAGCCACAGGCTGCCCACGAGGGTGGGGGCGTGCTCTGGGCAGGGGGGCGCGCGCCCTACCTCGTGGACAGCCCATAGCCCCCCTTTGCTTGGCCCCAACTCCAACACCTCCTATATATACCGATACCTCCGGAAAATAACCTAGATCAGGAGTTCCGCCGCCGAAAGTCTCTGTAGCCACCAAAAACTAATCTAGACCCTGTTCCGGCACCCTGCCGGAGGGGGAATCCCTCTCCGATGGCTATCTTCATCATCCCGGCGCTCTCCATGATGAGGAGGGAGTAGTCCACCCTCTGGGCTAACGGTATGTACCATTAGCTATGTGTTTGATCTCTCTCTATCTCTCTCTCTCTCTCTCTCTCTCTCTCTCTCTCTCTCTCTCTCGTGTTCTTGAGATGGCACGATCTTGATGTATCGCGAGCTTTGCTATTTTAGTTGGATCTTATAATGCTTCTCCCCCTCTACTCTCTTGTAATGGATTGAGTTTTCCCTTTGAAGTTATCTTATCGGATTGAGTCTTTAAGGATTTGAGAACACTTGATGTATGTCTTCCACGTGTTTATCTGTGGTGACAATGGGATATCATGTGATCTACTTGATGTATGTTTTGGTGATCAACTTGCGGGTTCCGTGAGCTTGGGAATCTATGCATAGTGGTTGGCACAAATTTTTGTATTGACTTTTCGGTAGAAACTTTGGGGCACTCTTTGAAGTTCTATGTGTTGGTTGAATAGATGTTTCTGAGATTGTGTGATGCATATCGTATAATCATGCTCACGAATACTTGAGGTGACAATGGAGTATCTAGGTGACATTAGGGTTTTGGTTGATTTGTGTCTTAAGGTGTTATTATAGTACGAACTCTATGATAGATTGAACGTTTACTACGGACTCTTCAATAGATCGATCAGAAAGAATAACTTTGAGGTGGTTTCGTACCCTACCATAATCTCTTCGTTTGTTCTCCGCTATTAGTGACTTTGGAGTGACTCTTTGTTGCATGTTGAGGGCTAGTAATATGATCCACTTATTTTATCCTTGTTGAGAGAACTTGCACTAGTGAAAGTATGAACCCTAGGCCTTGTTTCCTATCATTGCAACACCGTTTATGCTCACGTTTACCACTTGCTACCTTGCTGTTTTTATATTTTCTTATTACAAAAACCTATATCTACCATCCATATTGCACTTGTATCACCATCTCTTCGCCTAACTAGTGCACCTATACAATTTACCATTGTATTCGGTGTGCCTGGGACCTCCTAACTACTCCTGGTCGTCAGCTGTCTCCACGTAGTAGTAGGCTCCATCGGGGTAGTAGCAGTCGTCAAGTGTGGCATCTGGCTCCTGAACTCCAACATCTGGTTGCATCAACCAGCAAGAAGAAAGAAGAGGGAAAAGGGGGAGCAAAGCAACCGTGAGTACTCATCCAAAGTACTCGCAAGCAAGGATCTACACTACATATGCATCGGTATCAATGAAAGGGGTAGTATCTATGGACTAAGCTGCAGAATGCCAGAATCAGAGGGGGAGAAGCTAGTCCTATCGAAGACTAGCATCTTCTGGAAACCACCGTCTTGCAGCAACAGGGGGGAGTAGAGTAGTATATCATAAGTCATATTTATGTTGTTGTACCAACGCTCCGGGATCCTTTCTCGACTCCCGAAGCAACATATCCAATCAATGCCTCAGCATCCAGTTCTAGTTGTAGCGATCGGGATACCACTCCAAGTGTCCGTTACCGTAGGACATGCTATCGATAGATGTTTTCTTCCCTGCAGGGGTGCACCAACTTACCCAACACGCTTGCTTAACTCCGGCCGGACACACCATCAGGTCATGTCCGCCCTCGGCCAAACAATATGCCGCAACCCGACCTAGGCTTAATAGAGAGGTCACGCACGCCGGACTAAACCCTGGGACAATCGCCCCGGGAACTCCTGCACGTTGCGTGGGCGGCCGGTGAGCAGACCTAGCAACCTCCTTTAAAAAGGTAGGAGCCTAACCAGTCCAACCCGGCGCGCGCCGCTCAGTCGCAAAGACGTCAGTTAAGCTTCGGCTGATGCATACGACGCAGAATGCCCATACTATGCCCACGTGATGGTTAGTGCTATCCGGCCAGAGGCCCCTCGGATCAAATATCCAAACCGTTTAGCATCTTGGGAACGCGCGGTAATGAGCAGAGACTCACGAAAATGTGACCCCATCGCCCCGTCTCGAGAACTTGCGGCAAGGGCGAGTGCCCGGCCACGCCTCGTATTTATCTTGCGGGCACCTTCCAGGTCAACCCGACTACACATCACTCGCAATTAAGCTCGCGCGGGTACCTCTCTGGGTCGACCCGTCTTTAGTAACTAGGTTCAGTGTAAGGTCATAGTAACCATAGTAACTGTGTGTCTGATACCAAAGGATAACCTGAGGAAATCACCCTCGATGGAGTTCCACCTAATGTTTACCGTCAAGGTGAACGAAAGAGGAGTCACCCTCGAGGTCCACTCTTGAGGAGTTGCATGACAGTGTCGTTATCGGGAGTGGAGAAAGAGGAATCACCCTCGATGACCACAACCGATGAACTAACCTACAAGGTTAACATCCGAAGTGCTGATGATGTCTCACCCTCGGCACTCGATAGTAACCCAGTAGTGTCGAGCAACTAATGGGAAAGTGATGTGCGGTGCCGGTTCCTGGTCTTCAATCCCGTTGATCGGGTCTTCTGATAATCAAGCGGGGCAGTCGGGACAAGGTAGGGGGTCACTGGTGGACCTCTAACCAGCCTATACTAAGCAGTTTAGTATAAACATGTAAGGTAAGAAAGCAGTATCAACAACAGGCTATGCATCAGAATAGGATCATACAAAAACAGTAGCAGTTCTAATGCAAGCATAAGAGAGAAGAGAATGGGCGATATCGGAATGATCAAAGGGGGTTGGCTTGCCTGGTTGCTTTGGCAAGAAGGAGTGGTCATCAACACCGTAGTCGATCACCGGGGCATCGTCGGTCTCGGGGCCTACCGGAGATAAGAGGGGGAAGAAACAGTAAATATAAAGCAAACAGTTGCAACAGATAAGCACGACACGTCATCACACAGTGCTAGGGTGCTCTAACGCGATGGTACACGGTACCGGCGAAGGAGGATAACACTCGGGAAAATATCCCCGGCGTTTCGTGTTTTCGGTTAGATGAATCGAAGGGGGAAAGTTGCAGGTTCACTATGCTAGGGACGTGTGGCGGATGAACGGACAACGTATTCGGATTCGTCTCGTCGTTCTAAGCGATTTTCATATATAAAACATTTTCATCCGAGTTACAGATTATTTTATATGATTTTCCAAAGTTTTAGCAATATTCTAAAATTATTTTAGTTCAAAAACGGAATTATGACATCAGCCTGACGTCATCATGACGTCAGCAGTCAACAAGGTTGACCAGGGTCAATGCTGATAGTTGACTTCGTCAACTGACGCGCGGGGCCGGTTCGTCATCCTCTGTTATCCTAATTAACAGATTTTAGTTAGTCTAATTAGGTGGTTAGTTAACTTAAACCAAATTAATTAAGTTAATTAATTAATTAATTAATTATTACTATTTTTAATATCTTTTTTTTAACCAGAGGCGTGGGGCCCTGGCGTCAGTGGCCCCTGGGGGGCTTAACGGGGCGGGCCAAACGTGGCGGGGCGGAGCGTGGGCGTCGGGCGCGTGCCCGGTCGCGGCCCGGCGGAGGCGGGCGGGAGCGGCCAGGCGAGGCGCTGCGCCGCCCCGGCAGAGGCCGGCGGGAGGCCCCAGAGCGCGCGGCCCCGGCGGAGCTGGCGGCGTGCAGCGGGGGTGCGTGGGAGGCCTCGGTGAGGCGCCGAAGGCGGGGCAGCCGGAGGCGGCTGCGGCCAGGCACCGGCGGGCAGGCCGGTGGCGCTCGGCTGCTCCACGGGGATGGCAGGCGGCCAGAGGGAGCTTGGCGGGGCTCAGGAGAGGGGGCGAGGAGAGGGCTCGGCCGGAGCAGCTCCGCTCCGGCGAGGCGAGGACGGGGGGGGCACGCTGGCGGAGGCGGCAGTTGCCGCTGCGCATGACGGGCGGCCGGGCGCCGGCCGTGGCTGCGGTTGCCAGCGAAGGCCGCAGCCCGGCACGGCGAGGCGAGGCCATGGCTCGCCGGCCGCGGGAGACGCGGGGGATGGCCGGCGGCGGGCATGTAGAAGGAGGAGGGAAAGATGACAGAAAAAGCGGGGGGGTCCTCACAAGGGAGCTGCAGGGGGGAGGCAGTGGGCTCAAGGAGGTGGCGATAGTGCCGCCGGCGATGGGGTGGCGGCGGAGGGCGGCGCCGTTCGGGGAAGGTGCCGGCGTCGACGTGCGTCGAGGCGAGGGGCGTGCGCCTCCCGATCCAGATCGGGGGGGAGGGAACCGTGCGAGAGGGAGAGGGATCGGGGGAGTGGGGGTTGCGGCTAGGGTTGGCCCAGGGGTGGGGGTTAAGGTAGGCGCTAGCTGGGCCTGGTGGGCCGGCCAGTGCGGCGGCCAGCTGGGCCGTTTGGCCCACGGGGGTGTTGTTTCCTTTTATTTATTTGCTTTTGTTTTACTTTTATCTTTTCTGTTTCAATTAGTTTAGGACACTTTAAACATTTTGCAAAAATGTTGGCCCAACACCAATATCAACAAAAGAATATTGCCACATGATGAACATTTTAGTTTTCATGTTTGAGCAATTTTTGAATTTCACTCTTATTTTGCAATTTGAATTTGCCGGAATAATGCAAGAGACAAGAGATAATGATGAACCAACACTTGTTTAACAAAAGGATTAACTTAACCCCAAGGGTTACTGTAGCATCATTAAACCGGGGTGTTACAACTCTCCTCCTCTAAAAGAAATTCTCGTCCCGAGAATTAAGAGGTAGAAGGGAAAAGGTCGGGATACTCTGCCCGAAGATTATCCTCGCGTTCCCAAGTGGCTTCATCTTCAGAATGATTTGACCAGTGCACCTTGAGGAACTTGGTAACCTTCCGACGGGTTCGACGTTCAGCTTCTTCAAGAATGCGGATCGGATGCTCTTTGTAAGTGAGATCATCTTGAACTTCAATCAATTCCGGATCCACTTCACGTTCCGGATCCTTGAAGCAACGACGAAGTTGCGACACGTGGAAGACGTCATGAACGTGAGAGAACTGAGGTGGTCACTCCAGTTGATAAGCCACCAATCCACGACGGGTGAGAATGCGGAAGGGACCAATGTAGCGCGGAGCTAGCTTGCCCTTGACTCCGAACCGATGAGTGCCTCTGAAAGGGGTGACACACAGATAAGCTTGTTCACCGGGTTGATAAGTTGAACCCCAGTGTTTCCGGTCATAGTTGCTCTTCTGGCGGCACTGGGCCACCTTTTGATTATCCCGGACAATGCGAACCTGCTCTTCAGCTTGTTGAATAATGTCTGGACCAATGAGCGTCTGTTCCCCAGTTTCTGACCAATTCAAAGGGGTTCGACACTTACGTCCATAAAGCACTTCGAAGGGTGCCATCTTCAAGCTGGCTTGATAAATGTTATTATAAGAGAACTCCGCATAAGGGAGAGATTCTTCCCACTTCTTGCCGAAAGAAATAACACAAGCCCGAAGCATGTCTTCAAGAATTTGATTGACTCGCTCGACTTGGCCTTGGGATTGGGGATGATAAGCAGTTCTCCAGGTAATATGAGTTCCCATTGCCTCTTGGAAACTATCCCAGAACTTCGAAGTGAAAATACTACCTCGGTCTGAACTGATTTCTTTCGGAATGCCGTGGAGTGACACAATTCTGGAGATATACAAGTTTACTAATTGACTAGCAGTGATTGTTTCCTTGACTGGCAGAAAGTGAGCAACCTTCCAGAATTGGTCGATGACGACAAACATAGCGTCATTACCTTTCTGAGACTTGGGAAGGCCAGTGACAAAGTCCATCTGAATCTTATCCCACTTCCATTCAGGAATCGGAAGTGGTTGGAGAAGTCCAGCTGGTTTCTGATGTTCAGCTTTGACGCGACGACAAACGTCACATTCTTCGATATACCGAGCAACGTCTTGCTTCATGTTAGACCACCAGTACTTCTAACGGATGTCTAGATACATCTTAGTACTTCCCGGATGAATAGAGAGAGGGGTGTCATGTGCTTCTTTCATCACCTTCTCAGTCATAAGCTCGAAGCGGGGTACCACTATGCGATCTTTGAAGTACAAGGTCCCATCTTCAGCAAGGGCGAAATCTCTGGATTTCTCTAAGGCAAGATCCTTTTTCATTATATCAACTTGAGCATCTTTGGCTTGAGCAGACTTAATTGCTTTCAAAAGAGTTGGTTCCAGGACAAGGTTATTCAGAGAACCCTGTGGAACTAGTTGAATGTTCAGCTTGCAGAGCTCTTCGTACAGGCGGGGTTGAGATTTAAGAACCATGTGGTTATTGCAATAAGACTTGCGGCTCAGGGCATCGGCCATGACATTAGCCTTGCCTGGGGTATAGGAAATACCCACGTTATAATCTATTATAGCCTCCATCCATCTTTGCTGACGGAGGTTCAGGTCTAGTTGAGTAAATAGATACTTCAGACTCTGATGATCGGTGAAGATCTCGCAACGATTACCGAGAAGGTAATGTCGCCACAGCTTCAATGAATAAATAACCGCTGCAAGCTCAAGGTCATGAACCTGGTAGTTTTCTTCGTGAGAACGCACTTGACGAGAGGCATAAGCAATCACCCTGCGCTCTTGCATTAGGACACAGCCTAATCCTTGACGTGAAGCATCGCAATATATGACGAAATCCTTCTGAGAATCCGGAAGAGCAAGCACTGGGGCAGAAGTTAGCTTGTCCTTGAGAGTCTGGAAACTTTCCTGACACTTATCAGTCCAATCAAACTTAACGCCCTTGTGAAGCAAGTTAGTCAATGGCTTGGCGATCTTGGAGAAGTTCTCAACGAAACGACGGCAGTAGCTGGCGAGTCCGAGAAAGCTTCTGACTTGCTTGACATTCTTGGGAGGGGTCCAGTCTAGAATAGCCTGAACTCGCTCTGGGTTGACGGCAATACCATCCTTGGAGAGCACATGACCAAGGTAGGTTACTTCGGGTAGCCAGAATTCACACTTAGAATACTTGGCATATAGTTGATGCTCTCGAAGCTTTTCCGGAATAAGACGAAGATGTTCAGCATGTTCTTCTTTATTCTTCGAATATACCAGGATATCATCCAGATAAACCACGACGAACTTGTCGAGGTAATCCATGAATATGTAGTTCATCAGACGAGAGAATGTCGCTGGAGCATTGGTCAAACCGAAGGACATGACGGTGTACTCGTAAGAACCATAACGAGTGATGAAAGCGGTCTTTGGAATATCCTCTTCACAAACACGGATCTGGTGGTAACCCAACCTCAAGTCGAGTTTAGAGAAAACTGATGAACCAGCGAGTTGATCATACAGATCGTTGATCCGAGGAAGCGGTTATTTGTTCTGAATTGTAGCTTTGTTGATAGGACGGTAGTCTTGGACCAAACGGTTCGTGCCATACTTCTTCTTCACAAAGAGAGAAGGTGCTCCCCAAGCAGAGGAACTTGGACGAATGAATCCACTGCGAAGAGACTTGCCGATTTCCTCCTTAAGTTCAAGGAGCTCATGAGGTGGCATCTTGTAAGGTCGTTTGGCGATAGGAACGGTGCCGGGTTTCAAGTTGATGACAAATTCAACAGCCCGTGTAGGAGGTATGCCTGGGAGTTCTTCTGGAAAGACATCTTGGAAATCGCGAACGACTGGAATCTTCTCAATGCCCTCCAGAGGTGCTGCGTTCAACGCATTCAAGGTATAAAGTCGCGCCTCGGCATTTTGAACAACTTGAGCATGGTAGCTTACTATCTCATTCGATGGATGTAGGAGATGAACGACTTTGGTGGCGCAAACGATAGAGGCAGTATGTGCTTTCAACCATTCCATTCCCAGAATGAGATCAATATTAGAAGACTCCAATATAATGGGAGAAACATGGAATTCCAACCCTTCAATTTCAACGGGGACGTCGCGGCCAATCATGGTGGTTCGACACTGACCCGCAGGGGTGCGTACCACTATCGGAGTCTTCATGGGCTCGCATCGAATGTCATGTGCATAAGCAAAATTTTCTGACATGAATGAATGTGATGCTCCTGAATCGAATAACACAGAAGCCGGTACTGAGTTCACGAGAAGAGTACCCATCACAGTAGCAGGCTGGTCTTGAGCTTCATTCAGATCGACGTGGTTAGCCTGACCACGACCATAAGGTCTGGCATTTTTATTGCGGGGCTGATTGTTACGGCCAGCTGTAGGGAGGGCTAGCTGGTTCTTGCTCTGACTGCAATCCCTAGCACGGTGACCTGGATGGCCACATCTGAAGCACAAATCGCCATTGGTATTGGGAGCAGGAGCTCGGGGTGGTGCAGTCCAGAGAGGCTGCTGAAAGTGCAACTAATCCCCGGGTGGTTTTGGTAATTAATAACAACATATATATCATTGAACTAATATTTACTTGAGAATCATTTCAGAAAAGTTAGATGATATGGGTATGGAAATGTCTGAAGAAGTGGACCCCTCAAAATGCTAAGACAAGCATTGGCAAAAGCTCAAGACTCTATTTTTGGTTTAGTGATCAAAGATCACATTGAGTCCATAGGAAAAGCCAATACTATTAAAAGGGGATGAGGTTGTGTTAATGATCTAGTTGCTCAAGTGCTTGGTGATCTAGCTCCCTCAACTATCAGCACTCTTCACTACTTAACACACTCATAAGTAATCTCGGACAAACCGATTCTGCAAACTCAGTCCCACCGAGATGAACCACATCAGTTATTCTTCCAAACCCTAATTTCTCGGTCCATCCGATTCTGAGTTTCGGTCTCACCGAAAATGGACTGCCAACCTTCTGTAACCAACTGACATCACTTCGGAATATCCGAGTTGTTACTTTCGGTCTCACCGAGATGGCAAGCTCCAACCTTTGACTCACTTCGGACACACCGAGATGGTATTTTCGGTCCCACCGAAAATCCCAACGTTCACTATATTTGAACTTTCGGTCTGACCGAGTTTTAACTTCGGTCTCACCGAGATTGGTCAAATGTGTGTGTAACGGTTGGATTTTGTGTGGATGCTATATATACCCCTCCACCCCCTCTTCATTCGGGGAGAGAGCCATCAGAAAGTCTACCACTCCTACCATACACTTTCTGAGAAGTGAACCACCTACCCTTGTGTTGAGATCAAGCCATTCCATTCCTACCATATGAAACTTGATTTCTAGCCTTCCCAAGTTGCTTTCCACTCAAACCTTTCTTCCACCACAGTCATATCAGTGAGGAGAGTTGAGTGTTGGGAAGATTATCATCTGAAGCACAAGAGCAAGGAGTTCATCATCATCAACACCGTCTATTACCTTTTGGGGGGTGGTGCCTCCTAGATTGGTTAGGTGTCCCTTGGGAGCCTCCGACTTTGAGATGTGGAGTTGAACCAAGAAGTTTGTAAGGGCAAGGAGATCACCTACTTCGTGAAGATCTACCCCGAGTAAGGCTAGTCCTCCGTGGGCGTAGGCCGTGATGGAATAGACAAGGTTGCTTCTTCGTGGACCCTTCGTGGGTGGAGCCCTCCGTGGACTCGCGCGGTCGTTACCCTCCGTGGGTTGAAGTCTCCATCAACGTGGATGTACGATAGCACCACCTATCGGAACCACGACAAAAATCTTCGTGTCACCAAACTGCGTTTGATCTTCTCCACCTCTCTTTTACATGTGCAATTTACTTTCCGCTGCTTATACTCTAGAATTGCATGTGTAGGGTGATACTTGATTTGATCTTAGTTGTGAAACTGCCAAAAACATTGCATGATCTAAAGGCAGATTTTTTATATTGTCAAGTAGTCTAATCACCCCCCCTCTAGACCTACTTTCGATCCTACAAGTGGTATCAGAGCTTTGGTCTCCATTGTTTTGGTTTCCATTGCATTGGACTCCATAAGCTTGGTTTCACAACCTAGGAGAGTATGGCGTCTAGTGAGGGTAATTATCGTAGAGGTCCTTACTTTGATGGTACAAATTTTGCTAGTTGGAAGCATAAAATGAAAATGCATATTCTTGGTCATAACCCAGCCGCATGGGGCATTATTTGTGTTGGTATGCAAGGTGATTTCTTTGAAGAAGGAAAAGTTCCGGATCGCGAAGCTACACCGGAAGAGTTGCGGATGTTGCAAAACAATGCTCAAGCTTGTGACATTCTCTTCAATGCTTTGTGTCCCGAAGAGTTCAACAAAATCAGCCGTCTTGAGAATGCTAAAGAGATTTGGGATACTTTGGTTGAAATGCACGAAGGTACTAAATCTGTGAAGGAATCAAAGCTAGATATTCTTCAAGGTCAACTTGACAAGTTCAACATGAAGGATGGTGAAGGAGTCGCTGAAATGTACTCTAGGCTTGCTCTCATCACAAATGAGATTGCCGGCTTAGGAAGCGAAGAAATGACCGACCGATTCATCATTAAGAAGATTCTCAGAGCTTTGGATGGAAAGTATGACACCGTGTGCACTTTGATCCAAATGATGCCAAACTACAAGACCCTCAAGCCAACTGAAGTCATTGGAAGAATTGTTGCTCATGAGATGACACTTAAGGATAAGGAAGAGCTTCACAACAAGTCAAGTGGTGCTTACAAAGCTACAAGTGATGCTCCTACTACCTCAAGTGACAAGCTAATTTCCAATGAAGAGATAAGCCTAATGGTCAAGAACTTCAACAAGTTCTACAAGAATAGAGGCAAAGAAAGAAGCTCAAAGTCTAGATCATATGATGAAAAGAGATCTTCTAGTCGTGATCGAAACTGCTACAATTGTGGAAGACCCGGACACTTCTCAAATGAGTGTACGGCTCCCCACAAAAGAAGAGAAGAATCTCCAAGAAGAAGAGCAAGAGATGAGTCACCTCGGAGAGAGAGAAGGAGCAGAGATGATCGTTATGAACGAAGACCCTCTCGGAGAAGCAAGGATTCGGAGAGGAGAGACAAGTCATCAAGGAGCTACACAAGAAGAAGACATCAAGATCATGTTGGTGAATGGGTCTCCGGCTCCGACTCTGACAATCAATCCGATGGAAGCTATCACTCCGACTCCGACTATAGTCAAGATGAAGGTGTTGCCGGACTTGCACTAGTATCCTCCAACTCCAACTCCTACGACTTATTTGATTCACCAAATGAGGGAATTGGAAGATGCTTCATGGCTAAAGGTCCCAAGGTAACACACCCTGAATTCATTGACTTTGATAGTGATGAGGATGACTTGCTTGGTGAAGATGAGCTCTTGCATGATAAATCTAGTGAGCTTAGTAATGATGAAAATGCTAGTAGTCTTTATAGTCGAGAAGAGTCGAATGACAATGCTATGAAGGAGATTGAGCGTCTAACTAAAGAACTAAACACTCTTAAGTTAGCTCATGAAACAACTCAAGAAGATCATAGAGAGCTCCTAAGATCTCATGAGAAGCTACGCTTCGAGAAGCTCACTCTAGAGCAAGAACATGAGTTTCTGAAAGCGATCAATGACGATCTTCGAAAGAAGAGTTCTTCATATCTTGCCAAATGACTTCTCTTGTCTAATTTCTTGCCACCTATTAAGACTAAGCATGACAAGCATAAGAAAAATTCTTCCTCTAGTAGTAACAATAACCAAGTTAAATCTAATGTTGTTACTTCTAGTAGTTCTCTTGATTCCACTAACAATGTTTCAAGCCAAGTTACACTTGAGCAAGAAAATAGCTTATTGAAGGAAATCATAGAGAAAGGTGTCTACAAGAGTCTTGCCGGAAGCAAGAACTTTGAGGAGATTGATGCATTCATTGAAGCACCTCAAGCCATGGTCAAGTGGGTTCCCAAGGACACATCAAGTTCTACTTCGTCAAGCTCAACTACAACACCAAGGATTCCCATCAAGATGATGTGGATCCCAAAGAAGAAGAACTAGTAGGTTCTTGAGGGTGACTCCGCCAACAAACTTCACTCATATTCATTTTGGCAAGAACTTGTGCAATCAACTTCCACATCATGCACTAGTTCATGGAGTCACAAACCCTCTTGTTGGTAAGTCAAGGGACAAGGTAATCATTGCTTTCATGGACATCATCTTTTGTGTACTTCACTCTATGTCTATGGATATTCTTGTTTGTTCCTTGTGGGACTAACCCATGTAGGTATTGAAAGTGCCCTAATCCAAAGGATTGCTCCCAACTCTTGATGATCTGCATCAACATTGAGCATCCACATCTTCAACATCTACATGAAGTCTTCTACGACAACCCAAGGTTAGTTTTACCCTTTGAAAGGGGTTCTCACATCTAGGGGGAGCTTTGCTCTAAAAATTGAGCTAAAGCATCTCCAAATGATGTGAACACATAAATGCTTTATGAAAAAGTGGTAACCCCACTTGTGCTTAAACGATGAGTATGACCTATGATCAAATGTTCTCATTTGGCTCCTAAGTCAATATACTCATATATAGATGACCTAGTCATCGACAAATTGTGTGCTAGTAGCTAGAGTGTTGGTTGTGCATGTTTGACACATATTTCAGTTGATATCTTATTGTGTGAGCATGTTGAATGCATGATTTTATCCATTCAAGGACATCCATTTGTTTTTTTGATTGTTTTGTTTTCTTTTTCTGGCCAAATGGATGGACAAGAATGCCTAAGCACCTTCCCTAGCTATCTATGCTTTCTTGTCTCAAATTCTATTCATGCTCATATCACAACCTTGAACAAGTCTTTTTCGGACAGTCCGAGTGAGGAGCACTCGGAGCCACCGATTCGTCTAAGGCTGACTTCCAAAACCTTCTAAGTTCATTTCGGTCTGACCGGCTTCTCAATCTCGGTCCAACCGAAACGCTTAAACTGATCTAGGTTTCATCTCGGTGAAACCGAGTTCAAAATCTCGGTCTGACCGATATGCGTAACTGCACAGCAGTTATACATCTCGGTGACACCGAGTTTTTAGTTTCGGTCCCACCGACAGCATGGGGTTATATATACCTGAGGGCTGCGCGCGATTTAATTCTTCAAACCGTTCGCCCCCAAGACCCCTGCTGCCGTCGCCCTGGTCTACGGATCGTCGCCGTCGTCGCCTGTGCGCCCTCGCCGCAGGTCTCCGCCGCCGTCAACGGTAATCATCTCCACCGTTGCCGCCGTAGAGGGACACCACCAAGTTAGGGTGTGTCCCGATCCCTTTTCGTGCTCCCCATCCGATTCTTGCACGATAGGCTTGCCATGATTCAATCCACGTTTGAGATATTCCCTATACATTAGTTCAGATCTTCTAGTTTCGAGCAAAATTCTTAGGTTTAGGTTTCCACGGAATGCCTCTCGGTGAAGCCGATTTTGAAACTCGGAATGACCGATTTGGCCTCTGGCCATTGCACTGCACCATTCGGTTTAACCGAGTTGTGCCAATCGGAATGACCGAAACGTAGTTTCAGTGAAACCCTAAGTTATCGGTAGGACCGAAACCCATTTCGGTCTGACCGAAAGTGGTGTGTAGGTTTCTGTTGAACACTTCGGTTTCACCGAAACTTGAAATCGGTTTGACCGCAATACATTCTGTGAAAACTCAAAACTAAGTTTTGAACTCATTTTTTTTTTGCAAAAACCTCTGCAGTTGTGATAACTCTTCTACTCTGCCTATACCTTATCTTTTCACAGGTTTTTCAGCCATGTCAGATGTCAGTGATAGCCAGAACAGGTCTGAATCACCGTTTGCTGAAATTCCAGAGGCAGAAACAAGTCCTGCTAGCAGCTCCAGTGATGATGGTGAGAGGAGCACCCCTAGTGGTTTGCCTCCTGCAGCCACCAGAACCAGGAAAAAGAAAACTTCTGATGATGAGGACTCTGACTTTGTTGCTGAGGAAGTTACCTCCAAGCCAAAGAGGAATGTGGTTGCCAAAGAGCACCAAGGGCAGCAGTCAAGGAAAGGCACAAGCAAAGTAAAGCAGTCAGCAGTTGCAAAGAAGCTCAACTTGGAAGAGCCTGCTCCAAGCAAGGTGAAGAAGACTTCCAAAAGGAAGAGGGTAGTATATGCTGAACCTCAAGTTGATGCTGCAGAAGAAGAAGAAGAAGATGCACCCCAGCCTCCTCCTCAGAAAGCTAAGTTCATGGGTGATGCTATTCGGGCTCAAGCCTCCTCTAAACCCAAGAAGCCTGCTCAAGCCAAGGCAGCTCCAGCCAAGCCCAAGAGAACAACCAGAAGCATTCCAGCTTCTGAGAAGAACAAAGGTGAGATGCCACCGTCTGAATCAGATGAAGAGCATGTGTTGCTTAAGCTCCGTCCCAAGTTGCCACTCCACAATGATGCTCATCCTCAAGCTGAGGACATGAAGGCAAGGAAGGACAAAGGTCTCAGGCTATGGAGACAGTCTGATCCATATGCTGTAAGGAGAAGGACTGCTGTGGACCCCAGATTCCACACCAGAGAGCAGCAGGATTTCTATGAGACTGTGCTGATGGATAAGAAGCCCATTGTTGCTGACACCAGGTATGTTGACTGGAAGTATATTGACAGTGAAGAGCACCGGGACTTCTTTCCCCATGTGCATGAGAGCTTTACTGCATGTGGAGTTGCTGATTTTGTGGGTCAAGAGCTGACAGCCTGGAATGACGAGATGGTCATGCAGTTCTACGCCACAGCCCACTTCTATCCCGATGGCAAGATCACCTGGATGACTGAAGGTCAAAGGTTTTCTTCGACTGTTGAAGAATGGGCAGAACTTCTGAACGCTCCAGTACAGAGAGAGGACGACATCGATGTCTATGGGATTCCTAAGAAAAGTCATGATTCCATGAAGAACATGTACAAGGAGATCCCGGCTGCTGATTTGGAAGGATGGAAGCTTGGCTCAGTGTACTATCTCTAGGCAGGTCTGACCACCACTAACACTATTCTGAGGCATACATTGATGCCTAAGTCTGGAGACCACCGCATGATTCGAGGCTATTCTATCAACATGCTGCACATTCTCGATGAGAAGGCACCTTTCAAGGTGATGGACTTGATGGTAGAGACCATTAAGAGGACTGCAGCTGACCAGAAGAGGTCGTGTGGGTTTGCTCCGCAGATTCAGATGCTCATCAACGCCAAGTTTGGCACGGGCAAATTCATGTTGGATAGGAAGCACTTGCCACTGCAGCCAGAGCATGAGGACAACGTAGTTGTGATGGATGAAGAGGATCCTACCTCAGTTGAAGGACATGCCAAAATCGAAGCTGCGAAGAAGGCTAAAGCTGACAAAGAGGCAGCAGCAGCAGCAGCTAAGCCAAAGAGCTTTGGAGAACAAATTCTTGAAGCTACCCAGAGGATTGAACAACGCCTGGCCAGCATTGAGCAATCTCAGGAGAGCCTAGAGAGGATTGTTGAGGACAAGATCCACGCTCTGGACGTGAAGCTGACTGAGATTCAGGTGTCTGTCAACAAGCTTGAGGCAGACATGGAGGAGACAAGGCAGGAGAGAGCAGAGCTTATGCAGGATGATCTAGTCCAGGACTCTCATCGCCAGACTGCTCAGATTCCCAGAGGATCCAGATCTACAGCTATCCCAGTGATAGACCCCAGGGCTACCACTTCAGCTCCAGCAGTTGCTCCAGCTCCAGCATCCACTCCTCCACCGCAGACATCAGCAGAAGTCTTCGCCGATGCAGCTATCTCTACACCGACATCTACCCAGACGGGAGCCGCCAGCAGAGCCCGCAGTGACGTTTAGCTCTATACCTTTTCGAACTTTTTGGTAACTTGTTGCCAAAGGGGGAGAAATTGTTATAGATCATAGGGCTTCGAGAGAGAGAGTGCTCTTTCGTCTTTCATTCTTTTGCCGGTTTTCTTTGAGATACATTGATTTCTTTTGGTTCCTGAAACTTTAAGTGTGCTTGCTACTACGTTTGATGCTATCTTAATGAGTGCTTAGTCATACTATGCTTTAATGTGTGCTTATTGCTTATCATATGCTATTCCTTATTGTATGGCTATTTACTCTTGTCTTGGTGATTGAGTGCATGTTATTCATTCTTATCATTTTGTGCGCTCCACCAAGATGTATGTGACATGGAAGAGTGACCCATAATCCTAATCGATTGTGCATTTGCATTCAAACGCAAATTTTAAATAATGCACAAATTTAGGGGGAGCTCTTGTTTATCACATACTTCTCAAAGCGACGATATTATTCATTGATTATATCTTTTGTCGAAGCTTTGATCTATATGTTGTCATCAATTACCAAAAAGGGGGAGATTGAAAGTGCAACTAATCCCCGGGTGGTTTTGGTAATTAATAACAACATATATATCATTGAACTAATATTTTCTTGAGAATCATTTCAGAGAAGTTCGATGATATGGGTATGGAAATGTCTGAAGAAGTGGACCCCTCAAAATGCTAAGACAAGCATTGGCAAAAGCTCAAGACTCTATTTTTGGTTTAGTGATCAAAGATCACATTGAGTCCATAGGAAAAGCCAATACTATTAAAAGGGGATGAGGTTGTGTTAATGATCTAGTTGCTCAAGTGCTTGGTGATCTAGCTCCCTCAACTATCAGCACTCTTCACTACTTAACACACTCATAAGTAATCTCGGACAAACCGATTCTGCAAACTCAGTCCCACCGAGATGAACCACATCAGTTATTCTTCCAAACCCTAATTTCTCGGTCCATCCGATTCTGAGTTTCGGTCTCACCGAAAATGGACTGCCAACCTTCTGTAACCAACTGACATCACTTCGGAATATCCGAGTTGTTACTTTCGGTCTCACCGAGATGGCAAGCTCCAACCTTTGACTCACTTCGGACACACCGAGATGGTATTTTCGGTCCCACCGAAAATCCCAACGTTCACTATATTTGAACTTTCGGTCTGACCGAGTTTTAACTTCGGTCTCACCGAGATTGGTCAAATGTGTGTGTAACGGTTGGATTTTGTGTGGAGGCTATATATACCCCTCCACCCCCTCTTCATTCGGGGAGAGAGCCATCAGAAAGTCTACCACTCCTACCATACACTTTCTGAGAAGTGAACCACCTACCCTTGTGTTGAGATCAAGCCATTCCATTCCTACCATATGAAACTTGATTTCTAGCCTTCCCAAGTTGCTTTCCACTCAAACCTTTCTTCCACCACAGTCATATCAGTGAGGAGAGTTGAGTGTTGGGGAGATTATCATCTGAAGCACAAGAGCAAGGAGTTCATCATCATCAACACCGTCTATTACCTTTTGGGGGGTGGTGCCTCCTAGATTGGTTAGGTGTCGCTTGGGAGCCTCCGACTTTGAGATGTGGAGTTGAACCAAGAAGTTTGTAAGGGCAAGGAAATCGCCTACTTCGTGAAGATCTACCCCGAGTAAGGCTAGTCCTCCGTGGGCGTAGGCCGTGATGGAATAGACAAGGTTGCTTCTTCGTGGACCCTTCGTGGGTGGAGCCCTCCGTGGACTCGCGCAGCCGTTACCCTCCGTGGGTTGAAGTCTCCATCAACGTGGATGTACGATAGCACCACCTATCGGAACCACGACAAAAATCTTTGTGTCACCAAACTGCGTTTGATCTTCTCCACCTCTCTTTTACATGTGCAATTTACTTTCCGCTGCTTATACTCTAGAATTGCATGTGTAGGGTGATACTTGATTTGATCTTAGTTGTGAAACTGCCAAAAACATTGCATGATCTAAAGGCAGATTTTTTATATTGTCAAGTAGTCTAATCACCCCCCCTCTAGACCTACTTTCGATCCTACAGCTGCCTCGATGGTGGCGGGGGCAGACGCGGTGCAGCATAGGATGGTCTTGGAGGAGGAGCAGTTGGACGATACATGTTATGGGGGATCCAAATCCGACGCTTCTGTGCGGACGGGCCCGAAGATGAGCCAGCATCACGGCTGCGCCTGAGGGATCCCTGGTGTTCCTGAACACCAGTCTCAACCTAAATAGCCTTGTTCACCAAGGTGGCGAAGTCGGCAAAGTCATGAGCGAGAAGTGCTAGCTTGATATTAGGGTGAAGTCCATCACGAAACTTTTCTTGTCTGCGAGCATCAGTAGCAATGTCTTCTTCAACGTAGTGGGACAAGTCCAAGAATTCTCGCTGATAAGCATCTACAGACTTGCTGCCTTGGATGAGGTTGCGGAACTCTCGCTTCTTCCTGTCCAGGATTCCCTGAGGAATGAAGCGGGCACGGAAGGCAGCTTGGAAATCGGGCCAAGTGATGACCGCTCCAGCAGGTAGGGTACGCCTGTGGCTGTCCCACCATTGAGCAACGGGGCCCTTCAGATAGTATGCCGCGAAGGTGACATAGTTGGCAGGGGCTACACCAGCAGACTCTAGCTCGAAAGCGATGTCACGGAGCCAGTCATCAGCATCCAGTGGTTGAGTTGAGCTGTGGTAGACGACAGGGTTGAGTTGCGCAAAGTCTTGCAGAGTTATTGGGGCTGGCTACTGATTCATATTTGGGCGAGGAAACTAAGCCATCACTCCTACCATGAACTGGCGATTCAGCTCAAACTGTTGCATCATTCCTGCCACGAATTTGGGCGGTGGTGGAGCGTTGCCACCATGGCCACGACCACCGGGTCTAACCATCCTGCTAACATGTAACAGGGGTAGTTCAGCATTGAGCATTTGCAAAGACAAAGAATTATTCATTATCCAACATGTAGAATGAACGAGGTTCGACGGGTACCACATAGTAGTCGGCAAGACAGAGAGGGGTACTCATTCAAAATACTAACCTAAGGAATAACTATGGTGTCGGGGGAAACTGTCCTCCCACGAGCACCTATGGAACCGGAGCCCCTTTCTGTGTTGCGGTAAGGGAGCGGAGGGAGCACGAAGAGCAGATCGAGGAGCGCACGCGGGCAGTTTACCCAGGTTCGGGTCGCGCGGATGCGTAAAACCCTACTCCTGCTTGGGTTGTATTGAGTTCTTGAGCTCGGGAGCTTGAAGAGCTACAGTACTAGCTACACCGAGCGAGAGAGTTGTCTAGGTTTCGAACCCCCTCTACGTTGTGCATGGGCCTTCTTTTATAGCTCAAAGGGGTCACCGACAGGTGTCAACGTAGAGGAGGGTAAAAGTGTAATTTTGGTGGTAGTTGTAACAGTGCGTGAATAGTGCATGAACAGTGCATGAACAGTGGTCTTCACCTAACTTTGACAGTGGGGGACAAGGGCCTTAAATGCCCGTCGCCGTCGCCCCCAAAAGCGTCCGTCCATGCTTCTCCTTTCGCCACGGTGGTAGCCTCGTCACCGTGGCTTGCCACCGTGTGCCCCAGGCTGCACAGCCGTCCGCCACGCGTCCCTGGAAGGGCCCCAGGGCGACGCGTGGGCAAACGAGCTGGAGCGCGGGCACACAGAGTATGTTTCCCCGGCAAGCACCTTGCCGGGGTCGTGATCTTGCCGGGCCCGGAAGCTTGTCGCTCTCCGGGTCCTGCCGGGGCGCATGATGCGCCGAGGCATCTCTTCGAGATATGTGTTCCTTGGCCTCCCTGGCAAGCTCCTCTTGCCAGGGTCTTGTGCTAAAGTGATAACCTTGAGCCTGGTGCGGCCTTCCCGGCAAGCTCCTCTTGCCGGGGCCTTGATCTTCTGTCTTGTATACTTTGTTCTTGAATGGTTTCATAGGGACCAGAACGGTTCCCGGCGAGCACGTGGTGAGCCCTGCCACGGGAAGCTGCTACTGCCCGTGCAGAAGTTGGGGTACTAAGGTACCCCTATCTTAGTACACCGACAGGAGCCCCCGGGCCTGGGCCACACACGGTGCCAAGCGCTGTTGGGCCAGGCCCAAGACAGTGCACGGGCACGCGCGGCCCACGGCAAGTCGTATCCCCTTCCGTATCCGCCGCATCCCTCCCTAACGGCACGCGTCGATTGCGGCGTCGTGGGAGAGATCGTGGCCTGTTCTTTAATGGGAAATGCGGAACGTCCCCCACTTCCCCCTTAAAGGCAGAAGAAGCAGGGGCAGTTCCCTCCATCGTCTTCATTGCGCCTTGATTCTCCAGAAACCCCCGTCGCCCTCCGCCTCCCAAAGGTCGACAGAGAGCCCAGCTCCCCCCCTTCCTCCGCCGTCTCCCGCATCTGCGGCACCGTCGAGCTCCTCGCCTCTTTCCTTGCCGCCCCCGCCATGGCTCCGAAGAGCGACAAGGCGAAAGCAGACAAGGCCAAGAAGGAGAAGTCCGAGCAGGCGGCAAAGCTGGCAGCCTTGCGGAAGAAGTGCGTGGTCTTCGCGCCGAGGCTTGGCGCGAGGGAGCTGCGGGACAAATACTATCTGTTCTGGGCGAGGGAGACCAAAGCTCATCCCCGCACCCAAGTCTTCCCCGCCGTCGCCAAAGATATGTTCCCCGGCGGGTACTTTTTCTTTGCTGCATTCTTCCATTGTGGTCTATGCCCTCCGTTCTCGGAGTTCTTTTGTGATGTAATGAATACATATGGCCTCCACCTCCTAGATTTTACCCCCAACGCCATCCTTACGATGGCCGTTTTCGTACATCTGTGCGAAAACTATGTTGGGGTTCATCCAAATGTAGCCCTTTTTCTCCATTTCTTCATGCCTAGAGTAGAGTCTGGCGCTCCCCTCGCCGATGGCATCTCCTGGATCTTCAGGCTGAACAAGAAGGATTCGTACCTGAAGGGAGAGCTCCGCGACAAGTGGGAGGAGTGGAGAGCCTATTGGTGCTGGGTGGTGGAAGATAAGCCAGAGCCCTTTACCTCGCCGCGCCAGACTGCCATAGTGCGCGGCAGGTATTGGAGTGAATTGGCCCCGGAGGACAGCAAGCTTCAGATCGCCCTCATCAGGATCATCCGTCTCCGGGTCGCCAATCTGACTATTGGAGAAGTTGGAGCAGATTTCCTCCGCCGTCGCATCGCCCCTTTACAAGATAGGAAAAGGGCCGCCTGGGAATTCGGTAATGCGGCAGACATCATGAGGCTGCGCCCTGGATTGAACTACAACTTCACCGCCTTGGAGCTGAAGGGGATGGTCCGGGAGCTCTTCAAGCATGACCCGGCCCACCCGGAGTGGTTCAGACCTTCCCGGGGAGTGGTGCCGCTGTGCAACAGCACTGCCCGCGATTCCCTACGCGCGATGATGCCTGCGTGCGACTCCCATGGCGTCGTCCCCACTTGGCTGGAGCCTCCACCGGATACCGTGCTGTCCTTCTTCGACAACTTGGTCGAGAAGCCCCGCAACGCCGAGGAGAACAAGGGCCTCACCCGGGCTACTACTGACCGGGATATAGCCTACATCGCCTCCAGGATGGAGGAGGCCGCCGCAGCTGCGGCGGCTGGTGACTTTGGATACACTGTGGAAGAGGCATAGGCCGCGGACGCAGTGAGTCAAGCAGAGGAGGCGGAAATCCTCAAGCTGCTGAAAATCGCGCCCGAGGAGTTTGCCGGGGAGCCTTCCGTGAAGTTTGCCGGGACGAGCGAGGTTGCCGGGGGGAGCGAGGCCGCCGGGCATGGCACTGAGTCCAGCGGGCCTGCCGAGGAGGAGGAGGACGCCGAGGCTGAAGATTCTGATGAAGATTCCGGCGGATCCCTGAATCTTGACGACGATGCCTCCTCGTCCTCGGAGAACTCTCCGCCTCCGCCAAGCCCTCCGCAACAACAGAAGAAGCGCCTCTGCAAGGCAACTGAGACGGCGAGGCCGCAAGCGCCCCGACAGCAGCCGGCGCGCCGTGCGACGCGCGCCACCAAGACGAGCAAAGTCGTCCAGGGGGCGCCCCGTGCACAAGCGCCAAGCGGAGGGGGATCTTCCCGGAGCGGAACGGGCGCTCCTTCTGCACCTCGGTCCTCGGCGACGACGGAGGCCGGGTCTTCGCAGCCCACAGCCCCGGAGCCCGCCAAGCTCCCGAGGGAGCCTTCTCCTCCTGCTCCCCGCGCGGGAGCACACCAGGCGGAGTTTGACTTCTCCGCCCTCAGCTCCGACGAGGAGGAAGAGGAGTAAGTACTTGCAATTCTTTTAGTTTATTTGATTTTGTGTTGATTTTCCTTGCTTGGTTCTGATCTTGCTTTTGTTTTGCTTCGCAGGACCTTGACCCAGCGGATGGCGAAGAGGGCCAAGATCCCTCTGGTCACCATTGAGGACGACGAGACCGTCGCGGCGACAAGCGACGCGCCGGCGACGAGCTTGCCGGATCAGCCTGCTGCTCCGAGGAGCAGCCCCCAGCGCAGCCCCCAGCGTAAGTCTGGTTTTATCTTTCTGCTTGATGGCGCGCTCGAGGTTGTTGCTTGTACTGATATTTTGTTGTTTTGTGCAGAAGTGGAGCCGCAGCCGCAGGAGCACCAGGAGGTCGCCCCCGACGAGCCACCTGCTCCACCCTCCCCGCCAAGGATGAACTCCCCGGCAAGGGGGGACGCTCCGCCAAGGACGGGCACTCCGCCGAGGGCGAGTACCCAGCCAAGGGTGAGCAGCCCGAAAAGGGTGAGCAGCCCGCCAAGGGAGGGCGCAGGCGGCCCTCCGCCAGCAGGGGCCACTGCTCCGCCGCCAAGGGAGAATTCCCCGGCAAGGGACCCCGTCGTCGAAGAAGTCCGCGAAGGTAAACCTTGCAACTTCTTCTTGGATTCTTCTTTTTGGATATTTGCTTGATCTTTTCTTTTCTTTTTCTTCCACTAGATCCTCCTGCCCCAGAGCTGATGGAGACGGAGGCCACCGCTGAGGAGGAGGTGCATGGCTACGGCGGCAACGCCACTGCCGCCAAGGGAATGGCTAGAGCTGACGAGCCAGTTGTCGAGGAGACCGCCCCGACCGCCGACGCCGCGGCTGGGGAAGGGACCGGCGACCATACTGCTGGCCCGGAGGCCGCAGGAGCGCCGGACGCTGCACCGGCCGCCGACCCTTCCACCTCCGCGGAGCGGTCAGGCGTCTACTTGGAGGCCGGCAACGGGATCTTTATTCAAGTCCCGTGGGTGTCCTCGTCTCGAGCACCTGCGAAGGGAGAGACTTTTGACGGAGAGGTCCTCGCCTCCGCCGGATTGAAGATTGTTGAAACGCCCGGTGACAGCGACGAGCCCGAAGAGGAGAGACTCCTTCGTCGGCTCCTGGCTTTGTACCGGGCCAGGCAAGCGAAGTTGGAGTCTCGGGAGGCTCTCGCCGCTAAGGCTGGGGCTGACTTGGAGAAGCGCGCCACGGAGCTCCGCGCCGCCAACCAGGCGGCCCTTCGCAACTTGGCGGAGGAGCGTGAAGAGCTTGCCGGGGCGCAGCAAGCCTTCCTCCTCGAAAAAGCTGAGGCCGAGGAGCAGCAACGATTGGCCGCCGAGGAGCTGTCTCGGCGGGAAGGGCTACTCAACCAGCGGAAGGTCGACCTCGACGCCCACGAGGACGACCTCACCGCCCGGGAGCAAGCCATCGGCGGGGCTCTGAAGGAGGCGAAGGATGCTGCCGCCGCCGCGGAGACTGCTAAGAAGGATCTGGCGGCCAGGGTGGCGCAGCTGGAGTTGTTCCTAAAGGCAAGCGAGGACAGAGTCACTGCGCTCAATGTGGAGCGGGAGAAAGATGCCCACACCAACTCTGAGCTGCAGGTACGTCTCTCCGAGAAGGGCACAGAGCTCTCTGACGCCAAGAACTCCATTGCTGACTTAGAGCTGAAAGTCTCCACCCTGACAGGCTCGCTCGACGCCGCCCGGGACCGCGAGACGAAACTGAAGGACGAACTCCGCAAGGAAAGGGCCTTGGTGGATAGCGCCGCCGTCTCAGCGAACAACTTCAGCCGGGCAGTGGATCAGTGGACTGATGAGCTGGTCACCTCCGCTGCCAAAATTGACATGGAGATGATGGCGCTGAAGGCGGATCATCTCGTGTACTCCCCGGACGAGAGTCTCCCCCACAGCGCCAAGTTGAGTCTATTCTTCAGGGGAATCACACCGGCGCTTGCGCGGCTGCGGGAGAAGATCCCCGTGCAGCTGGCCGACGAGGCGCGTCGGCTCTGCATGGGCACCATGGAGCGGCTCTTGTCGAAGATCGTCTACCGCAACCCCGGCATCAACCTCGTCAACGTCCTCCGCACCTTGCCGCCCGAAGCTGACCAGGAGGCGTTGAAGGTGCAGGTTGCCCACATCGTCGCCAAGGTGGGCAAGATCACGAGGCGTGAAGGCGACCGCGTAGATTAGATTCCTTTCTTTCTGCTTCTTTTGCCGCTGCAAGGCATATTACGGACAAGAATCTATTAGTTATCGCGGCAAGTTATCTTTGTAATATACATTCTTATTTCGAGCTATCAATGCAGTGTTATCTCCCTTGCTTTGGTCCCTTCACTTTGTATGCATTCCACCCTACGCTTTCAGGGAACTTGCCGGCAAAAGGACCCTTGCCGCGAGCGCTGAGTGCTGGACTCTTAGCAGCCTGCTGGCAATACCTTCGCCGGCAAGAAACCTTGCCGCAGCTAGTCGCAGCACACTTAGATTGCTGAGCGAACTCGAAAACGAAGTAAGGGCGCGACACTTGTCGCAGCTCACTTAAGTCGTTGAGCGTGCTCGAAACAAAGTAAGGGCGCGGCTAGCCACGGGTAGGTTCCTCCGCGCACAGGTTTTCCATACAAAGTGTGGTTGTTCAAGGAAGACAACTGAAAAATTTGAAAAGTTTGAAATACTCAAACTTGTGTAACTTAGCTTTCGTAGATTGTTTGTTCCCCGGCAAGTCTTCTCTTTCTTGAACAGCACTTGGTTCATGCCTCCATCTCCTTCCCCCCCGGCAAACTTGTGCGCGAGGAATACTCCTTCTGCTTAAGAGGGAAAAAAGAGGAGGACAAACAAGTATAGGGCCTCATGGCTTGCTAATGCTTACCGGGGACGTGCGTTGCACATAGTGTCAGATGATGCATGCAAATAACAAAGAAAGGCATGAAAATGACAAATGGTGCTAAGCACAAAAGCTTTACTGATGCACAAGGTCTGCGCCCGGCTTTGTACAAAGGTTTACATGCAACAGCGGCAAGACTTGTACAAAAGGTGGTTGCCGGAGCGGATCACGGCAACCGCGCCTTATGGGTGAAACTTGCGAAGATGCTCTATGTTCCAGGAGTTGCTCACCGGTAAGCCTTCTTCGGTCTCAAGGCGGACAGCGCTGGGCCTTGTGACTTGTCTCACCCGATAAGGGCCTTCCCACTTCGGCGTCAACTTGTTGGAATTCTTGGCGGACTGAACACGCCGAAGAACAAGGTCGCCTTCCTCGAGACTCCTGGTCCTGACCTTGCGGCTATGATAGTGACGCAAGGCTTGCTGGTATCGAGCAACTCGTACAGCAGCCTGGAGACGTTCCTCCTCAAGGACCAATGCATCATCTTGTCCCAGTTGCTCTTGCTCGAGCTCATCATAAGCGAGCACTCGAGGAGATTCGTATACGAGTTCCGTGGGGAGAACTGCCTCTGCTCCATAGACAAGAGCAAAGGGTGTCTGTCCGGTGGCTCGATTTGGTGTCGTCCTGATTGACCAAAGAGCCGCCGGCAACTCCTCTATCCAGTTTCTTCCGCACTTGTGCAGCCTGTCGAAGGTTCTTGTCTTGAGTCCGCGCAGCACTTCAGCATTGGCCCTCTCCGCTTGACCATTGCTCCTCGGGTGAGCAACAGAAGCGAAGCAGACCTTGGCGCCAAGGTCTTGGACGTACTGCATGAAGGTGCGACTTGTAAACTGTGTGCCGTTGTCGGTGATGATCCTGTTAGGGATCCCGAAACGGCAAACAATTGATCTGAAGAACCTGACTGCTGACTGTGCTGTCACCTTTCTCACTGGTTCCACTTCTGGCCACTTTGTGAACTTGTCGATTGCTACGTACAAGTACTCAAAGCCCCCGACTGTGCGGGGAAAAGGGCCGAGAATATCGAGCCCCCGGACCGAGAAGGGCCAGGACAAAGGGATCGTCTGGAGAGCTTGAGCTGGCTGGTGAATCTGCTTGGCATGGAACTGGCACGCTTCACACTTGGTTACTTGTGCAGTTGCATCTTGGAGGGCTTCTGGCCAGAAGAACCCTTGCCGGAACGCCTTCCCGGCAAGTGCCCTTGCGCCAATGTGGTGGCCACATATGCCTCCATGTATCTCTGCCAACAGCTTCTGTCCATCTTCCCTGGAAATGCACTTCAACCTGACACCATTGAGTCTTCTTCTGTACAGTTTGTTGCCAATGAACTGGTACATACTTGACTGCCTGGTTATTCTCTCTATCTCTTCTGGCTCATCGGGAAGTTCTCCAGTTTGCAGAAAGCGGACGATTTGCTGTGCCCATGCTGGAGCTTGAGGCTCAACAACAAGGACTAAAGGCATGAGGGCTGCTGCGGGAACCTCAGCTTCTACGGCAAGAACCTGCGGCTCTGTCGGAGCTGATGATCCCCCGGCAAGCCTGTCGGGGCAAGGCTTGTCGGGAACGCCTGCTTCAACTGTACAGACCCTTGGATCTGCAGGAGCAAACTGTTCCTCAGCATCTTGGCTGTTGATCCTGGGGACCTTGGCGGCGGCTTCGGGAAGATCCGCCGGCAAGTAGTCGCCGGAGACCAACTTTCTCTTCTTGTTTTGTCCAACTGATGGTGTAACGGATGGTTGAGTTAACTTGAGCACGAAGGTCCCTGGTTCCACAGGTAACTTCATTGCAGCACACTTTGAGAGGCCATCTGCAATATCATTCTGAGCCCTTGGGACGTGCTCCATTTGTAGACCTTCAAAGTGTTCTTCAAGCTTCCTCACTTCATCAACATAAGCTTCCATCAAAGGGCTCTGGTAACACTTATTCACTTGTCGGACCACCAACTGAGAATCTCCCCGCACAATCAACTTCTTGATCCCAAGTTCGGCCGCTATCCTGAGGCCGGCAAGCAAACCTTCATACTCAGCAGTATTGTTTGTCGTTTGTTCCTTGGGAAAGTGCATCTGGACAACATACTTGAGGTGCTCTCCGGTGGGCGCTATGAGTACTACGCCAGCACCGGCGCCTTGCAGCGAGAAAGCACCATCAAAGTACATTATCCATTCGCTGCTCGCTTCTTGGACGAGGACGCTTGTCTCTGGGACTTCTTCATCTGGCGTTGGGGTCCATTCTGCTATGAACTCTGCCAAAGCTCTGCTCTGTATGGTTGAAGTACTCTCAAACTTGAGACCAAAGCTTGACAGCTCCAGTGCCCACTCTACGATCCTACCTGTTGCTTCGGGATTTTGCAATATCCTTTTCAACGGAAAGTGAGTGATCACCGTTATCTCGTGTGCTTGGAAGTAATGGCGCAGCTTCCTTGAGGCCATGAGGAGGCCGAAAAGCAACTTCTGTACCCCAGAGTATCTTGATCTAGCCCCCTGCAGAAGGGAACTCACAAAATACACTGGGCGCTGCACCATCTTCCTTCGCACTTCTCCTTGTTCCTGCGCAGACTTGTCCTTGTCGGGGCCAGAGCTTGTCGGGGGAGGCCCCTGCTTGTCGCTGGATTCGCTTGCTGGGGACGTGGGTTCCTCATCGGCCTCTCTCTCCGCTACTAACACAGCACTAACCACTTGATTGGTTGCCTCTAGGTACAGCAGCAACTTCTCTTGTGGCCTAGGTGCGACAAGTATTGGAGTAGAGGACAGGTATCCTTTCAAGTCTTGCAGCGCTGCCTCCGCTTCCGGAGTCCATTTCATGGGACCTGCCTTTTTCAAAATTTTGAAGAAAGGCAGGGCGCGTTCTGCTGACTTTGAAATGAACCTGCTGAGGGCAGCCACACAACCAGCAAGTCTCCTTACGTCCTTGACGCGCTTCGGGGCTTCAATCTGCTCGATGGATTTTATCTTGTCGGGATTGGCTTCAATCCCCCTCTGGGACACAAAGAACCCGAGAAGCTTGCCGGAGGGAACTCCGAAGACGCACTTCTCAGGATTCAGCTTGAGTTGGATCTTGCGCAGATTCTCAAAGGTTTCCTCTAAGTCTTGGATCAGGGTATCCTTGCTCTTGCTCTTGACCACTATGTCATCCATGTAGGCTTCTACATTTCTGTGGATCTGTGGCTCAAATGCAGTGTGCACCACCCTTGCAAATGTTGAGCCTGCATTCTTCAATCCAAAGGGCATGCGTATAAAGCAATATGTGCCGCATGGAGTAATGAACGCAGTCTTCTCTTCATCTTCCTTGGCCATGAATATCTGGTGGTAACCTGAGTATGCATCAAGGAAGGAAAGCAACTCACATCCGGCGGTGGAGTCAACAATCTGGTCAATACGCGGCAAGGGAAATGGATCCTTGGGACATGCTTTATTCACATCAGTGAAGTCTATACAAAGTCTCCACTTCCCATTGGCCTTGCGTACGACAACTGGATTGGCTAACCACGTAGGATGGATCACGCCTCTAACCAGGCCTGCTGCTTCCAACTTCTTTATCTCTTCGGCGATGAATTCTTGGCGCTCCACGGCTTGCTTCCTGACCTTCTGCTTGACGGGCCGCGCATGAGGACAAACAGCAAGCTTGTGCTCAATTACCTTCCTGGGAACGCCGGGGATGTCAGATGGTTGCCAGGCAAACACATCGACATTCGCCCGCAGGAAGGCAACGAGCGCGCTTTCCTATTTGTGGTCGAGTGTAGCACTGATGGTGAAAGTACCACCAGTGCCGTCCTCCTTGGCGGACACCTTCTTGGTTGCCGGTGGAGCTGCCATTCCTCTCTTACACTTGCCAGTGGAGCTCGATGGTGCGTCCTCGACGGCAGCGCAGCACTCCGAAGAGGTGCGTTTGCCGGAGTGGGCTCCAGAGCTCTTGCCGGACTTGGTCTTGGTCTTCCCCCCGGGAGCTTCAGCGGCAAGTGTGTTGCTTTCTGCTGCAGCTGCTGCGTCCCGGTAGATCTTGTCGGCGCAGATAAGTGCGTCCTTCTTGTCGACAGGGACAGAGATGACGCTTATCGGCCCCGGCATCTTTAGTACGTTGTATGCATAGTGGGATGCTGCCATGAACTTGGCGAGCGCAGGACGGCCAAGTATCCCATTGTATGGCAATGGGATATCGGCAACGTCAAAGGTTATCCTCTCCGTCCTGAAGTTAAGCTCTCCGCCAAAGGTCACTGGCAGTGTGATCTTCCCCTTCGGCTTGCTCCTTCCCGGGTTGATTCCTTGGAACGACCCGGTTTCCTCAAGCTCGCTGTCGGGGATCTGTAGCTTCTTGATCACAGCTGAGGAGATCAAGTTCAGGCCAGCCCCGCCGTCAACCAACATCTTGGTGACCTTGAGGTTGCGGATAGTTGGTGAGACCAACATCGGCAAGCACCCGACCGCAGTTGTGCGGTCAGGGTGGTCCTCAAGGTCAAAGATGATGGGCGTGCCGGACCACTTCAGCAGCCTGCGTGACTCGACGGGCGGCTCAGCTGCATTCACTTCTCGCACCCACTGCTTGAGCTGGCGGTGGGAAGTGTGCAGAGAGGCCCCTCCGTCGACACACAGAACCTCTGTGGCCTTCTGGAACTCCTGCTTGCTGTTGTCTCCTTCTTCCATGTCATCATCTCGTCTTCATCCTCATCCTTGTCGCGGCCCCGGGGAGGTCTATCACCTTGCCGCTGCTTGGCCTTGCCGCGGCGTCCTCCTCGGCCATTGAACGGCCGCTTCTTGCTGGGCTCTCCTCCGCCTCCTTGGGCCTTCTCCTTGTCGCGACGCTCGTATTCTGCCTTCTGCTGCTCTACGAGGTACTCGACTCTCTTGCAGTTCTGAAGATCGTGGCCCTTGGTGCGGTGGATCTTACAGTACTGCTTGTCGGAGCCGTCCTGCTTGTCGGCTGCCGCTACAGGGGCAGGCTCGTTGCCGGAGCCGCCAGCTTGTGTCTTCTTGGCGGGAGCCTCCTTGCCGGACTGCTCGACAACCAATACCTCCTTGCTCTTCTTCTTTCTGTTATTCCACCGCCGGTTTTTCCTTGCCGGGGCGACATCTTCGCTGTCGCTTCCTCCTGCGCCAGTGTCCTCTCCGGGGAGTCTCCTCCCCTATTCAGCGCGCGCGCACTTGTCAGCCAGAGCGTAGATCTCGCTGACATCCCGGATCTTGGTCATGGCCTTCTCCTCCCTCATCCGGCGGTTACGCACGTTCTGGTGAAACGCGCTGATAACCGCGGCTGGGTGGACGTCGGGAATGTTGTGCTGGACGCGGCTGAATCTTTGGATGTACTTGCGCAGGGACTCTCCCTCCTTCTGGGCGAGGATGTGGAGATCGCTCTCCTGGCCGTGGGGTTTGTGGCCGCCCGTGAAGGCGCCAACAAACTGGTGGCAAAGATCCGCCCATGAAGAGATGGAGTTCTCCGGCAAGTGCATAAGCCAAGATCGGACGTTTGGCTTAAGCACTAGCGGGAAGTAGTTGGCTAGTATCTTCTCGTCGCGTCCCCCAGCAGCCTGCACCGCGATGGTGTAGATGCTGAGGAACTCCGAGGGGTGTGTCTTGCCGTCGTACTTCTCGGGTACATCGGGCTTGAAATTCTTCATGCTGGGCCACTAGACTTGCCGCAGCTCACGGGTGAACGCAGGGCAACCTGCCGCGTACGGCAAGTCGCCTGGTTCACCGGGCGCGTGCACGTCGACAGCGGTCCCAGCGCGCTGATCTGACTGTCTTCGGGCTTCTCGTCGACGCTCGATGCGAGTCCGAGCGTCCTCTTGTCGCCTGTCGTCTAGGACTTGGCGTTGATCGCGGCGAGCCCGCGGGTCCGACGACGCCGTAGAGTCATCGTCGACGTTGATCCGGCGGGGTGGCGATTTCTGCTTCCGCGGCGGGGAGTGCACGGTAGTTGCACCCCCGGCGGTCTTGTCTCCATCGGCCTTCGTCTGGTCGACTTGCCGCGGCCGGGACGTTGTCGGCTGCTGCGGCGTGTCGTTGGTGGCGAAGGCGATGAGGCTCTGGATCGTCGCCCTCCAGTCTTCGGCTTTGTCTGCCGCTGGAGGGAAGTCGAGGAGCAGTTGTGCTCTTGCTAGAGCTTCTGCAGGAGAGGAGGGGAGCGGCGGCAAGCGGTGCGAGGGGCGAGATATGCTCGGACTTCTAACAGGGTTAGAAGGAGCAGTTTCTCGCCCTGGCGACCGCGCCTTGCTCGTACCAGCGTGCTGGCCTTGAGCGTCCCATGATCCTCCGGCTTGGCCGCGCCCCAGCAAGCGTATGGTACCTCCCGTACCACGCCGCTGCGGGTCTTGCACCTCCTGAGAGGGACGTGGAGCGTGTACTGACGCCGAGGCTTTGGAGTTCGCCCGGTCGTCAGTCTTGTCCTTGGACTTGGTGACGCCGTGAGTTTCCTCGCCGGCGACCACCCTTCCGCCGACGTCTCCTCCACCAACCGTTGGTTCTGGTGGTGGTGGGATCGACGCAGACGGGCCTCCTACCTCCGAAGCCTTCTTCTTCGGAGGCATGTTGATGCTGTCGATGAGGTTGATGAAGCTGGTGAAGTTGATGAAGAATGCGCCAGCGTGAGCGCCGGATCAGGTCCGCACAACCTCGACGCCCCCTACCTGGCGCGCCAAAGATGTCGGGGGAAACTGTCCTCCCACGAGCACCTATGGAACCGGAGCCCCTTTCTGTGTTGCGGTAAGGGAGCGGAGGGAGCACGAAGAGCAGATCGAGGAGCGCACGCGAGCAGTTTACCCAGGTTCGGGCCGCGCGGACGCGTAAAACCCTACCCCTGCTTGGGTTGTATTGAGTTCTTGAGCTCGGGAGCTTGAAGAGCTACAGTACTAGCTACACCGAGCGAGAGAGTTGTCTAGGTTTCGAACCCCCTCTACGTTGTGCATGGGCCTCCTTTTATAGCTCAAAGGGGTCACCGACAGGTGTCAACGTAGAGGAGGGTAAAAGTGTAATTTTGGTGGTAGTTGTAACAGTGCGTGAATAGTGCATGAACAGTGGATGAACAATGGTCTTCACCTAACTTTGACAGTGGGGGACAAGGGCCTTAAATGCCCGTCGCCGTCGCCCCCAAAAGCGTCCGTCCATGCTTCTCCTTTCGCCACGGTGGTAGCCTCGTCACCGTGGCTTGCCATCGTGTGCCCCAGGCTGCACATCCGTCCGCCACGCGTCCCTGGAAGGGCCCCAGGGCGACGCGTGGGCAGACGAGCTGGAGCGCGGGCACAAAGAGTATGTTTCCCCGGCAAGCACCTTGCCTGGGTCGTGATCTTGCCGGGCCCGGAAGCTTGTCGCTCTCCGGGTCCTGCCGGGGCGCATGATGCGCCGAGGCATCTCTTCGAGATATGTGTTCCTTGGCCTCCCTGGCAAGCTCCTCTTGCCAGGGTCTTGTGCTAAAGTGATAACCTTGAGCCTGGTGCAGCCTTCCCGGCAAGCTCCTCTTGCCGGGGCCTTGATCTTCTGTCTTGTATACTTTGTTCTTGAATGGTTTCATAGGGACCAGAACGGTTCCCGGCGAGCACGTGGTGAGCCCTGCCACGGGAAGCTGCTACTGCCCGTGCACAAGTTGGGGTACTAAGTTACCCCTATCTTAGTACACCGACATATGGCTTATCCAACTTTGGGGTGAATGTGGTCACGGGATCCTAATGTTAGATTTAGTAAATTCGTTTAACCCGAATAGAAGAGAGTTCATAGCCCCAGAGTATAGACAAGCAGTAAAAGATTCTAATACCACCCAATTGGCGATGTGGGCCCGTAAGCCACACAGCCATGTTAGTAAAACAGTTTTTCAAAGACTAGACTCAACTTCGGCCAAGGAGTTGGAAAGGGGGGTTCCTACAGGCGGTCGGCTCTGATACCAACTTGTGACGCCCCCGATTTGACCGTACACTAATCATGCACGCAAATGTGTACGACCAAGATCAAGGACTCACTGGAAGATATCACAACACAACTCTAGACACAAATTAAAATAATACAAGCTTTATATTACAAGCCAGGGGCCTCGAGGGCTCGAATACATAAGCTCGAAAACACAAGAGTCAGCCGAAGAAACAATATCTGAGTACAGACATAAGTTAAACAAGTTTGCCTTAAGAAGGCTAGCACAAAAGCATCAATGATCGAAAAGGAAAGGCCTCCTGCCTGGGACCTCCTAACTACTCCTGGTCGTCAGCTGTCTCCACGTAGTAGTAGGCTCCGTCGGGGTAGTAGCAGTCGTCAAGTGTGGCATCTGGCTCCTGAACTCCAACATTTGGTTGCATCAACCAGCAAGAAGAAAGAAGAGGGAAAAGGGGGAGCAAAGCAACCATGAGTACTCATCCAAAGTACTCGCAAGCAAGGATCTACACTACATATGGATCGGTATCAATGAAAGGGGGTAGTATCTGTGGACTAAGCTGCAGAATGCCAGAATCAAAGGGGGAGAAGCTAGTCCTATCGAAGACTAGCATCTTCTGGAAACCACCGTCTTGCAGCAACAGGGGGGAGTAGAGTAGTATATCATAAGTCATATTTATGTTGTTGTACCAACGCTCCGGGATCCTTTCTCGACTCCCGAAGCAACATATCCAATCAATGCCTCAGCATCCAGTTCTAGTTGTAGCGATCGAGATACCACTCCAAGTGTCCGTTACCGTAGGACAGGCTATCGATAGATGTTATCTTCCCTGCAGGGGTGCACCAACTTACCCAACACGCTTGCTTAACTCCGGCTGGACACACCATCAGGTCATGCCCGCCCTCGGCCAAACAATACGCCGCAACCCGACCTAGGCTTAATAGAGAGGTCATCCACGCCGGACTAAACCCTATGCCCCCAGGGGTCATGGGCCAATCACCCTGGGAACTCCTACACGTTGCGCGGGCGGCTGGTGAGCAGACCTAGCAACCTCCTTTAAAAAGGTAGGAGCCTAACCAGTCCAACCCGGCGCGCGCCGCTCAGTCGCAAAGACGTCAGTTAAGCTTCGGCTGATGCATACGACGCAGAACGCCCATACTATGCCCACGTGATGGTTAGTGCTATCAGGCCAGAGGCCCCTCGGATCATATAACCAAACCGTTTAGTGTCTTGGGAACGCGCGGTAACGAGCAGAGACTCACGAAAATGTGACCCCATCGCCCCGTCTCGAGAACTTGCGGCAAGGGCGAGTGCCCGGCCATGCCTCGTATTTATCTCGCGGGCACCTTCCAGGTCAACCCGACTACACATCACTCGCAATTAAGCTCGCGCGGGTACCTCTATGGGTCGACCCATCTTTAGTAACCAGGTTCAGTGTAAGGTCATAATAACCATAGTAACTGTGTGTCTGACACCAAAGGAAAACCTAAGGAAATCACCCTCGATGGAATTCCACCTGATGTTTATCGTCAAGGTGAACGAAAGAGGAGTCACCCTCGAGGTCCACTCTTGAGGAGTTGCATGACAGTGTCGTTATCGGGAGTGGAGAAAGAGGAATCACCCTCGATGACCACAACCGATGAACTAACCTACAAGGTTAACATCCGAAGTGCTGATGAGGTCTCACCCTCGACACTCGATAGTAACCTAGTAGTGTCGAGCAACTAAGGGAAAGGTGATGTGCGGTGCCGGGTCCTGGTCTTCAATCCTGTTGATCGGGTCTTCTGATAATCCAGCGGGGCAGTCGGGACAAGGTAGGGGGTCACTGGTGGACCTCTAACCAGCCTATACTAAGCAGTTTAGTATAAACATGTAAGGTATGAAAGCAGTATCAACAACAGGCTATGCATCAGAATAGGATCATACAAAAACAGTAGCAGTTCTAATGCAAGCATAAGAGAGAAGAGAATGGGCGATATCGGAATGATCAAAGGGGGTTGGCTTGCCTGGTTGCTCTGGCAAGAAGGAGGGGTCGTCAACACCGTAGTCGATCACCGGGGCATCATCGGTCTCGGGGCCTACCGGAGAGAAGAGGGGGAAGAAACATTAAATATAAAGCAAATAGTTGCAACACAGAAGCACGACACGTCAGCACACAGTGCTAGGATGCTCTAACGCAGTGGTAAACGGTACCGGCGAAGGGGGATAACACTCGGGAAAATATCCTCGGCGTTTCGTGTTTTCGGTTAGATGAATCGAAGGGGGAGAGTTGCAGGTTCACTATGCTAGGGACGTGTGGCGGATGAACGGACCGCGTTTTCGGGTTCGTCTCGTCGTTCTGAGTGATTTTCATATATAAAACATTTTCATTCGAGTTACATATTATTTTATATGATTTTCCAAAGTTTTAGCAATATTCTAAAATTATTTTAGTTCAAAAACGGAATTATGACATCAGCCTGACGTCATCATGACGTCAGCAGTCAACAAGGTTGACCAGGGTCAATGCTGACCGTTGACTTCGTCAACTGACGCGCGGGGCCGGTTCGTCATCCTCTGTTATCCTAATTAACAGATTTTAGTTAGTCTAATTAGGTGGTTAGTTTACTTAAACCAAATTAATTAAGTTAATTAATAAATAAATTAATTAATTAATTATTACTATTTTTAATATCTTTTTTTTAACCAGAGGCGTGGGGCCCTGGCGTCAGTGGCCCTGGGGGGCTTAACGGGGCGGGCCAAACGGGGCGGGGCGGAGCGTGGGCGTCGGGCGTCGGGCGTCGGGCGCCTGTCCGGTCGCGGCCCGGCGGTGGCGGGCGGGAGCGGCCAGGCAAGGCGCTGCGCCGCCTCGGGAGAGGCCGGCGGGAGGCCCCAGAGCGCGCGACCCCGGCGGAGCTGGCGGGGTGCAGCGGGGGCGCGTGGGAGGCCTCGGTGAGGCGCCGAAGGCGGGGCAGCCGTAGGCGGCTGTGGCCAGGCACCGGCGGCCAGGGCGGTGATGCTCGGCTGCTCCACGGGGACGGCAGGGCAGCCAGAGGGAGCTTGGCGGGGCTCAGGAGAGGGGGCGAGGAGAGGGCTCGGCCGGAGCAGCTCCGCTCCGGCGAGGCGAGGACGGGGGGACACTCTGGCGGAGGCGGCCGTTGCCGCTGCGCTTAACGGGCGGCCGGGCGCCGGCCATGGCTGTGGTTGCCAGCGAAGGCCGCAGCCCGGCACGGCGAGGCGAAGCCGTGGCTCGCCGGCCGCGGGAGTCGCGGAGGATGGCCGGCGGCGGGCATGTAGAAGGAGGAGGGGAAGATGACAGAAAAAGGGGGGGTCCTCACAAGGGAGCTGCAGAGGGGAGGCAGTGGGCTCGAGGAGGTGGCGATAGTGCCGCCGGCGATGGGGTGGCGGCGGAGGGCGGCGCCGTTCGGGGAAGGTGCTGGCGTCAACGTGCGTCGAGGCGAGGGGCGTGCGCCTCCCGATCCAGATCAGGGGGGGGAACCGTGCGAGAGGGAGAGGGGATCGGGGGAGTGGGGGTTGCGGCTAGAGTTGGCCCAGGGGTGGGGGTTAAGGTAGGCGCTAGCTGGGCCTGGTGGGCCGGCCAGCTGGACCGTTTGGCCCGCGGGGGGGTTGTTTCCTTTTATTTATTTGCTTTTGTTTCACTTTTATCTTTTGTGTTTCAATTAGTTTAGGACACTTTAAACATTTTGTAAAAATGTTGGCCCAACACCAATATCAACAAAAGAATATTGCCACATGATGAACATTTTAGTTTTCATGTTTGAGCAATTTTTGAATTTCACTCTTATTTTGGAATTTGAATTTGCCGGAATAATGCAAGAGACAAGAGATAATGATGAACCAACACTTGTTTAACAAAAGGATTAACTTAACCCCAAGGGTTACTGTGGCATCATTACACCGGGGTGTTACATCATCCACTTGACGGAAATTTGCTACTGTCCTACAAACCTCTGCACTTGGAGGCCCAACAACGTCTACAAGAAGAAGGTTGCGTAGTAGACATCAAAGTCACCTTACAAAAACCAAATAATCCCAAACCACTTAGGCATGGTACATTAACTCCCTCCCCGTTTCTTGTTTGACATATCAACCAATAAGAGACATGGGCCGTGCATGCTTTCAATGACTTGAGACTAATAAACATGACATGAAGTGGTTAGTTCATTGCATGCAATGCTATTAATTATCAAAATACATTAAGTTTTCCTGTTTTCCTCTCCGCCTTGGTCGCAGTGCACAATAAGAGCATGGTTAATAATATAGCCAGTTGATGGCTATAAGAAACCGTCATGTCATCTGTAGCCATCATATAGTGTGAGCTATAAGGTTGGGTATTGCATTAATACTTTTTTTGCATCTTCTCTCTATCTCTTTTTCATATTTATTGCATTTATCTAGGAATGCGCATATAGCTAGGCTCTTGGATGAGAGCCCACTTCCCTACTTTTTCATCTCTCTCTCCTCCACATAGGCAAAAATGACATGTAAGCGGGCTATAAGCCCACTATTGTACTTGCTCTAAGATGACTTACACACCTAGACGGAGGGAGTAGTTGTTTCCTCTTCGTGTATTTGTGTTAACCTACTAGTGTGGACTCATGCACCCTTCATGCACTCTTGCAAACACCCAAAAGTGGGTCGAGAAGGGAACTTTTGCTCCCATCCCGTGCACAATTCATACACCCTGCCTAACACTATTTGTGCTTCATATGGTTCATGTTTCGTGGAGTGCTGTAGCACCGTACTCTCAGTGCGCTGTAGACCTAGTTCTGTTAACATTGATCTCACGGTTCATTCTCGACCGGATAGTCGATAAAGCAGTACTATGTTACTACATTACTGTTCATATAGTTGACATGCGCACAACATCATTTGTTGTCGTCATATCTTACTTCACTAGCAACAAGATTATGTAGTACTAACGTATGAACCACTGCACATGCCTAGTAGTAGGATCACTGTGTATGTTCAAGTGGCTGCCGTGTTTCGCAGTCCTCCGTCGTAAGAGTAGAAACGCTTGTTGTAATCATTTTTTTTCTTCAGAAAAACAGTGGACACGCTCTACTGTGCGGATCCTCCTCCAGCCATGCACTAAATTACTCACTTTCGCTGACATGTGGGACAGCCAGCATCGGGTCCACCAGCCATGCACTAAATTACTCCGTAGTAGAGTGACGGTAGACTACCCCGATCGAAGCACCGCAGTAATGCCCAATGAGTCGTCAAATCACAGAGCCCCTCCTTTCCAGCAGTAAGTTGGACGGACAAAGCAACCATCATTTCACTCTTCTCTCTCAACTTCCTCTCTACCCAACTCGCTTCTCCCTCATCTTGTTCCTCATTTCTTCAAGAAAACCTCGACCTGCTTCTGCCATTGTTCTTCTCTCCCAAAGAAGGAAAGGTGAGCGCATCAATGGTGTTGATTCTGGCCAAGGCCCGGTCTTGCAACCCCGAGACTAATCCTATAACTCCCTCTCTTTTCTTGTTTTGGGTTTGTGATTATGGTTTCTTTTCTTTTATTTCTATTTGACAATTTCTTGATGACGCTGGAGCACCGGCCGAAGTGTTGTCTATGGCTCTGGCCAAAACCGTCGAGGCTCATGGTACGAAGAAGCGCAAGCACCCCGCCGAGACTACCACAGACAAGCTCAAAGCCATCACCCTGTCCAAGCCCCCCTCTCCGGGATCCCTCATTAAGCAAGTCCAGGTAATATCTCTTCTTGACGATCTTTTTCTCGATCTTGATCGTGTTTTTTCATCTAACACGCAGTACTAGTACTAGTAGTACAACTTTCTGGGTGATCTTGCCTATGATTTTTGTGTGCCAAATGACGGTTCTAAATTCCTCTTTTGACCAAAACATGCGAGAGGTTGACACTAATTTCTTATAGATTACTTTCATCTAACTTTATGAACATCAATGCTACCTTTGAAGAGGGTATATTTGCCTCAGTAACTTGTGTTATGGATATTGCCAGTAATCCCTATGCTCTCATGCCTTTGAAGACATGTTCTAGTGTCTTTGTTCACTCATTTATGTGCGTATATGTAGTCATATATGGAGTATAATATCGAAAATCATCTTATATTTGTGAACGGAGGTAGTAATAAAATATGATTTCTGTTTGAATTTGAACCAGGTCCGCGGTGGAGATGAAGTTCTCAAAGTCATGCCGTGTGAACTGGAAGACCTGAGGATGAGTTCTACTTCTAAACAATCCAACTGTTGTGTCCTTGTTGCCACGTGTCCTGAAGTAGTGTTTTCCTGTAGCATTGTTGTCAGGCGTGTTCTCGAGGTTGTACTTGACCACAACAATTTCCTGTCTATGCCTTCGATTACGAAGGGTGGGGTTCTTGTAAAGCTTCCCGACAAAGCTGATGTGGCCTATCTTCATGATCATGTTTATGAGTGGAAAGACCACTCTGTTAGGTTCTCCAAGGTTGCCGAGATGGTGATGGTACATGTAGATATCTCTCACGAAGTCCATGGCCTAGTCAGTTATCCGGGGTTCATCCCGTAGGTCGGTGGCAAGAAATAGTCTGCAGAGTTTAATTAGTGCAACTTTGCTTGTCTGTAGTATGTACTATTGTTCAGTACTTGATTTGTGTTTGTGAACCCTGTATTGTTTATTAGTACTGCCGCTTTTGGTGTGTGGTCAGTCCTGAGAATGGTCTATGTTAATGTTTGTCCACTCCATTCAGTCTGTATATTTTGAAGTATCTAGATCATCTTTTTTGTGAGGACGGTTTATCAATTATGGTTACACTCCAATATCTGTATGCATTGCAGGGTTTATCGCACCCACCAGGATTTCCAGTCCCATGGATGTTCGGTCCATACCGATTTTTCATGACCTTTGGACTGTCCTGCTTGTGGGAGTACGCCGGGCCCCTACATGCCACCCGTAGTTGGACGATCAATCTTTTGTTTAGTACTTCAACATAGTGATTTCCTGGTAAGGATTCACTCATGTCACATCAAGTAAATCTTATTGATTTACTGTCTAAATCTTATTGATTTAATGTCATGTTTTCTTTCTTTTCCTGCAATTTTACGATGCAAGTTTTGCCATGTGACATTCATCACAGAATAAATCGTTTGGTTTGATCTACGATGACTATTTTCGTAAGTTTCACTTCTTACATCGTGCCAGTAATGAAGGCACTGTCCATCACTTATATTACTGGAAAAAATTGGACCAGTCTGTTGTCTTAGTACAAGCTGAATCCCTATGATGAACTACAGTTTGGTTTAACAAAAATGCCACAATTAGTCCTACTCGCGTTTAAAAAAAATGAAGAAGAAAACTGGATCACGGTCATGAAGCCTAGTCAAGTTAGAAAGCTGATCATAGCAGACCACACACGATCGCCGCTGTCTCGCACATCGGTACCACCTTCAGCAACAGATCGAGCATCGTCAGTTGCTCTAGCACTGACAGCGGCAACAACTCAGTCTGATCCAGCTGATGATTGGGCATCGACCGCGTCAGCGGATCAGGCTGATCTACCGGAGGATCAGGCATCGACACCGGCACTTGCTCCGACACCGACACCAGCTCTACAAGGAGCACCTTCTCCGGTAGTAGCATCGTCTTCGGCACCTGCACCAACACTTGCACTTGCATTGGCTCCGGCCCATGCAGCGGCAACCGAACGAGCAGTTGCACCGGCAACAGACTGGGCTGCAGTTCGCACTTCATATACCAAAGCCCTTACAAAAACCGACATGTCCACCTTCTTGGTAAGCATTGGCCGCCCAAGTGTTTCGTTCTTTTTTCTTTCCATGTTGTTTCGCATGATTCACTGTGTTGATCTAACTGTTTGGGTATGTCTTCTTGTTTGCAAATAGAGAATTCCTAGAGCAACGAGGGAGTCGTTCAACAATCCGGGCGACAACGGCCAAGTTTCTCTTACCATGCACAGCCTTGGTGTGAATGAACCTGCTCAATATACCATAAGTACAAAGGATGGTCGCATGATGATTGATGCTAAAGGATGGTCAAGGTTCAAATCTAAATCTTATCCTGCAGTAGGGGATGATCCCAAAATCGAACTTTCTCGGCAAGGAGAGCTGGTCCAAATCAACTTTGAAATTCTTCAGTAGCAGCACGCAACTGCCGAACTGATCTATCCTACGAGAGATTTTGATGTAATAATCTGGCATGGTGAAACAAGTGTCCTGTGTGTATAAGTAATACGACAGTATTATTTATCACATGGTATATCGTTGATAGAATTGCAACTCTCATTGCTGGTTAGGAACTGTCGTTCGATTTCATTCCAACAGCTGCCGTGCTTTATTCAATTTTGTGTATTCGCCTTGCGACAACATCTAAAACCAGCGCCGTACTGATCGCTTGCAATATGAAAAGCACTCAGGTAGAACACATGGGCCCCCAAACATGTAGGGTGGGCCTGTGGCCCAAAGTCCAGAACCATGAGCCCGTCTGAGTATTATATTCTCAGCTGAACCCCCATAATGCCCGTGCGTTGCACGTAACATCAAGATACATTTTTATGAGTATTTTATCTTGTGAGAGAAAAGGATGAACGAGGGAAGGCCTTATTTGCAAATGTGGAGAGGTGTGTGGGTACCTTTTTGCAAAATTGCCATAGTTTCCTTCCTATCCGTCAGATATAAATTTGTATGTATAAAGTTGTGATATAAAAGATTTGTATATTTCTTTACAAAGGGAGTATCTCTCTGTCAAAAATATATTTTTGTGTAACTAGTTACTCCTGTCTTTCTACTTCCTTTCGGTGATATGTGGGGCATCCGGCAACGGGGTCCACGTGCCATATGCACAAATTAGAGTGCATAACTGCACAGTAGACATACCCCGGTCGTAGTGCCGCAGTAATGCCCAATGAGCCGTCAAATCACAAACCCCCCCTTTCCAGCTTTAGTAGTAAGCTGGACGGACGAAGCGGCAATATTTCACTGGGCCTGAATCCCCTTCTCCCTCGTCTGCTTGTTCAGAGAAAACCCCCTCTCGGCGATTGCATAGGATTTTCTCATGGAGAACCAGGTACGAATTCTTCATCCATCCCCGATAAATCCAAGTCCCTTGGTTGCGGGTAATCCTAGGATGGCAGCCGCCGCCGTTGATGCATTTTTCTTCCTAATGAATCTAGTGTGTTTCATTTGCAGTGCTCAAAGTGCGAGGACCCTACAAGTTTCTGCACCCTCGGTGAGACGCCACACTTGTTCCTTCTCATCCTAACACAGGATTGTAAAACACGCACAGTATGCTCCTAGAATCCTCTTTTCTATCTGGGAGGGTGGGTTTTTTTTAACATGGTGTCGACTAATTTGGAAATTTGGATTGCTATATTTGGATAAAATGTACTACCAGTACGATGGTCCACACTAATGTCAAGGAGGAAGTTATTTCTAGATTTGGATAGGGAATACATTGTGTTCTCATATTATTTCTCCTGCAGTGCATTATTTGCTCTGCCAGAACACATGTACTCAAGATGCTCGGCCTTGCCGTAACTGAATACACCAGTTTAATGGTCACTGTGAAGACAAGCCATGGATATAAGTTCCGAGTTCGGTTCATGAACCAAGAAGATCACTGCTTTTTTATGGCCGAACTTGGATAAACTTTCTCAAGTGTTACAGACTGAAAGTTGGCGCACGAATGTTGATGGAAATAACAGAACCTGGTCTCATCTTCCCTGCGATCTTCCACCCCGACGTCGTTCCAATTGTTCATCCATGTTAGTTTTGTATCTGGTTCTTGCTTGTTGCCTTGATTACTTCTTACTCCACCTATTCTGTCTAACTAATCACAATTTAACTTTAGAAGTAGCAACGAATCTCTCACAAAGATGCTACTTCTAACTAGTATTTTCTTATAATTGATGGAACGTGTAGGTTTTTTCAGAGTTAAGCAGGCTACTTGTTTTTTATTCTATAACAACTCGGCTTTTACTGATGGCACTGAAGTTGACTAGGACGACATCCACAAGTTCCTACACTTTATTGATCGTCTTGAGGTCCTTGTGGGGCGTTTCAATGGTGGAAGGCCACGTGGGATATGTGTGCCACTTCTGCACTCGTTGAACAGGTCCAACTGTGTCAAGAAACTTATGGTACGAGCTATTTTCTATTATATATGTTGTTCATAAACTATTGCTTATACATAGTTTTACAGTTGTGATCTTCTTGAAACAGAAACTGCCCAGTTCTATTGTTCCTATACAGATGCCTGGCCATGGTTGGGTCAGACTTGTGCTTGGTCACAACATGATGTTTATGTCGACCTACTCCATTCCCCTTGGAAGTGAAAAGATACTTATTCATGGGTGGTCTCAAATAATGAAGGCCCGTCCATCTTGGAGAATAGGACAGAAGATTATGTTCCTGCTTTTCCATCGCTCTAAAGCGAATATCCTGTTTATTAACCACATTGCGAGATGAAGCCGCTTTCAGAAGGTTGTGGATGCGCGGGGTGGCGCCTGGGCCTTGTCCTGGGGCTTGGCGGCCTCACCCTTGGTTAACTGTAGGAAAAGTAGCACTGTTCGAGGCGTGCTTTGTATAGTTGAACCTTTATAATTACTTATACTACTTTCAGCTATGGTTGTTAAGTGCCCCTGCTTGTTTTAGTTAAGGTTGTTAAGTACTCCTGCTGCTTTTACAGTCTGTCGTGTTTCTTCAGTCCTGTCTTCCTCCAGCCGCCAAAACCAAACCAGCGCCAGCGGGGCCGCCTGCTTCCGCCTCCCACGGCTGGCTGCGCCTCAGCGCACGCATCGTCGCCCCACCGTCTCCTAAATCGTTAACGCCGACGTCCAAGGCCTCGTCGTCGTCCTCTGCGCGCTTTGGTGCGCTTGTCGCGGTGCCGCCCTCTCGCGTTGTCAACATGGTCAACAAACAACAGGAATCGGCAGAAGTACATGGAGAGGATGACAGTACGGGCCCACCATGTCAGCGTATGGAAAAATAAAATGCTTCCTCTTAGTGTTTTCCTGACATCTAGGACCCACGACATTCTGAGCGTATATAGTCAATAGACAAGCGAACAACACACGATCGGGTGACACCTGGGACGTAGCTGCTCGAGCAGTATTTTTTTGTTATTGTTGAGATGGAGCATGGTTTGAACTGGGTTGTGGCCCGTCTAGCCCAGGCTTATATTTTATGTTCACCATGTGACCAGCCCAGCTATTTTTTCTTTGTGAAAATGAGCCCAGTTTATTTTTTCTGAAGAATACCCAATCCAGGCCCATTTATTTTTCTACGCCCTGATGGGCTGCAACTCTTTCAAGACGCCTGCAAATCTTGAAAGTTATATGAAATTGGTTGTAAATATAAAAACAGATGACAAATTGGTAATTACTTTATAGTTTCTGAATTTTTTCACATTTTTAGATTCCTATTTCACTCGGCATTAACCTAATTTAAATATGTCTTCAAAGTACTTTAAATATGGCTCGACATTTTGGTATCAAAAATAGTTTGGAACCCACAGAAATATGCGAAATTGGCCCTGGCCAACAAAAAAACGGACTGCAATAAATTGCATAAGAAGTCGCAATGAGCTATATATAAATTATAAAAAAAGAGGGAATGGTTTGACTTATGGGCCTATTAAGTTGACGCATATTCAAGATATTTTTAGTTATTATATACGTCAACAAACGATTCTAGCAGACTTAACCGTTGGATGTCAATCCAACGGCCGTCGTGTTTCTTCAATCTCAGATCTTCTTGCTCGAGCCGCCAAATCCAGTGCCGGCGGGACCGCCTGCTCCCTCCTCCCGTGGAGGCCTCACCGCTCCCTACTACTCCCACCGCTGGCCAAGGCATCCCTCTACTCACCTCCTGTTATTCTGCTGCGACGGCAACCTCACACTGCAGCCGAACCAGTGAACCCTTGTACTCCTCTCCGCATGGGCATCCACTGCCGCGTCTTCCCCAGCTCCGCGTCGTCCCCTTCCTAGGCCTCGCCGTCGTCCACTACCCTGGTGCTCTCGGCGTGGCGTGGTCAACGTGGTGAAGGGACGGCTTCCATCTGACGTGGACTGTACGTGGAGAGGCTGACAGCTGTGTCCATGGCCGCAACAAGGAAGTGCCTCCTTATTACACGCAAAATAATTATTCCTCCACCTGACAGTGGGGACCCACCGGACGGGCCACTGTATTTTTCAAAAAAATGTCCCCCCGACTACTGGGATCCACCGGACGGGTCACCGTATTTCGCGAAAAAAAATCCCCCGCTGTCAGCTCGGACCCACCGGAAGTGCCTCCTTATTATGCAAAAAATGAATACTCCCCCTACTAGTTGGGACTCACCTTGGTGGGTGGCTGACTTGTGGGCCTACTACATTGACGGGGATGGAGTGCTTTGTCAACTTAGTCAATATGAATGATTCTAGCTCCAGTGACCGTACGATGTCCATCCAACGGCCGTAGTGCTTCTTCAACCTCTAGTCTTCTTGCTCCAGCCACCCAAAGCAGTGCCGATCGTGCCGCATGCTCCTGCCTTTCGTGGCCGACTGTGCTGCCACGGAGGCCTCACCGCCCCCTACAATTCCCACAGCCGGCCAGGCCCTGCAGCGACGGAATCCTCGCACCGCAGCCAAACCAGTGAACCCTCGTACTCCTCTCCGCGCGGGCTTCCACTGTCGCGTCTTACCCGGCTCCACGTCGTCCCCTTCCTAGGTCTCGCCGTCGTCCATCGCCCTGGTGCTCTCGGCACGGTGTAGTCAATGTCGTCAAGGAACGACTTCCATCGGAAGAGTATTGTACGTGGAGAGGCTGACAACTGGGTCCACGGCCGCAGCAAGGAAGTGCCTCTGTATTACGCGCAAAATAATTATTCCTCCACCTGACATCGGGGACCCACTGGACGGGCCACCGTATTTCACAAAAAAAACGTTTCTCCCTGACTGCTGGGACCCACCAGCTACATCTTCGCACACAAGGAAGTGCTTCCGGAAAAAAACGATTCGCCCCCCTGACTGCTGGGACCCACCAGCTACATCTTCGCAAGCAAGGAAGTGCCTGACAGTCGGGACCCACCTGGTCGAAGCGTACGTAGTGTTGTCATTTTGGTCGCGAACGTGTACGTACATACTGGTCGTAGTAGAGGCGCGCACATGTCGTAGAAGAGGCGCGCACGTAGCATGTACACGTACGTACAGCGGCCAGGGTGCAAGAAAGTAAATACGGCCACGTACGTACATACGGGCGGGGTCTCGAACTTCTACTCGTGCATACGTACGGCCAGGGCTCGTGTACATGGCTGGGTCGGAACGGAGAAACAGCGTCGTCGTCGTATTCATGGTGAGCCAACCGTCTGGGTCGGAATGGAATGTGTCGTCGCGCTCATCGAGGGGGCTTGGACGGAACAGCAGAACGGAGGAAACGGCCTTGTGTTCGACCGGCCACGGTCGAAACAGGATCCTGTTCATCGGGAGGGGTCTGGCGTACCGCAAAACGGAGGAAACGGACCTCCTACGGTCGAAACGGGGGTCCTGTTGATCGGGAGAGGTGTGGCGTACCGCAAAACGGAGGAAACAGACTTGTGTTGGAGCGCTATGGTTGAAACGGGGGTCCTGTTCATCGGGAGGGTGTGGGGTACCGCAAAACGGAGGAAACAGACTTGTGTTGGAGCGCTACGGTCGAAACGGGGGTCCTGTTCATCGGGAGGGGTGTGGCGTACCGCAAAATGGGACTCCACGGGATACTGTTCATCTCCACCATCGACCCGCTCTAGCCACCACGGGCTACTGTTCATCCACCGTCGACCTCCTCCTGCCTCCACCTGCGACTGTTCAGCCTCCACCGCGCGCTACTCCACCGGCTACTGTTCAACCAGCCCTCTCCACGGGCTCCTGTTCAACCTCCCCTCCACGGGCTACTATTCATCTAGCCCTCCACTGTCTACTGTTCATCCAGCCCTCCATAGGGTGGTCCTATTCATGCAGCCCTCCACGGGGTCCTGTTCATGCAGCCCCAACTGGCTCGATCGAACGAGGTCCTGTTCATGTAGAGACAACACCATGGGGTCCTGTTCAGCCACCCCCACCGGGAACTGTTCATCCAAACCCCCCAGGCAACGCTCACTGTTCATGCAGAGGCAGCATCAATTGGCTTCAGTTAGCAGCAGTAGCGAAGGAATAGCTCGATCGGTTCAGTTAACAGCCATCGATCGATCGCTCGGGTTCAGTAACGTGTACCCTGCAGTGCAATCGCTCGGGTTCAGTTAGAGCCCAACGCCTCGCTCGGTTTCAGTTAGATCCCAACGCCTCGCACCCACGCGCATGCGTGTACAAGAGAAACACGCATCGCTCGGCCCCGAACACCCACCGTAACCGGGAACACCCCAATATTTTCCTCGCCCTCATTTCTACCACGGTTTTCCCTTCATGGACGGCCCAAAGAATGCCATGCAACTGCGTCTCCGGCCCGCCCAGGACGAAAAGCCCATTTTCCGTCATGATTTTTTGTCATAGAAGTAGGACCCCACCACATCTATGATGATACCGTGTTTTGTCACAATTATTGTCATAGAAGTGTCATAAGTATGACAGAAAAAAGTTTCGTTCGGCCCAAAATGTCACGGGTGTGTCTTTTTTTTGTAGTGTAGCTACTATCTGATTTATTAAGAATGGAGAAGCCAATACAATTTTTTGCAAACCAAGGCAACTATCAAATTCAGAAGAAAGTTCGTTTCCACTCTGCAAGATGAGCCTGGCGTTGAGCACTCCCAACAGCAAGCTAAACCAGTTGTTCTGTCTAGGGTCATAAAACAAAGATTAGATAATTCTATGCCCACTTCTAAATTGCTTGATTTGGACTCTCTGATTACCTGGCGCCCCTCTCTTGAACATCTTGAGCAACCACATTATACAACTCCCCTTCACCTCTTGCCAACCACATGACTTCCCCGTAATTGAATATGATGATGATACGATGCTTGTAATGTCAGATAACCCAGTTCAAATTCAGCAATTGCAAAATTTGCTCATGCATTTCTCTACATACACTAGACTCAGAATAAAACATAAAAAATCTAGTATGGTGTCCATTAACACACCTGTTCACAAAAATGCATCACTTGGCTAATACCTTGGGATGCTCCATTCGATCTATGCCCTGCACCTATTTGGGACTGCCTTTTGTGTTTGACCAAGCCAAGAATGAAAGACTTTAGCCCAATTTTACAAAGAGTTAGCATTAGACTCTGAGGCTATTCAATTATGCTTTCATATGGAGCTACATTATCTCTCATCAAATGTGTCTTCACAAGTCTGCATATCTTCTTCATGAACAATCTTTCCATTCCAGTGGGCATCATTGAGCAACTCAACAAGTACATTGAACTCTATTTTTGGAGAAGATATGGAATGGAAGACAAGGGATGGGCTCTCATTGCCTGGGAAAACGTTTGCATGCCCAAGGAGCAAGGGGGGCGGGAGTTCTTGACCTAACTATGCACAACAAGTGTCTGGTTATGAAACACCAACACAAATTCCTTAATAAAGTTTGTCTTCCATGGGTCAAGTTACTTCGGAATAGCTATTGTGCTGATTCCATTTTGGATAACATAGGTGTGGGGTTTTTCTGGTGGAAAGCCATTTGCATGTTGTTACCTGAATTTAAAAAAGTGGCCTCTGCTCCCATCGAATTGGTGATACTATTATTCTTTGGCAAGACAAATGGAGTGAGAACATAATTCAGCATCACCTACCTAAACTCTTCTCTTTAAAATGGATCACACACACACACACACACACACAAGTTTTTGGATGAAAATTCAGAAATCAACAACTTCCATACACATTTGTCTACAAAACCTTTCCAATAGTTCGATGTGCTTCTTAATCTGCTTCAGCAACAATAGTCAACTGCATCCAAGGATGAGTGGAAATACCCATGGAAAGGATCCATTTACTCATCCATCAAGATGTACAAAGTGATGAAACAAGGACCTTTGGCTCCATGAATTTTTCAAAAGTTACGGAGAAATGCTCCTCTCCTCAGACACAAAATCTTCCTCTGGTTGTGCCTTGATGACCCACAAGTATAGGGGATCAATTGTAGCTCTTTTCGATAAGTAAGAGTGTCAAACCCAACGAGGAGCAGAAGGAAATGACAAGTGTTCTTCAGTAAGGTCGTGTCTGCCAGTGCTGAAATTGTAAGTAGCAGAGTAGTTTGATAGCAAGATAATTTTGTAATGAGTGAGTAACAATAGTAGTAGCAAAAGTGCAGCAAGGTAGCCCAATCCTTTTGAGGCAAAGGACAGACCAAGACGGTCAATGTAAGCAGTAGGAACAACTGGATCTACATTATAAAGTATAGTTCCTTCCTTAGGTAGTACCGGTTCTTTAATTTCTTCTTTAATAGGTGGGTGATATTTAAACCACTTCTCTTTAGGGATATCAACATGAGTAGCAAATGATTCATAAAATAAGGCTACTATCTCAGAGTCAAGTCCATATTTAGTGCTAAAATTTTGAAAAGCATCGGTATCCATACAAGATTTAACACAATCCTACTTAAGCTTAATACCTGACTCTTTACCTTCATCGAGTTCCCAATCTTCGGAGTTGCATTTAATTATTTCCAAAAGATCCCACCAGAATTCAATAGTTTTTTTCATAAAAGAACCAGCACAAGAAGTATCAAGCATGGATTGATCATTACAAGAAAGCCAAGCATAATTTTTTTGAATAATAATCTCTCTTGAGTGCTCATGATTGCGGCATGAATATAACATTGACTTAAGCCTCCCCAAGCTAGAGCAATACTTTCTCCTTTACGAGGCCAATATATATATATAATTCTGATCACGATGAACTAGATGCGTAGGATATTTTTTTGGTGAAACTCCAATTTCAATCGGTTATAGTTCCAAGATCCAATATTACCACATAGCCTATACCATGCTAATGCTTTTCCCTTCAAAGATAAAGGAAAAACCTTCTTCATAACTTGATCTCCTGGTAGACCTGCAAGCTTAAACAATCCACAAATTTGTTCCACATATATCAAGTGCATATCAGGATATTCGGTTCCATCTCCTGCATAAGGATCAGCTAACAGTTGTTCTATCACACCCGAAGGAATTTCATATTCAATATTTTCAGTAGGCGCAGCGGGTTGAGGGGTAGCTAACTGTGGTTCCGGTCGAGGTGAAGATACCCCGAACAAACCCCTCAAAGGATTGTTCTCCATAGCAACAAGTGACAATAAATTTCAGCACACTATATGAATGTTTCCTTACCAATTTCCACTTACCAAAAGCGCTTCACTCCCCGGCAACGGCGCCAGAAAAAAGCCTTGATGACCCACAAGTATAGGGGATAAAATGTAGCTCTTTTCGATAAGTAAGAGTGTCGAACCCAACGAGGAGCAGAAGGAAATGACAAGTTTTCTTCAGTAAGGTAATGTGTGCTAGTGCTGAAATTGTAAGTAGCAGAGTAGTTTGATAGCAAGATAATTTTGTAAAGAGCGAGTAACGATAGTAGTAGCAAAAGTGCAGCAAGGTATACCAATCCTTTTGAGGCAAAGGATAGACCAAGACGGTCCCTTATAATAAGCAAAGCGTTCTAGAGGGTACACGGGAATTTCATCTAGTCACTTTCATCATGTTGGTTCAATTCGTGTTCGCTACTTTGATAATTTGATATGTGGGTGGATCGGTGCCTAGGTGCTATTCTTACTTGAACAAATGTCCTACTTATGATTAAACCTCCCGCAAGCATCCGCAACTATGATAAAAGTATTAAGAATAAATTCAAACCAGAGCATTAAACTTTTGGATCCAATCGGTCCCTTACGGAATAGCACATAAACTGGGGTTTAAGCTTCTGTCACTCTCGCAACTCACCATCTAATTACTACTCCATAATGCATTCCCTTAGGCCGAAATAAGGTGAAGTGTTATGTAGTCGACATTCACGTGACACCACTAAGGGAATGACAACTTACATACTATCAAAATATCGAACACATATCGAATTCACATGATTACTTGCAACATGATTTCTCCCGTGACCTCAAGAACAAAGGCAACTACTCACAATTGATAAACATGCTAAAGATCAGAGGGGTACTAAATAGCATATTGGATTTGAACATATAATCTTCCACCAAATAAACCATATAGTAATCAACTACAAGATGTAATCAACACTACTAGACACCCACAAGCACCAATCTATAGTTCCGGTAACAAGATAAACACAAGAGATGAACTAGGGTTTGAGATGAGATGGTGATGTTGAAGATGTTGATGGAGATAGCCCGCCCCAGGATGGGAGAGTTGTTGGTGATGATGATGACGATGATTTCCCCCTCCGGGAGGGAAGTTCCCCTGGCAGAATCGCTCCGCCGGAGGGCAAAAGTGCTCTTGCCCAAGTTCCGCCTCGAGACGGCGGCGCTCCGTCCCGAAAGTCTTCCCCTTACTTTTTCTAGGTCATAATGGCTTATATACCAGAAGATGGGCACCGGAGATGGCCCTGGGTGAGCACAACCCACCAGGGCGCGCTTGGGCTGCCTGGCGCGCCCAGGTGGGTTGTGCCCACCTGGTGGGCCCGCTCTGGTACTTATTTGCTCCAATATTCTTCAAATATTCCATAAAAATTCTCTGTGAAGTTTCAGCTTGTTTGGAGTTGTGCAGAATAGGTGGCCTGATGTAGCTTTTTCAGGCCCAGATTTTTAGTTGCCGAAATTCTCCCTCTTGGTGCATACCTTGCAAATTATGAGAGAAAAGGCATTAGAATTACTCCAAAAACCATTATTATACATAAAAACAACATAAATAACAGCAAGAAAACATGATGCCAAATGGACGTATCAACTCCCCAAGCTTAGACCTTGCTTGTCCTCAAGCAAAAACCGAAATCGAAAAACATGTCCACATGCTTTGAGAGAGAGGTGTCGATAAAAACAAAATATGAAACTAGAAGCATCATGTTGATTATTATAACAACAAGAAATTTAAACATAAGACTTTTATCAAAGGACTTGCATCATAGACTTCTCATGAACAAGTAACAGTTCATCACACAAATGAAGTATAAAGCATAAACTATATTAGAAACCAACAAATTATGTTCTCAGTCAACTTTGCAACTACAATTCATCATCTTTTCAGGAAGGGTGACGTATCGGAGCCTTTAGGCAAGACCACATACTCAACCTTCATATAGTCTTCTATGATTTCTAACACTCACCACATACACATGAGCAAAACGTTTCAACCGGACACATAGAAAGATAAGGGCTTATAGTTTTTCCTCCCAACGTACTCACCTCAAGGGTGATGGCAACAATAATAACTCATGTCACCCATATTCAGTTGGACATATGTGCCTAGATCTTTCCTCACCACATGATGCTTGCCAAAGAATAAAATAAAAAGGAATAGAGAGGAAACTTTGACTCTTTGCATAAAAATAAAAGATAGGCCCTTCGTAGAGGGAAGCAGAGGTTGCCATGCACTTATTTGTTTGTGTGCTCAACCCCTTAGTACAAAAGAACATCACGTTGCATTGCCCCTTGTGATAGCAACCTTTATTATGCAGTATGTCGCTTTTATTCTTCACCATCACAAGTTCGTGCAACGCTTAATTTTATCTTACACTAAATAATCTCACACTTTTAGAAGCAATTTCTATTGCCTTATTGCACCGATGACAACTTACTTGAGGAAGAAATTTTTATTGCCTTATTGCACCGATGACAACTTACTTGAGGGATCTTACTCAATCCATAGGTAGGTATGGTGGACTCTCGAAAAAGGTTTGGGTTTAAAGGTTTTTGGATGCACAAGTAGTATCTCTACTTAGTGCGAAATTTTTGGCTAGAAAAGATATTCAGCAAGCACCACATGTTAAAGAATATATGATAATATGACTTCTGTATGAATATGAACAAACATAAATCATTACGTTGTCTTTCTTGTCCAACGTCAACAATTTTGGCATATAATATTTTGATGGGGGCTCGCAATCAGAAAAGATTTCTAGGATAGTATATTTATATGTGAATCTTCTCTTCCCTTATTAATTCTTTCATGAGTTGCATCATTGACCAATGCTATGTTTGCCAATCTCTAATAAAAATTTCTACTTATACTTTTCCTTATGTGGTGCCATCACCTACCATAAGATTAGCATATGATCTTCTTAGTTTATTTCCTTTATTTTATTTATTCAATTATAACCTTTCTTTTTATTGCAACAAGAAGGTAAAGAAAGCAAAAACTCAAAACTAAACTTTATTATATATCTCGCACACGATTACAAAGATAGATCACTAAGAAAACTCACGAAAAGAAGGGATCGAACTAAACTTTCATTTATTCTAAAGCAAAAGATCGAACTAGAATAAGTAAATGCAAAAGGATAGTGGGGATGATACGATACCGGGGCACCTCCCCCAAGCTTAGCGGAGGCCAAGGGGAGTGCCCATACCCTATACTCAGTTTTCTTTTGGTAGTGAAGAAGATGGTGGTGGTGATGATGTAGATGCAATCTCATCCTTCAAGATCAAGAGGTTCTCCAATCTACGGATGACACTCCGGAGGAAGATGATGTGCTCTTGATGAAGAATATTTTCATGAGTGAGGTATTTATTTTGCACACGAACTGTTTCAATGATGCGAAAGGCTTCAATCTCAGTGGGAGTAATAAGAGCATAGTAGGGTTTAAGGATATATTCTTCTTCCTCCTCTACCGGCGGTGCTTGCTCGACTGCCCGTGCTTGATCATAGACAACCTCCTTGCCATTGTCACCTTTTGCAGCTTCTACGGGTTCTTCTCTTTTCAGCTCAATCTTCATCAGCCAAGCATCTTCTTCCATTGGGTTGGAGGAGGAGGAAGACATGATGCCTAGCTTGGTAGATCTAACCGAAAACAGCAAGAAAAGAAAACAAAAGATTTCTCCGCGATACGGTGGCCAACATGTTTGGGGAGTATATAAAGATTTTTTATCTTGGGAAACAAGCAAACTATAGAAAAACGGAGTCCGGAAGGTGCCCGAGGTGGGCACAACCCACCTGGGCGCGCCAGGCTTGCCTGGTCTGGCGTGCCTTGGTGTCTTGTGCCCACCAGGGTACGCTTCCTGGAAGTTTCTTATTTTCCTCATTTTCTAAATATTCCAAAAAAGCCAAAAAATATTTTTCGGATTTTTCGGAGTCCGTTTACTTACCATATCACGTACCTCCTTATTTTCATGATTTTGGAGTGTTCCGGAAGCACTCTTTTATGTGTTCTTTATGTGTCAAAGTTTGGATAATACTGCTTTCAACATTAATGGGCGTACCTAAGATATAATGCTTTATTTGTTGCCCATTAACAACCTTCGGGTTAGTACCTTCGGCATTATTTATTTTGATAGCTCCAGACCGATAAAACTCCTCGGTGACGTAGGGGCCTTCCCATTTAGAGAGGAGTTTTCCTGCAAAGAACCTGAAATGAGAGTTGTACAAAAGAACATATTCTCCAACTTTGAACTCACGCTTTTCGATTCTTTTATCATGCCATCTTTTAACCTTTTCTTTAAATAACTTAGCATTTTCATAAGCTTGGGTTCTCCATTCATCTAATGAGCTAATATCTAATAACCTATTTTCACTGGCCAGTTTGAAATCATAGTTGAGTTCTTTGATTGCCCAAAATGCTTTATGTTATAACTCAAGAGGCAAATGACAAGCTTTTCCATGAACCATTTTATAAGGAGACATACCCATAGGATTTTCATAAGCTGTTCTATAAGCCCGAAGTGCATCATCTAATTTCTTAGACCAATTCTTTCTGGACCTATTGACAGTCTTTTGTAAAATTAATTTTATTTCTCTATTACTAAGCTCAACTTGACAACTAGACTGAGGATGATAAGGTGATGCAATTCTATAGTTAACATCATGCTTGGCAAGCATTTTACGGAAATCACCATGAATAAAGTGTGAACCACCATCAGTCATTAAATATCTAGGGACTCCAAACCTTGGGAAAATAACTTCCTTAAGCATTTTAATAGAGGTGTTGTGATCAGCACTACTAGTCAGAATAGCTTCTACGCATTAGTAACATAATCAACAACAACCAAAATATGTGTATACCCATTAGAGGAAGGAAAAGGTACCAAGTAATCAAATCCCCAAACATCAAATGGTTCAACAGCAAGTGAATAATTCATAGGCATTTCTTGATGCTTACCAATATTACCTATTCTTTAACATTCATCACAAGATAATACTAACTTACAAGCATCCTTGAAGAGAGTAGGCCTGTAAAATCCAGATTGCAATACTTTGTGAGTAGTTCTATCTCCAGCATGATGCCCTCCATATGCCTCAGGGTGACATTTCCGAAGGATTTGTCCCTGTTCATGCTCAGGTGCACAATGTCTAATAATACCATCTACTCCTTCTTTATAAAGATGTGGGTCATCACAAAAGTAGTGTCTTAAATCATAGAAGAATTTTTTCTTTTGTTGGTATGTAAAACTAGGTGGTAAATATTTAGCAACAATGTAATTAGCATAGTCAGCATACTAAGGAGTATTATTAGTAATATTTATTGCAGCTAACTGCTCATCAAGAAAACTAATAGGTAGTCGGTCATCAAGCACATTTTCAAGCCTAGACAAGTTATCAGCTACAGGGTTCTCAGCTCCTTTTCTATTAGTGATATGTAAATCAAATTCTTGTAGTAAGAGAAGCCACCAAATAAGTCTAGGTTTAGCATCTTTCTTTTCCATAAGATATTTAATAGCAGCATGGTTAGTGTGAACAGTTACTTTTGAATCAACAATGTAAGATCTAAATTTGTCATAACCAAACACTAGTGCTAGGAATTCCTTTTCAGTAGTAACATAATTCTTTTGAGCACTGTCTAGAGTCTTACTAGCATAATGAATAACATTTAGTCTCTTATCAACTCTTTGTCCTAGAACGGCACCAACAACATAATCACTAGCATCACACATAATTTCAAAAGGCTAATTCCAATCAGGTGGTTGAACAATAGGTGCAGAAATTAAGGCTTTCTTTAGGGTTTCAAAGGCTTCAAAGCAATCATCATAAAAAACAAAAGGAACATCCTTTTGCAAAAGATTTTAAGAGGCCCAGAAATTTTAGAGAAGTCTTTAATAAATCTCCTATAAAAACCAGCATGACCTAGGAAACTATGAATACCTTTGATATCCTTAGGACATGGCATTTTCTCAATTGCATCCACCTTAACTTTGTCCACTTCAATACCTGTCATGGATTCGTCACGGCAGATGCCCTAGAATTAGGACTTAGGTGTGGAGCCATTGCAACTAGGTTAGCTTGAAGGGGTTAAACGGGACAAAGGACATGGAGAGTTTTTTTATCCGGGTTCAGCCCCTCAATGAGGTAAAAGCTTAATCGAGCTGGGGTTGTATTGCTCGAGACTCAATAACCAGGGAGCAAATACGCTTGACCTAGCTCTCGAGTGATTGTTTCTTGACTTAACCCGTCGCCGGGTCACCCCTTTATACATGCAGGTCGATGCCCGGTGGCTTACAGAGTCCCGTCCGGCTCATACACAACGTGTCTGACTCGGTACAAACTAAGCTTTCCTTACAATACAATTCTCACATATGGCGGTTCACACCCGCGGGCCTCAAGCCATCTCCGGGTCTTGGGCCTTCACGCACCACCATCTTGGGCTTCTTTGCCTTAAACCTTCGATGGTATGACCCGGCCCCTCCTGGGCGGGTTATACCCACTAGTTATATCTCCAACATTAGGCCCTAGGTTGACTTGAACTTGTTAGTGTCAATCTTCAACACTTGACCTTTCATAATCTTTCCTTTCCAATTCCTTTCCATATTGCTATAGCCCGCCGTGACGTCACATATCATACTTATGTTAACCCACCATGACGTCATCGCACATTAACTGCACATGAAGCTCAGCACATCCTAGTAGATCCTTTTTAAATGGGCTCCCAAAAATCGAGGCGCCTTTGTCGCCATATAACCATTTTTGGTCTCCTCGATTCCCACGCATGCCATTCATCCACTTCCTTATAAATAGGGACAAGGGTCCTTCCTCTCACTTTTTACCTTGCCTCTGCCTCTTTTTCTTCCTTGCAACGACCGACGTCTGGAGCTCCGCCGCCCCTGTCAACTGCGTCGACCTTGGATGCTGCATCAACCTGTTCTTGACCAAAAACGATAGTGGCGCTCCTTTGCTGTTCATTAACACTTCCAGGTACATGCTTGGACTCATTTCAGATCCATGTTAGGGTTTCCTTAGTTCATCCGAGTTCATCCGCAATTCTTCGTCTGGTCCTCGTATACTGCATGATTAGATCTGAACCCAGTTGTCAACCAATCTATTGCATCGCAACCCTACGGGCGGCTTATAAAATAACCATAACCCGCCATGTAGTAGTAGTCCCCTTACTAAGCCGCCAATATTCACCTTTAATCCTTTTAGCCTGATACTGTATTACGGTTCATCCACGCTGGCTTTTGTAACATTGTCCGGCTCAACAACACAATTAAACCGACAATCTTTCTCTTTGCAGTCAAATATGTCGAAAGACAAGGCTGTCATTTCTTACAATTGGGTTGTTTCCCGGGTTACTGAGGAAATTCTGAATGAAGATGTTCAAACGGGAGTCTTAGCCAAAAAAGATGTCATCCACTGGAGAGTCCCAGGCACAGAAACTCCTCCACAGCCTAAGGAAGGCAAGGTCATAGTTTTCACTGATCACATGCTCCGAGGGTTCACTCCGCCCGGTTTAAGATTTTTCCGTGATGTGCTGCATTTCTTCAAGCTCCATCCTCAAGACATTGGTCCCAATTCTGTTTCAAACATTTGCAATTTTCAAGTCTTCTGTGAAGTGTATCTTCAATAGGAACCCACTGTATAATTATTCAGGGAATTCCACTATTTGAATCGCTAGACTGAATTCACTGATGGGCCTAGTTTGGAACTAGGGGCATTTCCATACAAAGGCAAAAATAAGCTACCTTTCCTATTACCACACTCCCTAGCCATCCTAAAGAGTGGAATTATATGTTGTTTTATTGCAAAGACACCTCCCCTGAAGGTAAGAATCCTCTACCGGGTTATCGTGAAACTCGGCTTAGCAACAGCCATCCCTTTCCAGAACGGATCAGCACCAAGGGACGGGCGAAATATATGCCTGTCTTTTCAAAGATCCGGGCTTTAATGGCCAATGGGTTGAATGGAGTCCGGTGTTGGGTTGCATGGAGAATATTGCCTTTATGCCGCCGACCCGGCTTAATGTGTGAATACACCGGTAACCTCAAGGATCCCCAACGTCACTGTGACATAGCACGGACCGATGAAGATGTCAACATCATGACAAAGACGCTGTTGAATGAGGACCTTGAAACTTGTAGCAAAATAGGACTGGCTCTGTTTTACGTCCACAATAATCCTCCTGCCGTAAGTACGTTTGAACAATTTCCGGCTTAATTGTTGACTCCATAAGCCGCCTTCTTGCTTAACATTTTATTATTTTAAGCTGACTCCTCCTTCTAGACCAAGAAGCTTGTGGAAAAGCCAATAAAAAAGACCCGGACCAAGACTAAGGCTTCCAAGAAACCGACTAAGAAGAAGTCAAATACTTCAGAACTATTTGATTTGGATGATAATGAGTCGGAGGTAGAACTTGACTCCCTTGGCTCTCTCTTTATTCATCGTATAGACATAGATTATTATCAGGATGATGCGGAGGACATCTTCGCAGATGTTGAAGAGGGAATTGTCCTTTCCTCTGGCTCAGAATCTTTTCCAGAGTAGAAAGTCTGTCAAGTGTGTCGGAAAGTAAGATTTTCTCACCCCTTAGCTTACTTAGATCCCAACTTTATTTTGAAGAAGTAGCAGCATGAACCTCGCCGGACGACCCGGAATACCAGCGGCGGGGTCCTTTCTTCCGGTTTACCCAATACGCCGCCTCGTCGCAAGTGTCAAGCTGAGGTTTCTCAAATTTCCGGCTTAAAATTCCCAAAAGCAGGTCTTATTCGACAGCCTCTTAACCCGTCTGATTCAAATTATTAGGGCACCTCTCATTCTTCCTCTTGTGAATCCACTGGGACTCAGGTTCCCTTATTCAAGACTGCTCCTGGGTGAGGACACTTGAGCATGTTTACTTTAATGCTTTCTGGTCAACTGGTATACCAATCTCATCATATGTTTTGTTTCCAGTGCCATAGCCAAGCCCAGCAAGAAACTCAAATTGAATAAACTGGCCAAGGATCCCCAACCTGCCAACCCGGAAGAACCCATTATTTCTGAGCATGTGCATCAATCTTCCAAAGCAGCAATGGATGATCCGCCGCCAGAAGAGCACCACGTCACCATGGATTCCATGGAAGTTGATCCTGAGAATGCTAAACCGCCCAGTCCTGCTCAGCCGGCTCATGGAGCTGAAGATGTGGTCATTACTGGGATGGCTTACATCGCTCCGAGCAATCCCACTGTCTTATCCAAGCACAGTGCTAAAGAAGAAATTCCAGCTGTTGATAAAAGCAAGTGGAAGCTGCATCTGGAATGCTATGTTCAATTCAACGCTCAAGAGCTTCATTCTGGTTATTTAAACTACATTCATACCAGCCATGATCTTGAAGCCGGCATGGTCAATCTTATGAAGGAATGCTTCGAGGTAAGCTGTGCAATCCTCTTCATACCAATATATTTATACCAGCCACCAAGCCTACTGGATATGATAGACTTGAATATGTCGTAGACTTGTATGTAATCCCTTTGATCTTACACTCATGTAATGGCATTGTAGTTAAAGAATCATTGCCTGTAGTCCCCAAGGGCCGGCTTAAGCTGCTAAGCTAAGTTGGGACTTCAAATTATGGTCTTTCATTTTCACACGTGCAGCCCCCATGGGTCGGCTTAAACTGTCAAGTTGAGCCGGAACTTCATATATCATAGCTCAATTTTGCACATGTAACCCCCAAGGGCCGGTTTAAACTAACAAGTTAAACCGGTACTTATCATTAGAATCATGGATAAAGTCCAAATATGTAGCCCCCATGAGTCGTCTGTAGTTGGAAGAACTGTAGGCAGGTCATTCAAGTATTTGTTTGCAATAGCACAAAGCTCCCACGTGCCAAGTAAAATACTGGTATTGTGCTTGGGACTTCACAAATAATTATTATAATCACATGCTGCTGCATCATCTCTTTGTCATACAGGCTGAATTGAGCATGAAAGAAACCCAATTGACGGATCTGCAGCAGAACCTTCAAACTCAGCAATCTGAGATTTCCAAGGCAAACTCCAAAGTCAAAATCACTTGGGAAAATATTAAAAACTAAAGGGGGATTTCAGCAGTGAGAGAGCCGGTAGGGAAACTGAGAGGGCAGCTCTATTGAAGAGAGCAGAAGATGCTGAGGCTGCTCTTAAGCTGGTGACTGATGAGTTATCCAGCCCAAAACAACAAATCAATATGATGACAACTGCTATCTTTGGTAAACAACATACCCGTATACCTTTTTCATCAGTGTCTCACACTCATTTATCGACTCATGAATATACTTTGGAAATGTAGGTTCCAGAAGCTCCAAGTTGGGTGATGATATGCGCCTGAGGCTTAAGGTTGTATATACTCTTGTGGAACAACTATATACTGACGCCCAATGGGCTATTTCTGTTGCCCTCCATAAGAAGCAACCACCTTCCCTTATCAAGGAAGTGTTGGAAAAATTATGTGTGCTGCCATAAAGGGTGGATGAACTCAAGCGATCAGCCTCCTGAGCTAGCGCAATTACTGCTTTAAGCCGGGCAAAAGCATGGCAAGCCGAGCTTGACCCGGCCGATGTCGGGGGAAACTGTCCGCCACGAACACCTATGGGTCCGGAGCCCCTTGTTTGTGCGGTAAGAGGGCGGAGGGAGCACGAAGAGCAGATCGTAGTGAACACGCGGGCAGTTTACCCAGGTTCGGGCCGCGATGGACGCGTAAAACCCTACTCCTGCTTAGTTTGTATTGAGTTGGAGAGCTCGGGAGCTTGGAGAACTAGCTACACCGAGCGTATGAGCGATCTAGGTTCCGAACCCCCTCCACGTTGTGCATGGGCCTCCTTTTATAGTGCAAGGGGTCACCGACAGGTGTCAACGTAGGAGAAAGGGTAAAAACGTAAAAGAGGTGGTAGTTATAACAGTGCGGGAATAGTGGAGCTATAGTGCGTGAACAATGGTCGCTACCTACTTTGACAGTGGGGGACAAAGGCATTTAATGCCCGTCGCCGTCGACCCCAAAAGCGCCCGCCCTTGCGTCTCCGTTTGCCACGGCGATGGCTTTACCACCGTGGAGTGCCACCGTGTCCCCCAGGCTGCACAGCCATCCGCCACGCGTCCCTGGAATGGCCCCAGGACGACGCGTGGCCCGATGAGCTGGAGCGCAGGCACACAGCGCAGCCTTCCCCGGCAAACACCTTGCCGGGGTCTTGACCTTGCCGGGCCCGGGAGCTTGTCGGGCTCTGAAGCTTGTCGCTCCCCGGGCCTCGCCGGGGCTCGTCTTCTGAAATATGATCTTCTAGTCTTCTTGGCAAGCCCCTCTTGCCAGGGCTTTGCGTGAGTGAGGTAATCTTGAGCCTGGAGCGGCCTTCCCGGCAAGCTCCACTTGCCGGGGTCTCGATCTTCTGTCTTGTATACTTTGTTTTAGAATGGTTTTATACGGAGCAGGAAGGTCTCCGGCGAGCACGTGGTCGACCCTGCCGTGGGAAGCTGCTACTGCCCGTGCACAAGTTGGGGTACTGAGGTACTCCTACCTTAGTACACCGACAGGAGCCCCCGGGCCTGGGCCATACACGGTGCCGAGCGCTGTTGGGCCAGGCCCAAAACAGTGCACGGACACACGCGGCCCACAGCGCGCCGAATCCACTTCCGCATCCGCCGCGTCCCCCCGTAACGGCACGCGTCGATTGCGGCGTCGTGGGATGGGACGTGGCCACGTTCTTTTAATGGAAAGAGCGAAACGCCCCCC
>LR738710.1:126207030-126256600 GCA_902687465.1 Secale cereale | reverse complement strand
CCCCCCCCCACTTCCCCTCCTTCGCCCTCATTGCATCTTCTTCCATCTCCAGAGATCCCCTCTTGCGCTCCGCCTCCACACCTCCTCCGCCGCCGTCCGCATCTCCGGCGCCGCCGGGCTCTTCGTCCCCCTTCCCTCGCCGCCTCTGCCATGGCCCCAAAGACCGAGAAGGCGAAGGCGGAGAAGACCAAGAAGGAGAAATCGGAGCAAGCGGCGAGGCTTACCTTGCTGCGGAAGTGGAACCTCGTCTTCTCGCCGAGGCTCAGCGCGCGGGAGCTCTGGAACAAGTATTACTTGTTCTGGTCCAAGAAGACCAAGGCGCACCCCCGCACCCGAGCCTATCCGGCCGCCGCCAAGGACAACTACCCCGGCGGGTACTATTTCTTCGCAGCCTTCTTCCACTGCGGTCTTTGCCCTCCTTTTTCCGAATTCTTCTGCGACATAATGCACACCTACGTCCTCCATCTTCTTGACTTCACCCCCAACGCCATCCTCACGATGGCGGTTTTCGCACATATGTGCGAAAACTATGTTGGGATATACCCAAACGTAGCGCTGTTTAGGCACTTCTTCACCCCTAGAGCAGAGGCCGGCGCCCCCCTCTCCGGAGGAATATCTTGGGTTTTTCGTCTGAACAAGAAGGAGTCCTACTTGCCGGGGGAGCTCCGCGGCAAGTGGGAGGAGTGGCGTGCCGACTGGTGTTGGATTGTCGAGGACCAGCCGCAATCTTTCACCGCGCCGCGCACAACACCTATCGTGCGCGGCAGGGACTGGAGCGAGCTGGATTCGGACGACAGCAAGCTTGACATCGCCCTCATCAGGATTCTTCGTCTCCGGGTAGCAAGATTGTCTGTCGGAGAAGTGGGCACAGACTTCCTCCGCCGCCGCATCGCCCCCCTCCAAGATAGGAAGAGGCCGGCCTGGGAGTACGGCAACTCGGCGGATATAATGAGGCTGCGCCCCGGGCTCAACTTCAACTTCACGTCGCTGGAGCTGAAGGGGATGGTCCGGGAACTATTTAAGCATGACCCGGCCCACCCAGAATGGTTCAGGGGCCCCCGGGGAGTGGTGCCTCTCTGCAACAGCACGGCCCGGGATTCCCTTCGTGCCATGATGCCCGCGTGTGACTCGCACGGCGTTGACCGCATGTGGATTCCGCCCAAGCCAGACGTCGTCTTGAACCTCTTCGACAACCTGGTGGAGGTGGCGTAGAACAAGAACGAGACCCGGGAGCTGACACGGGACACCACCGACCAGGAGATAGCGTACATAGCTTCTCGGGTTGAAGAGGCCGCTGTAGCCGCAGCGGCAGGAGAATTCGGCTTCACGCCCGAGGAGGCAGAGGCTGCGGAAGTGTCCTGCCAAGCAGAGGAGGCGGAGATCCGCAGGCTACTGAAGCTTCCTCCCGACGAGCTCGCCGGGGTCCCATCCTTGAGGCACTCCGGGATCCTCGGAATCCAGACGGAGGCCGCGGCGAGAGGCAACGCCGCCGGAGGGAACAGGGGCGCCGCAGGGAGCGGAGGCGCCGGAGGGAGCGGAGGCGCCGGAGGGAAAGAGGCCGCAGCGCAGGGCGCTGGGCCCAGCAAGCCTGCCGGGGAGGAGGAGGAGGAGGACGACACCGAGGCCGCCGAGGACTCCGACGGGTCTCTGGGGCTCTATGCCGACGACATCTCCTCGTCGTCGGAGACCTCCCCGCCCCGGGCAAGCCCTAGGCGGTCTCCGATGAAACGTCTCCGCAAGGCGACGACGGGGACAAGGGCACAGGCGCCCCGGCAACAGCCAACTCGCCGGGCAGCGTGAGCTCCCCGGGGGAGTCAAGCTGCAACGGGGGCGCCCGGCGCACCAGCCACGGCGGAGGCGGCCCGCACGCAGGCCACGGCAGAGGCACCCCGCAGGCAGGCCACAGCAGAAACGCCCCGCAAGTCAGCGCCGAGCGGAAAGGAGTCTTCACAGAGCGGAGCGGCGGCTCCGCCCGCTCCCCGGGCCCCGGCTACCACAGGGGCTGGGTCTTCGCAGCCCCCAGCCCCGGGGACCGCCAAGCGCCCGAGGGAGTCTTCGCCTCCTGCTCCCCGCGCGGACGCGCCTCAGGTGGAGTTTGACTTCTCCGCCCTGAGCGACGACGACGACGAGGAGGAACAGGAGTAAGTATTCGAGGCTTTGCATCTTCTTTAACATCGTCTTGATTCTTGTCGATGCTGATCTCGTTTCTTGTTTTGATTTCAGGACCTTGGCCCAGCGAGCGGCGAAGAAGGCCAAGGTGCCCGTGGTCGAGGTCGCGGACGACTCGCCCGTCGCGGCGACAATGGACGTGCCGGAGCCGAGCCTGCCGGACCCGAGCACTGCTCCGAGGAGCAGCCCCCAGCGCAGCCCCCAGCGTAAGTCTGGGTTCCGTACTTCCATTTGCCGGGTGTGCTTGAGTATTCTGTCTTGTGCTGGCATCTTGATATTTTCGTCTTTTCTTGTGCAGAGATGGAGCCACAGCCGCAGGAGCGTCCGGAGGTCGCTCCCGAGGAGCCGCAGGCCCCGCCGTCCCCGCCAAGGCCGAACTCCCCGGCGAGGGAGAGCGCTCCGCCAAGGGCGGGTACTCCGCCAAGGGCGAGTACCCCGCCAAGGGCGAGCAGCCCGGCGAGGGCGGCCACTCCGCCAAGGCAGAGCTCCCCGGCGAGGGAGCCCGCCGCTGATGACGTCCGTCAAGGTAAGTTCCGTCACTTGTCTTCTTCGATTCGTCTCTTTTTGGATATTTGCTTGAACTCTTTTGCTTTTTCTTCTTCTTCTAGATCCTCCTCCCCCCGAGCAGATGGAGACGGAAGTCATCGTCATCGAGGAGGAGGGCGCGCAGGGCGGCGGCGGTGACGCCCCTGTCGCTGAGGACACGGCGGGAGCCGCCGAGCCGGCTGCGGAGGAGACTGCTCCGGCTGCAGACGCAGCGGCCGGGGAGGGGGACGGCGACCGCACTGCCGGCCCGGAGGCGGCAGGAGCATCAAGTGCTGCACCGGCCGCCGACCCCTCCGCCGAAAAGGAGCAGGCGGGCTACTACCTTGAAGCTCCCAACGGCATCTTCATCCAGGTGCCGTGGGGTTCTTCATCGCGAGCTCCCGCGGAGGGCGAGGCCTTTGATGGAGAGGTCCTCGCCTCCGCGGGCCTGAAGATTGTCGAGGCGCCCGGCGGAAGCGAAGGGCCCGAGGAGGAGAAGCTGCTTCATCAGCTCCTGGCCCTTTACCGGGCCAGGCAGGCGAAGCTTGCTTCCCGGGAGGCCCTTGCCGCCAAGGCCGCCGCTGAGATGGAGAAGCGCGCGGCGGAGCTCCGCGCCGCCAACCAGGCTGCCCTCCGCGAAGTGGCGGAGGAGCGCGAGAGGCTCGCCGGGGAATATCAAGAATGGCTGCTGGAGAAGGCCGAGGCCGAAGAGCAGCAGCGGCTCACCGGGGAGGAGCTGTCCCGGCGAGAAGGAGAGCTGACCCAGCGGAAGGTCAACCTCGATTCCCACGAGGAAGACCTCGCCGCTCGGGAACAGGCCCTTGGCGGGGAGCTGAAGGAGGCGAAAGCCGCCGCGGCTGCCGCGGAGACCGCCAAGGAGGAGCTTGCCGCCAAGGTCGCGCAGCTGGAGGAGTCATTGAAGGCGAGCGTGGAGAGGGTCGCCGCGCTCAACACAGAGCGCGAGAAGGACGCCCACACCAACTCGGAACTCCAGGTGCGTCTCTCTAAGAAGGGCGACGAGCTGAAGGCCGCCAAGGACTCCATCGAGGATCTGGAGCTGAAGGTTTCCACGCTGAAGGACTCGCTTGACGCCGTCCGGGACCGGGAAACCAAGCTGAAGGAGGAGCTCCGCAAGGAGCGAAGCTTGGTGGATAGCGCCAACAAAGCGGCCGAGAACTTCCGCCGGACCGTCGAGGTATGGACCGAGGACTTGGTATCTTCTGCGTCCAACATCGACCAGGAGCTGCTGGCGCTGAAGTTGGAGCATCTCATCTACTCTCCGGACCCAAACCTCCCTCACAGCGCCAAGCTCAGCCTCTTCTTCAGGGGGATCGCGCCGGCTCTTGCAGATCTTCGGAAGAAGATTCCCACGCAACTGGCCGAGGAGTCGCGCCGGCTCTGCCCGGGAACCTTGGAGCGTGTGCTGACGAAGATTGTATACCGCAATCCCGGCATAAACCTCACCAACGTTCTCCGCAGCTTGCCGGCTGGCGCGAACATGGAGGCGCTGAAGGAGCAGGTCGCCCACATCATCGCCAAAGTGAACAAGATCTCCAGGATCGAGGGCGACCGCGTAGATTAGGCCTCCTTTATCTTTATCTCTTTTATCGCTGCACAGGGTGTCATGAACTTATTAATCATTGCGACAAGTTATCCTTTGTAAGATATTTATCTTATTTTGATCAATCAGTGCAATGTTATCTTCCTTGTCTTGGTCATCTACTTTGCATGTTTTTCACCCTACGCTCCCGGGGGGCTTGCCGGCAAGGGGCCTCCGCCGCGAGCGCTGAGTGCTGGACTCTGAGCAGCCTGCTGGCCAAGGTCTTACCGGCAAGCAACCTTGCGGCAGCTAGTTGCAACGCACTTAGCTTGCTGAGCGAACTCGAAAACGAAGTAAGGGCACGACACTTGTCGCAGCTCACCTAAATCGTTGAGCGTACTCGGAAACAAGACAAGGGTGCGGCTAGCTACGGGTAGGTTCCTCCGCGCACAGGTTTTCCATACAAAGTGTGATTGTTCAAGGAAGACAACTTAAAATTAAAAATTTGAACTGCTCAAATTCTAATAACTTAGCTTTCATATATCGCTTGCTTCTCAGTAAGGCTTCTCTTTCTTGAACAGCACTTGGCTCCTCCTCCATCTCCTTCCCCCCCGGCAAACTTGTGCGCGAGGAACATTCCATCTGCTTGAGAGGCAAGGAAAAAGAAGAGAGGAACAAGTATATGACCTTTCGGCGTGCTAATGCTTACCGGGTGTGTATGTTGCACAAGATGCCAAACAACACATGCAAATAGCAGAGAAAAGCACACAAAAGGCAAATAGCGCAAAACACAAAAACTTTACTGATGCACGGGGTCTGCGCCCGGCTTTGTACAAAGGGTTACATGCAACAGCGGCAAAGCTTGTACAAAAGGTGGTTGCCGGAGCGGATCACGGCAACCGCGCCTTATGGGTGAAACTTGCGAAGATGCTCTATGTTCCAGGAGTTGCTCACCGGTAAGCCTTCTTCGGTCTCGAGGCGGACAGCGCCGGGCCTCGTGACTTGTCTCACCCGATAAGGGCCTTCCCACTTCGGCGTCAACTTGTTGGAATTCTTGGCGGACTGAACACGCCGAAGAACAAGGTCGCCTTCCTCGAGACTCCTGGCCTTGACCTTGCGGCTATGGTAGCGACGCAAGGCTTGCTGGTATCGAGCAGCTCGTACAGCAGCCTGGAGACGTTCCTCCTCAAGGAGCAAAGCATCATCTTGTCGCAGTTGCTCTTGCTCGAGCTCATCGTAAGCGAGCACTCGAGGAGATCCGTATACGAGTTCCGTGGGGAGAACTGCCTCTGCTCCATAGACCAGAGCAAAGGGTGTCTGTCCGGTGGCTCGACTTGGTGTCGTTCTGATTGACGAAAGAGCCGCCGGTAGCTCCTCTATCCAATTTCTTCCGCACTTGCGCAGCCTGTCGAAGGTCCTTGTCTTGAGTCCGCGCAGCACTTCAGCATTGGCCCTCTCCGCTTGACCGTTGCTCCTCGGGTGAGCAACAGAAGCGAAACAGACCTTGGCGCCAAGGTCTTGGACGTACTGCATGAAGGTGCGACTAGTAAATTGTGTACCGTTGTCGGTGTGGTGGGAAGCTGCCATGAACTTGGCGAGGGCGGGACGGCCGAGTATTCCATTGTATGGCAATGGAATATCAGCGACGTCGAAAGTGATGCGCTCAGTTCTGAAGTTGAGCTCCCCGCCAAAGGTCACCGGCAGAGTAATCTTCCCCTTGGGCTTGCTCCTTCCCGGGTTGATTCCTTGGAAAGAACCGGTCTCTTCGAGCTCGCCATCTGGGATTTGGAGTTTCTTGATCACAGCAGAGGAGATCAAGTTCAGCTCGGCCCCGCCGTCAACCAACATTTTGGTGACCTTGAGGTTGCGGATGGTGGGTGAGACCAGCATCGGCAAGCACCCGACCGCAGTGGTGCGGTCAGGGTGATCCTCAAGATCAAAAATGATGGGCGTGCTGGACCATTTGAGGAGCCTGCGCGACTCCACGGGCGGCTCTGCTGCATTCACCTCACGCACCCACTGCTTGAGCTGGCGGTGGGAGGTGTGCAGAGAGGCGCCACCGTCGACGCACAGGACCTCCGTGGCCTTCTGGAACTCCTGCTCGCTGTTATCTTCGTCCTCCATGTCTTCGTCGTCGTCCTCTTCGTCCTTGTCGCGGCCCCGGGGAGGTCGATCACCTTGCCGCTGCTTGGCCTTGCCGTGGCGTCCTCCCTGGCCGTTGAACGGCCGCTTCTTGCTTGGCTCTCCCCCGCCACCTTGGGCCTTCTCCTTGTCGCGCCTCTCTTACTCAGCCTTCTGCTGCTCGACGAGGTACTCGACGCGTTTGCAGTTGGAGAGGTCGTGGCCCTTGGTGCGGTGGATCTTGCAGTATTGCTTATCGGAGCCGTCCTGCTTGTCGGCTGCCGCTACAGGGGCAGGCTCCTTGCCGGAGCCGCCAGCCTGCGTTTGCTTTGCGGGAGCCTCCTTGCCGGACTTCTCGACGGCAAGCACCTCCTTCTTGTTTTTCCTTCTGTTGTTCCGCCGCCGGCTCTTCTTTGCCGGGGCGGCGTCGTCGCTGTCGCTTCCTCCTGCGCCAGCATCCTCCCCGGGGAGTCTCCTCCCCTCTTCTGCGCGTGCGCACTTATCAGCCAGAGCGTAGAGCTCGCTGACATCCCGAATCTTGGTCATGGCCATCTCTTCACGCATGCGGCGGTTACGCACGTTCTGGTGGAACGCGCTGATGACCGCGGCGGGGTGAACGTCGGGGATGTTGTGCTGTACACGGCTGAAGCGTTGGATGTACTTGCGCAGGGATTCTCCTTCCTTCTGGGCCAGAATGTGGAGATCGCTCTCCTGGCCGTGGGGTTTGTGGCCGCCTGTGAAGGCGCCAACAAACTGATGGCAGAGGTCTGCCCAAGAAGAAATGGAGCCTTCCGGCAAGTGCATAAGCCACGAACGGACGTTCGGCTTAAGCACGAGCGGGAAGTAGTTTGCCAAAATCTTCTCGTCGCGCCCCCCGGCAGCCTGCACCGCGATGGTGTAAATGCTGAGGAATTCCGAGGGGTGCGTCTTGCCGTCGTACTTCTCTGGTACGTCGGGCTTGAAGTTCTTCATGCTGGGCCACTGGACGCGCCGCAGCTCGCGGGTAAACGCAGGGCAACCCGCCGCGTACGGCAAGTCGCCTGGTTCACCGGGCGCGCGCGCGTCGACAGCGTTCCCAGCTCTCTGGTCTGATTGTCGCCGAGCTTCTCGGCGGCGCTCGATCGTTGTTCGAGCGTCTTCTTGTCGCCTGTCGTCGAGGACCTGGCGCTGGTCCCGACGGGCCCGCGGATCCGGCGACGCCGTGGAGCCGTCGTCGGCGTTGTTTCGGCGGGGCGGCGTCTTCTGCTTCCGCGGCGGGGAGTGCACGGTGGTTGCACCCCCGGCGGTCTTGTCGCCGTCGGCCTTCGTCTTCTCGGCTTGCCGCGGCCGCGAGGTCGCCGGCTGCTGTGGAGAGTCGTTGTTGGCGAAGGCGATCAGGCTCTGGATGGTGGCCCTCCAGTCCTCGGCCTTGTCTGCCGCTGGAGGGAAATCGAGGAGCAGCTGCGCCCTTGCGAGCGCTTCCGCTGGAGTGGAGGGGAGCGGGGGCGAGCGGTGCGAGGAGCGAGATATGCTCGGACTCCTAACAGCGTTAGAAGGAGCAGGATCCCGCCCCGGCGACCGTGCCTTGCTCGTGCCAGGACGATGGCCCGGAGCGTCCCGCGAACCTCCAGTTTGCCCTTGGCCCAGCAAGCGGATGCCACCTCCTGTGGCATGGCGTTGCTGGGTTGTTGTTTGCTGAGACGGACGCGGCGCGTCCACGGAGACCGAGGCTCGGTCGTCCGTCCTGTCCTTGGATTTGGTGGCGCCGCGAGTGTCCTCGCCGGCGACCACCCTTCCGACGGCGTCTCCCCTGCCCACCGTTGGTTCCGGTGGCGGCGGATGAGACGCAGACGGGCCTCCGACCTCCGAAGCCTTCTTCTTCGGGGCCATGGTGCTGTTGTTGATGAAGCTGGCGAATTCGGAGAGGTTGATGAAGAATGCGCCCGCGTGAACGCCGGATCAGGTTCGCACAACCTCGACGCCCCCTACCTGGTGCGCCAAAGATGTCGGGGGAAACTGTCCGCCACGAACACCTATGGGACCGGAGCCCCTTGTTTGTGCGGTAAGAGGGCGGAGGGAGCACGAAGAGCAGATCGTAGTGAACACGCGGGCAGTTGACCCAGGTTCGGGCCGCGATGGACGCGTAAAACCCTACTCCTGCTTAGTTTGTATTGAGTTGGAGAGCTCGGGAGCTTGGAGAACTAGCTACACCGAGCGTATGAGCGATCTAGGTTCCGAACCCCCTCCACGTTGTGCATGGGCCTCCTTTTATAGTGCAAGGGGTCACCGACAGGTGTCAACGTAGGAGAAAGGGTAAAAACGTAAAAGAGGTGGTAGTTGTAACAGTGCGGGAATAGTGGAGCTACAGTGCGTGAATAGTGGTCGCTACCTACTTTGACAGTGGGGGACAAAGGCATTTAATGCCCGTCGCCGTCGACCCAAAAAGCGCCCGCCCTTGCGTCTCCGTTTGCCACGGCGATGGCTTTACCACCGTGGAGTGCCACCGTGTCCCCCAGGCTGCACAGCCATCCGCCACGCGTCCCTGGAATGGCCCCAGGACGACGTGTGGCCCGATGAGCTGGAGCGCAGGCACACAGCGCAGCTTTCCCCGGCAAACACCTTGCCGGGGTCTTGACCTTGCCGGGCCCGGGAGCTTGTCGGGCTCTGAAGCTTGTCGCTCCCCGGGCCTCACCGGGGCTCGTCTTCTGAAATATGATCTTCTAGTCTTCCTGGCAAGCCCCTCTTGCCAGGGCTTTGCGTGAGTGAGGTAATCTTGAGCCTGGAGCGGCCTTCCCGGCAAACTCCACTTGCCGGGGTCTCGATCTTCTGTCTTGTATACTTTGTTTTTGAATGGTTTTTGTAGGATCGAAAGTAGGTCTAGAGGGGGGGTGATTAGACTACTTGACAATATAAAAAATCTGCCTTTAGATCATGCAATGTTTTTGGCAGTTTCACAATTAAGATCAATTCAAGTATCACCCTACACATGCAATTCTAGAGTAAAAGCAGCGGAAAGTAAATTGCACATGTAAAAGAGAGGTGGAGAAGATCAAACGCAGTTTGGTGACACGAAGATTTTTGTCGTGGTTCCGATAGGTGGTGCTATCGTACATCCACGTTGATGGAGACTTCAACCCACGGAGGGTAACGGCTGCGCGAGTCCACGGAGGGCTCCACCCACGAAGGGTCCACGAAGAAGCAACCTTGTCTATTCCATCATGGCCTACGCCCACGGAGGACTAGCCTTACTCGGGGTAGATCTTCACGAAGTAGGCGATCTCCTTGCCCTTACAAACTTCTTGGTTCAACTCCACATCTCAAAGACGGAGGCTCCCAAGCGACACCTAACCAATCTAGGAGGCACCACCCCCCAAAAGGTAATAGACGGTGTTGATCATGATGAACTCCTTGCTCTTGTGCTTCAAATGATAATCTCCCCAACACTCAACTCTCCTCACTGATATGGCTGTGGTGGAAGAAAGGTTTGAGTGGAAAGCAACTTGGGAAGGCTAGAAATCAAGTTTCATATGGTAGGAATGGAATGACTTGATTTCAACACAAGGGTAGGTGGTTCACTTCTCAGAAAGTGTATGGTAGAAGTGGTTGTACTTTCTGATGGCTCTCCTCACGAATGAAGAGGGGGTGGAGGGGTATATATAGCCTCCACACAAAATCCAACCGTTACACACACATTTGACCAATCTCGGTGAGACCGAAGTGAAAACTCGGTCAGACCGAAAGTTCAAATATAGTGAACGTTGGGATTTTCGGTGGGACCGAAAATACCATCTCGGTGGGACCGAAAGTGAGTCAAAGGTTAGGGTTTGCCATCTCGGTGTGACCGAAAACAACAACTCGGATATTCCGAAATGCTGTCAATTGGTTACAGAAGGTTGGCAGTCCATTTTCGGTGAGACCGAAACTCAGAATCGGATGGACCGAGAAATTAGGGTTTGGGGAAATAACTGAAGTGGTTCATCTCGGTGGGACTGAGTTTGCAGAATCGGTTTGTCCGAGATTACTTATGAGTGTGTTGAAAAATGAAGAGTGCTGATAGTTGAGGGAGCTAGATCACCAAGCACTTGAGCAACTAGATCATTAACACAACCTCATCCCCTTTTAATAGTATTGGCTTTTCCTATGGACTCAATGTGATCTTTGATCACTAAACCAAAAATAGAGTCTTGAGCTTTTGCCAATGCTTGTCTTAGCATTTTGAGGGGTCCACTTCTTCAGACATTTCCATACCCATATCATCGAACTTTTCTGAAATGATTCTCAAGTGAATATTAGTTCAATGATATATATGTTGTTATTAATTACCAAAACCACCCGGGGATTAGTTGCACTTTCAATCTCCCCCTTTTTGGTAATTGATGACAACATATAGATCAAAGCTTCGACAAAGGATATAATCAAAGAATAATATCGTCGCTTTGAGAAGTATGTGATAAACAAGAGCTCCCCCTAAATTTGTGCATTATTTGAAATTTGCGTTTGAATGCAAATGCACAATCGATTAGGATTATGGGTCACTCTTCCATGTCACATACATCTTGGTGGAGCGCACAAAATGATAAGAATGAGTAACATGCACTCAATCACCAAGACAAGAGTAAATAGCCATACAATAAGGAATAGCATATGATAAGCAATAAGCACACATTAAGGCATAGTATGACTAAGCACTCATTAAGGTAGCATCAAACGTGGTAGCAAGCACACATAAAGTATCAGGAACCAAAAGAAACCAATGTATCTCAACGAAAAACCGGCAAAAGAACGAAAGACGAAAGAGCACTCTCTCTCTCGAAGCCCTATGATCTATAACAATTCCTCCCCCTTTGGCAACAAGTTACCAAAAAGTTCGAAAAGGTATAGAGCTAAACGTCACTGCGGGCTCTACTGGCGGCTCCCGTCTGGGTAGATGTCGGTGTAGAGATAGCTGCATCTGCGAAGACTTCTGCTGAAGTCTGCGGTGGAGGAGTGGATGCTGGAGCTGGAGGAACTGCTGGAGCTGTAGCTGGTGCTGAAGCGGTAGCCCTGGAGTCTGTCACTGGGATAGCTGCAGATCTGGATCCTCTGGGAACCTGAGCAGTCTGGCGATGAGAGTCCTGGACTAGATCATCCTGCATAAGCTCTGCTCTCTCCTGCCTAGTCTCCTCCATGTCTGCCTCAAGCTTGTTGACAGACACCTGAATCTCAGTCAGCTTCACGTCCAGAGCGTGGATCTTGTCCTCGACAATCCTCTCAAGGCTCTCCTGAGATTGCTCAATGCTGGCCAGGCGTTGTTCAATCCTTTGAGTAGCTTCAAGAATTTTTTCTCCAAAGCTCTTTGGCTTAGCTGCTGCTGCTGCTTCTTTGTCAGCTTTAGCCTTCTTTGCAGCTTCGATTTTGGCTTGTCCTTCAACTGAGGTAGGATCCTCTTCATCCATCACAACTACGTTGTCCTCATGCTCTGGCTGTAGTGGCAAGTGCTTCCTATCCAACAAGAATTTGCCCGTGCCAAACTTGGCGTTGATGAGCATCTGTATCTGCGGTGCAAACCCACACGACCTCTTCTGGTGAGCTGCAGTCCTCTTAATGGTCTCTACCATCAAGTCCATCACCTTAAAAGGTGCCTTCTCATCGAGAATGTGCAGCATGTTGATAGAATAGCCTCGAATCATCCGGTGGTCTCCTGACTTAGGCATCAATGTATGCCTTAGAATAGTGTTAGTGGTGGTCAGACCTGCCTGGAGATAGTACACTGAGCCAAGCTTCCATCCTTCCAAATCAGCAGCTGGGATCTCCTTGTACATATTCTTCATGGAATCATGACTCTTCTTAGGAATCCCATAGACATCAATGTCGTCCTCTCTCTGCACTGGAGCGTTCAGAAGTTCTGCCCATTCTTCAACAGTCGAAGAAAACCTTTGACCTTCAGTCATCCAGGTGATCTTGCCATCAGGATAGAAGTGGGATGTGGCATAGAACTGCATGATCATCTCGTCATTCCAAGCTGTCAGCTCTTGACCCACAAAATCAGCAACTCCACATGCAGTAAAGCTCTCATGCACATGGGGAAAGAAGTCCCGGTGCTCTTCACTGTCAATATACTTCCAGTCAACATACCTGGTGTCAGCAACAATGGGCTTCTTATCCATCAACACGGTCTCATAGAAATCCTGCTGCTCTCTGGTGTGGAATCTGGGGTCCACAGCAGTCCTTCTCCTTACGGCATATGGATCAGACTGTCTCCATAGCCTGAGACCTTTGTCCTTCCTTGCCTTCATGTCCTCAGCTTGAGGATGAGCATCATTGTGGAGTGGCAACTTGGGACGGAGCTTAAGCAACACATGCTCTTCATCTGATTCAGACGGTGGCATCTCACCTTTGTTCTTCTCAGAAGCTGGAATGCTTCTGATTGTTCTCTTGGGCTTGGCTGGAGCTGCCTTGGATGGAGCAGGCTTCTTGGGCTTAGAAGAGGCTTGAGCCCGAATAGCATCACCCATGAACTTAGCTTTCTGAGGAGGAGGCTGGGGTGCTTCTTCTTCTTCTTCTTCTGCAGCATCAACTTGAGGTTCAGCATATACTACCCTCTTCCTTTTGGAAGTCTTCTTCACTTTGCTTGGAGCAGGCTCTTCCAAGTTGAGCTTCTTAGCAACTGCTGACTGCTTCACTTTGCTTGTGCCTTTCCTTGGCTGCTGCCCTTGGTGCTCTTTGGCAACCACATTCCTCTTGGGCTTGGAGGTAACTTCCTCCGCAACAAAGTCAGAGTCCTCATCATCAGAAGTTCTCTTCTTCCTGGTTCTAGTGGCTGCAGGTGGCAAACCACTAGGGGTGCTCCTCTCACCATCATCACTGGAGCTGCTAGCAGGACTTGTATCTGCCTCTGGAATTTCAGCAAACGGTGATTCAGACCTGTTCTGGCTGTCACTGACATCTGACATGGCTGAAAAACCTGTGAAAAGATAAGGTATAGGCAGAGTAGAAGAGTTATCACAACTGCAGAGTTTTTGCAAAAAAAATGAGTTCAAAACTTAGTTTTGAGTTTTCACAGAATGTATTTCGGTCAAACCGATTTCAAGTTTCGGTGTAACCGAAGTACTCAACAGAAACCTACACACCACTTTCGGTCAGACCGAAATGGGTTTCGGTCCTACCGAAAACTTAGGGTTTCACTGAAACTACTTTTCGGTCGTTCCGATTGGCACAACTCGGTTAAACCGAATTACGCAGTGCAATGGCCAGAGGCCAAATCGGTCATTCCGATTTTCAAAATCGGCTTCACCGAGATGCATTCCGTGGAAACCTAAACCTAAGAATTTTCCTCGAAACTAGAAGATCTGAACTATTGTATGGGGAACATATCAAACATGGATTGAATCATGGCAAGCCTATCGTGCAAGAATCGGAAGTGGAGCACGAAAAGGGATCGGGACACACCCTAACTTGGTGGTGTCCCTCTACGGCGGCAACGGTGGAGATGATTACCGTTGACGGCGGCGGAGACCTGCGGCGAGGGCGCACAGGGGACGAAGGCGACGATCCGTAGACCAGGGCGGCGGCAGCAGGGGTCTTGGGGGCGAACGGTTTGAAGAAAGAAATCGCGCGCAGCCCCTCAGGTATATATAACCCCGTGCTGTCGGTGGGACCGAGTTGAAAAACTCGGTGTCACCGAGATGTATAACTGCTGTGCAGTTACGCATATCGGTCAGACCGAGAGTTTGAACTCGGTTTCACCAAGATGAAACCTAGATCAGTCTAAGCGTTTCGGTTGGACCGAGATTGAGAAACCGGTCAGACCGAAATGGACTTAGAAGGTTTTGGAAGTCAGCCTTAGACGAATCGGTGGTTCCGAGTGCTCCTCACTCGGACTGTCCGAAAAAGACTTGTTCAAAGTTGTGATATGAGCATGAATAGAATTTGAGACAAGAAAGCATAGATAGCTAGGGAAGGTGCTTAGGCATTCTTGTCCATCCATTTGGCCAGAAAGAGAAACCAAAACAATCAAAACAACAAATGGATGTCCTTGAATGGATAAAATCATGCATTCAACATGCTCACAGAATAAGATAGCAACTGAAATATGTGTCAAACATGCACAACCAATCACTCTAGCTACTAGCACACAATTTGTCGATGACTAGGTCATCTATATATGAGTATATTGACTTAGGAGCCAAATGAGAACATTTGATCATAGGTCATACTCATCGTTTAAGCACAAGTGGGGTTACCACTTTTACATAAAGCATTTATGTGTTCACATCATTTGAAGATGCTTTAGCTCAATTTTTAGAGCAAAGCTCCCCCTAGATGTGAGAACCCCTTTTAAAGGGTCAAACTAACCTTGGGTTGTCGTAGAAGACTTCATGTAGATGTTGAAGATGTGGATGCTCAATGTTGATGTAGATCATCAAGAGTTGGGAGCAATCCTTTGGATTAGGGCACTTTCAATACCTACATGGGTTAGTCCCACAAGGAACAAACAAGAATATCCATAGACATAGAGTGAAGTTCACAAAAGATGATGTCCATGAAAGCAATGATTACCTTGTCCCTTGACTTACCAACAAGAGGGTTTGTGACTCCATGAACAAGTGCATGATGTGGAAGTTGATTGCACAAGTTATCGCCAAAATGAATATGAGTGAAGTTTGTTGGCGGAGTCACCCTCAAGAACCTACTAGTTCTTCTTCTTTGGGATCCACATCATCTTGATGGGAATCCTTGGTGTTGTAGTTGAGCTTGTCGAAGTAGAACTTGATGTGTCCTTGGGAACCCACTTGACCATGGCTTGAGGTGCTTCAATGAATGCATCAATCTCCTCTTGAAGCTTGTCCTTGGCCTTTAGCTTGTGGTCTTGTGGTGGAAGGTCATCTTGAGCTTGTTCCACATTGGAAGAAGTAGGATCATACTTCTCCTTTTGTGAGACAAACTGTGGAGTAGGGTATTGACCTTCTTCCCACTCAACACCTTTGGCGTTGAACTTTCGCTCAAAACCAATCCCTTGATTCTTCCGGTGTCTTCCTTGTTTGCGAACAATCTCCTCAAAGTTCTTGCTTCCGGCAAGACTCTTGTAGACACCTTTCTCTATGATTTCCTTCAATAGGCTATTTTCTTGCTCAAGTGTAACTTGGCTTGAAACATTGTTAGTGGAATCAAGAGAACTACTAGAAGTAACAACATTAGATTTAACATTGTTATTGTTACTACTAGAGAAAGAATTTTTCTTATGCTTGTCATGCTTAGTCTTAATAGGTGGCAAGAAATTAGACAAGAGAAGTCGTTTGGCAAGATATGAAGAACTCTTCTTTCGAAGATCGTCATTGATCGCTTTTAGAAACTCATGTTCTTGCTCTAGAGTGAGCTTCTCGAAGCGTAGCTTCTCATGAGATCTTAGGAGCTCTCTATGATCTTCTTGAGTTGTTTCATGAGCTAACTTAAGAGTGTTTAATTCTTTAGTTAGACGCTCAATCTCCTTCATAGCATTGTCATTCGACTCTTCTCGACTATAAAGACTACTAGCATTTTCATCATTACTAAGCTCACTAGATTTATCATGCAAGAGCTCATCTTCACCAAGTAAGTCATCCTCATCACTATCAAAGTCAATGAACTCAGGGTGTGTTACCTTGGGGCCTTTAGCCATGAAGCATCTTCCAATTCCCTCATTTGGTGAATCAAATAAGTCGTAGGAGTTGGAGTTGGAGGATACGAGTGCAAGTCTGGCAACACCTTCATCTTGACTATAGTCGGAGTCGGAGTGATAGCTTCCATCGGATTGACTGTCAGAGTCGGAGCCGGAGACCCATTCACCAACATGAGCTTGATGTCTTCTTCTTGTGTAGCTCCTTGATGACTTGTCTTTCCTCTCCGAATCCTTGCTTCTCCGAGAAGGTCTTCGTTCATAACGATCATCTCTACTCCTTCTCTCTTTCCGAGGTGACTCATCTCTTGCTCTTCTTCTTGGAGATTCTTCTCTTCTCTTGTGGGGAGCCGTACACTCATTTGAGAAGTGTCCGGGTCTTCCACAGTTGTAGCAGTTTCGATCACGACTAGAAGATCTCTTTCCATCATATGATCTAGACTTTGAGCTTCTTTCTTTGCCTCTATTCTTGTAGAACTTGTTGAAGTTCCTGACCATTAGGCTTATGTCTTCATTGGAAACTAACTTGTCACTTGAGGTAGTAGGAGTATCACTTGTAGCTTTGTAAGCACCACTTGACTTGTTGTGAAGCTCTTCCTTATCCTTAAGTGTCATCTCATGAGCAACAATCCTTCCAATGACTTCAGTTGGCTTGAGAGTCTTGTAGTTTGGCATCATTTGGATCAAAGTGCACACGGTGTCATACTTTCCATCCAAAGCTCTGAGAATCTTCTTAATGATGAATCGGTCGGTCATTTCTTCGCTTCCTAAGCCTGCAATCTCATTTGTGATGAGAGCAAGCCTAGAGTACATTTCAGCGACTCCTTCACCATCCTTCATCTTGAACTTGTCAAGTTGACCTTGAAGAATATCTAGCTTTGATTCCTTCACAGATTCAGTACCTTCGTGCATTTCAACCAAAGTATCCCAAATCTCTTTAGCATTCTCAAGACGGCTGATTTTGTTGAACTCTTCGGGACACAAGGCATTGAATAGAATGTCACAAGCTTGAGCATTGTTTTGCAACATCCGCAACTCTTCGGGTGTAGCTTCGCGATCCGGAACTTTTCCTTCTTCAAAGAAATCACCTTGCATGCCAACACAAATAATGCCCCATGCGGCTGGGTTATGACCAAGAATATGCATTTTCATTTTATGCTTCCAACAAGAAAAATTTGTACCATCAAAGTAAGGACCTCTACGATAATTACCCTCACTAGACGCCATACTCTCCTAGGTTGTGAAACCAAGCTTATGGAGTCCAATGCAATGGAAACCAAGGCAATGGAGACCAAAGCTCTGATACCACTTGTAGGATCGAAAGTAGGTCTAGAGGGGGGGCGATTAGACTACTTGACAATATAAAAAATCTGCCTTTAGATCATGCAATGTTTTTGGCAGTTTCACAATTAAGATCAATTCAAGTATCACCCTACACATGCAATTCTAGAGTATAAGCAGCGGAAAGTAAATTGCACATGTAAAAGAGAGGTGGAGAAGATCAAACGCAGTTTGGTGACACGAAGATTTTTGTCGTGGTTCCGATAGGTGGTGCTATCGTACATCCACGTTGATGGAGACTTCAACCCACGGAGGGTAACGGCTGCGCGAGTCCACGGAGGGCTCCACCCACGAAGGGTCCACGAAGAAGCAACCTTGTCTATTCCATCATGGCCTACGCCCACGGAGGACTAGCCTTACTCGGGGTTGATCTTCACGAAGTAGGCGATCTCCTTGCCCTTACAAACTTCTTGGTTCAACTCCACATCTCAAAGACGGAGGCTCCCAAGCGACACCTAACCAATCTAGGAGGCACCACCCCCCAAAAGGTAATAGACGGTGTTGATGATGATGAACTCCTTGCTCTTGTGCTTCAAATGATAATCTCCCCAACACTCAACTCTCCTCACTGATATGGCTGTGGTGGAAGAAAGGTTTGAGTGGAAAGCAACTTGGGAAGGCTAGAAATCAAGTTTCATATGGTAGGAATGGAATGACTTGATTTCAACACAAGGGTAGGTGGTTCACTTCTCAGAAAGTGTATGGTAGAAGTGGTGGTACTTTCTGATGGCTCTCCTCACGAATGAAGAGGGGGTGGAGGGGTATATATAGCCTCCACACAAAATCCAACCGTTACACACACATTTGACCAATCTCGGTGAGACCGAAGTGAAAACTCGGTCAGACCGAAAGTTCAAATATAGTGAACGTTGGGATTTTCGGTGGGACCGAAAATACCATCTCGGTGGGACCGAAAGTGAGTCAAAGGTTAGGGTTTGCCATCTCGGTGTGACCAAAAACAACAACTCGGATATTCCGAAATGCTGTCAATTGGTTACAGAAGGTTGGCAGTCCATTTTCGGTGAGACCGAAACTCAGAATCGGATGGACCGAGAAATTAGGGTTTGGGGAAATAACTGAAGTGGTTCATCTCGGTGGGACTGAGTTTGCAGAATCGGTTTGTCCGAGATTACTTATGAGTGTGTTGAAAAATGAAGAGTGCTGATAGTTGAGGGAGCTAGATCACCAAGCACTTGAGCAACTAGATCATTAACACAACCTCATCCCCTTTTAATAGTATTGGCTTTTCCTATGGACTCAATGTGATCTTTGATCACTAAACCAAAAATAGAGTCTTGAGCTTTTGCCAATGCTTGTCTTAGCATTTTGAGGGGTCCACTTCTTCAGACATTTCCATACCCATATCATCGAACTTTTCTGAAATGATTCTCAAGTGAATATTAGTTCAATGATATATATGTTGTTATTAATTACCAAAACCACCCGGGGATTAGTTGCACTTTCAGTTTTATACGGAGCAGGAAGGTCTCCAGCGAGCACGTGGTCGACCCTGCCGCGGGAAGCTGCTACTGCCCGTGCACAAGTTGGGGTACTAAGGTACTCCTACCTTAGTACACCGACAGCCGAATTAGCCATTGGATGTCCAAGCTTCAAAGAAGATGGGTCTCCCTTCGTTCCTGAGGATTTCACGCAAATAGTAAGGGAAATGTGTCCTTTGGCCAGCCGATTAGCTGAGGAAACTGACCTTTCCAAATATCATGCGGTTTACGATGTTGATAATGCCAAAGTGAAGCCGCCGGTTCATGAAGTCGTAAATCTTATCCCGCCAACCGTAAGCATACCTTCGCCCCTGATATTGACCCGTCGACTCTTATAGATGATGAAGTTGTTTTCAAGGCTTTGACTGGGATCAATTGGTCCACCTCTGACTTCCAGCCAACGGGTGACGAAGAGGAAGAAGAACCGGTGGGAGATAAATCGGAATCATCATCACGCCAAGGCTAGGATAGTCGATCATAGAGCCAGCTTACCCTTCTTATCATTTAATAATGTGCCAAAAACAATTATTCCTTTGGGCCAGATGACGCCTTGTAATAGGCTAGTTGGAAACAATGTCCTATCATGCCATCGTGCATGTTTTGTTTCCACTTTAAATTGTTGGTCTGTGATAAAAGATCTACTGTGTATGCTTATAATTCAGCTTATGCCGATGATATGCCTCACAATTCCTGTGCATAAGCACATAATATTTGCCCTGGCGGTTTACCCCAGGGCGGGTCATAATATCGCATATATAAATTGCTGGTGACTGTATAGTCCATAACCAGGGTGGTTTATCAAAACCTCATATCTTCATATGAAAAAAAATCATACCTGTGAAATTTCGTTCAGGCTGCCGCTATACCATATGCAGTAGATAAGGGCAATAACCCCAAAAAGGCCTCAGAGCATAAACTCCAAGTGCATAATCATATCATCCTGGTTACATTTTGTCTAAAGCCAGACTGGGTTATTAAACTCCGGATATGCTCAAATATGAGCCATAATGATAAAGGCTACATGGCCTGAATCTTTTCCCCTTTAACCATACTTTAATATGGCAAAAATCAAAGCAATGTATCAAATAAAACCAGAAAAACCAAGGCTGCCAGGCCTAAATATCAAGTGCTTTCAAAGGGCCGCACAGCCACTGAGTTAATCCTTCATTCAAACCTTGTAAGACGGGCCTCACATGACCAATCATTGTTTTAACCTTGACAAGTTCAGGGTCTTTTTAAGATTGGCTATCAAGAGTATGGCGGGTCATTCCAGGATTACCTGGTCGAAGTGGCAGGCGTACAAAGGCAGGATAACCTGGATTTTTTGGTGAATACACCTGGCGTCCAAGCCGATCAAGAGGGTAATTAAGGCTATTTTCAGTGAACATGAAGCCCCCAAGTGATCTTTACAGCCCAGCCTATAAGCCGGATCAAAGGGTAGTCATAGCTATGCACAGTGAGCAGGAAGCCACCATGTATTTTGTAACTAATAAAGACTCGGATACTCACAAATGAAACGACAGAGGCCCCGAATTATCAGGGATGCCGACTTTATTGTATTAATCATAGTATATATATTGATTGAAATATGTACATCACAAGAGCCAGTGGCTCAGGTGTAATAAGGTCAAAGATGTGCAATGTTCCACAGCCGACGGGTCTCCAACTCCGATGTGCGTGAGTCCTTATTGTCTCGAACATTGATGAGGTAGTATGATCCGTTATGCAAATTCTTGCTGACCACAAAAGGTCCTTCCCAAGGTGGGGATAGCTTGTGCATATCAGTTTGATCCTGAATGAGCCGGAGCACCAAGTCACCTTCTTGAAAGGTGCGAGTTTTGACGAGGCGACTATGATAATGACGCAGGTCTTGCTGATAGATTGCCGATCAAGCCGCCGCATGGTCACACTCTTCGTCCAGGAGATCAAGGTCATCCCGACGTGCTTGTTCATTAACAGCTTCAACATAAGCCGTCACGCTAGGAGAATCGTGACATATATCACTGGGGAGAACCGCCTCTGCTCCGTAAACCATGAAGAAAGGCGTGTAACCCGTGGATCTGTTAGGGGTAGTGTTAATTCGCCATAGTACTAAAGGTAGCTCCTCAACCCAACAACCAGGCGTCCTCTACAAAGGGACCATAAGCCGTGGCTTGATGCCTCTTAAGATCTCTTGATTCCCCCTTTCAGCTTGCCATTAGATTGGGGGTGAGCCACAGATGAACATCGAGACGAATATGCTCTTGTTGACAAAACTCTTTCATATCACCCTTAGACAGATTAGTACCATTATCAGTGATGATACTATGAGGGCATCCAAAGCGAAAGATCACCTTTTTAATTAATTGAACCGCCGTCGCTGCATCACGTTTGCTGACTGGCTCAGCCTCAATCCACTTTGTAAATTTGTCAACTGCCACCAAGAGGTGAGTCTTTTTGTCCTTGGACCTCTTAAAAGGCCCAACCATATCCAGCCCCTAGACCGCAAACGGCCAAGTAACTGGAATCATCCTGAATTCTTGAGCCGGCACATGAGATCGCTTGGATTTTTTTGACAAGCGTCACATTTGTGTTGGGGAACGTAGTATTTCAAAAAAAATACCTATGATAACGCAAGATCTACCTAGGAGAAGCATAGCAACGAGCGGGAAGAGTGTTGACCAAAAGCGGAAGCATTTAATAACGATGTTGATGTAGTCGAACGTCTTCGCGATCCAACCGATCCACGCACCGAACGTACGTCACCTCCGCATTCAGCACACGTTCAGCTCGATGACGTCCCACATACTCTTGATCCAGTTGAGTGTCACGGGAGAGTTTCATCAGCACAATGGCGTGGTGACGGTGATGATGAAGTTACCGGCGCAGGGCTTCGCCTAAGCACTGCAACGATATGACCGAGGTGTGTAACTATGGAGGGGGGTGATAACCCACAAGTGTAGGGGATCAGTTGTAGCCTCTTTCGATAAGTAAGAGTGTCGAACCCAACGAGGAGCTAAAGGCAAAACAAATATTCCCTCAAGTTCTATCGACCACCGATACAACTCTACGCACGCTTAACGTTTACTTTACCTAGAACTAGTATGAAACTAGAAGTAGTTTGTAGTTTTTGTGGGATAGGTTTGCAAGAATATAAAGAACACGTAAATAAAAAGTAGGGGCTGTTAAGATAAAGAAACAACTAAATTAGTTTTAGTAGAGAGCTTTTTGTCACGAGAAAGTTCTTTGTCCGTAGGCAATCGATAACTAGACCGGTAATCACTATTGCAATCTTATTTGAGGGAGAGGCATAAGCTAACATACTTTCTCTTCTTGGATCATATGCACTTATGATTGGAACTCTAGGAAGCATCCGCAACTACTAAAGATCATTAAGGTAAAACCCAACCATAGCATTAAAGTATCAAGTCCTCTTATTCCCATACGCAAACAACCTACTTACTCGGGTTTGTGCTTCTGTCACTCACGCCACCCACCACAAGCAAATCATGAACATATTGCCAACCCTACAACGGGGATCCATCACGCTTGCGCGACACGGAGAGCACCGTAGGACAGTACCAATAATAAAACATGTAACTCAAACCAATCACGATCATCAATTAACCCATAGGACAAAACGGATCTACTCAAACATCATAGGATAGCCATACATCATTGAGAAATAATATATAGCGTTGAGCACTAAGTAGATATTATAGCGGGTAGAAGAGGGGTTACACCGCTACATAGAGGGGGGAAGAGTTGGTGATGACGGCAGTGAAGTTGTTGGTGTAGATTGCGGTGATGATGATGGCCCAAGCGGCACTCCGGTGCCACTGGAAGCGAGGGGGAGAGAGCCCCTCTCCTTCCTCTTCTTCCTTGACCTTCTCCCTAGATGGAAGAAGGGTTTCCCCTCTGGTCCATGGTCTCCATGGTGTTGGAGGGGCGAGATCCCCTCCGAGATTGGATCTGTCTCTCTGTCTCTCTCTGTTTCCGTGTTTTTCGATTCTGGCCCTTCACCGTTTCTTAAATTCCCGGAGATCCGTAACTCCGATTGGGCTGATTTTTGGACACGATTTTTATCCGGATATTAGCTTTCTTGCGGCGAAAGAAGGGCATCAACCACCTTACGGAGTGGCCACGAGGGCTCAGGGAGTGCCTGCCCCTCTGGGCGCGGCCCTCATCCTCGTGGGCCACTCGGGCATCGTCTCACGTTGGTTCTGCTTCCCAAAATTTACATATATTCCAAAAAAAATCTCCGTCCATTTTTATCCTGTTTGGACTCTGTTTGATATGGATATTCCTGCGAATCAAAAAACATGCAATAAACAGGAACTGGCACTGGGCACTAGATCAATATGTTAGTCCCAAAAAATAGTATAAAAAGTTGCCAAAAGTATACGAAAGTTGTAGAATATTGGCATGGAACAATCAAAAATTGTAGATACGACGGAGACGTATCAGCATCCCCAAGCTTAATTCTTGCTCGTCCTCGAGTAGGTAAACGATAAAAGATAATTTTTTATGTGGAATACTACCTAGCATAATCTTGATCATGTAATCTAATCATGGCATGAATATTAAGACACGAGTGATTCAAAGCAATAGTCTATCATTTGACATTAAGACAATAATACTTCAAGCATACTAATAAAGCAATCATGTCTTATCAAAATAACATGGCCAAAGAAAGTTATCCCTACAAAATCATATGGTCTGGCTATGCTCCATCTTCACCACACAAAATGTTTAAATCATGCACAACCCCGGTTTTAGCCAAGCAATTGTTTCATACTTTAGTATTCTCAAACTTTTTTAACTTTCACGCAATACATGAGCATGAGCCATGGACATAGCACTATGGGTGGAATAGAAGGTGGTGATAGACAAAAGGAGGGAGAAAGTCTCACATCAACTAGGCAAATCAATGGACTATGGAGATGTCCATCAATCGATATCAATGTGAGTGAGTAGGGATTGCCATGTAACGGATGCACTAGAGCTATAAGTGTATGAAAGCTCAAAAGAAAACTAGTGGGTGTGCATCCAACTTTCTTGCTCATGAAGACCTAGGGCATTTTAGGAAGCCCATCGTTGGAATTTACAAGCCAAGTTCTATAATGAAAATTCTCACTAGTATATGAAAGTGACAAAACAAGAGACTCTCTATCATGAAGAACATGGTGATATGATGAAGCACAAGCGTGGTAAAAGGATAGTAACATTGTCCCTTCTCTCTTTTTCTCTCTTTTTTGGAGGGGCTTTTCCTTCTTTCTTTTTTAGCCCCCCTCTTTTTTTGGGCCATCTTTTTTTATTTGGCATTTCTCATTTTTTTTTTGGTTCCCTCACATGGGACAATGCTCTAATAATGAAGATCATCACACTTTTATTTACTTACAATCAAAGATTACAACTCGAAGCTAGAACAAAATATGACTCTATGTGAATGCCTCCGGCGGTGTACCGGGATGTGCAATGATCTAGCGAAGCAATGACATCAAAAAACAGACAAACCATGGAAACATCATGCTAGCTATCTTACGATCATGCAAGGCAATATGACAATGATAGTGCGTGTCATAATAAACGGAACGGTGGAGTTATATGGCAATATATCTCGGAATGACTATGGAAATGCCATGATAGGTAGGTATGGTGGTTGTTTTGAGGAAGGTATATGGTGGGTGTATGGTACCGGCGAAAGTTGCACCGTACAAGACAGGCAAGCAAAGGTGCATGGGTGATACTCCTCCAACGTATCTATAATTTTTTATTGTTCAATGCTATTATATTATCCTTCTAGGATGTTTTATCAGATTTTATATACACTTTTATATTATTTTTGGGACTAACCAATTAACCCAGAGCCCAGTGCCAGTTTATGTTTTTCTCCTTTTTTAGGGTTTTGCAGAAAAGGAATATCAAACAGAGCCCAATTGACCTGAAATTTAACGGAGGAAGTTTTTGGACCTAAAGAAGCCCCGGAAGTGCCGAAGGGGGACTAGAGGACCCACGGGCTGCCCACGAGGGTGGGGGGCGCGCCCCCTTCCTCGTGGATAGCCCGTAGCCCCCCTTTGCTTGGCCCCGACTCCAACACCTCCTATATATACTGAAACCTCCGGAAATTAACCTAGATCGGGAGTTCCGCCGCCGAAATCCTGTGTAGCCACCAAAAACCAATCTAGACCCCGTTCCGGCACCCTGCCGGAGGGGGGAACCCTCACTGGTGGCCATCTTCATCATCCAGGCGCCCTCCATGACGAGGAGGGAGTAGTCCACCCTCGGGGCTGAGGGTATGTACCATTAGCTATGTGTTTGTTCTCTCTCTCTCTCTCTCTCGTGTTCTTGAGATGGCACGATCTTGATGTATCGCGAGCTTTGTTATTCTAGTTGGATCTTATGATGCTTCTCCCCCTCTACTCTCTTGCAACGGATTGAGTTTTCCCTTTGAAGTTATCTTATCGGATTGAGTCTTTAAGGATTTGAGAACACTTGATGTATGTCTTGCACGTGTTTATCTGTGGTGACAATGGGATATCATGTGATCTACTTGATGTATGTTTTGGTGATCAACTTGCGGGTTCCGTGACCTTGGGAATCTATGCATAGGGGTTGGCACACGTTTTCGTCTTGACTTTCCGGTAGAAACTTTGGGGCACTCTTTGAAGTACTTTGTGTTGGTTGAATAGATGAATCTGAGATTGCGTGATGCATATCGTACAATCATGCCCACGGATACTTGAGGTGACAATGGAGTATCTAGGTGACATTAGGGTTTTGATTGATTTGTGTCTTAAGGTGTTATTCTAGTACAAACACTATGATTGATTGAACGTTACTACGGACTCTTGAATAGATCGATCAGAAAGAATAACTTTGAGGTGGTTTCGTACCCTACCATAATCTCTTCGTTTGTTCTCCGCTATTAGTGACTTTGGAGTGACTCTTTGTTGCATGTTGAGGGCTAGTAATATGATCCAATTATTTTATCCTTCTTGAGAGAACTTGCACTAGTGAAAGTATGAACCCTAGGCCTTGTTTCCTATCATTGCAACACCGTTTATGCTCACTTTTACCTTTAGTTACCTTGCTGTTTTTATATTTCCCTATTACAAAAACCTATATCTACCATCCATATTGCACTTGTATCACCATTTCTTCGCCGAACTAGTGCACCTATACAATTTACCATTGTATTGGGTGTGTTGGGGACACAAGAGACTCTTTGTTATTTGCTTGGAGGGTTGTTTGAGAGACACCATCTTCATCCTACGCCTCCCACGGATTGATAAACCTTAGGTCATCCACTTGAGGGAAATTTGCTACTGTCCTACAAACCTTTGCACTTGGAGGCCCAACAACGTCTACAAGAAGAAGGTTGCGTAGTAGACATCAAAGGGTGAGAGTGCGTATAATCCATGGACTCAACATTAGTCATAAAGAACTCACATACTTATTGCAAAAAATTATTAGCCATCAAAACAAAGTACTACACGCATGCTCCTAGGGGAAGGGTTGGTAGGAATTAACCATCGCGCGATCCCAACCTCCACACAAAGGATGACAATCAAAAAATAAATCATGCTCCGACTTCGTCACATAACGGTTCACCTTACGTGCATGCTTCAGGAATCACAAACCTCAACACAAGTATTTCTACAATCCACAACTACCCACTAGCATGACTCTAATATCACCATCTTTATATCGCAAAACTATTGCAAGGAATCAAACATATCATATTCAGCGATCTACAAGTTTATGTAGGATTTTATGACTAACCATGTGAATGACCAATTCCTGACAACTCTCTAAATAGATATAAGTGAAGCAAGAGAGAGTTTTAATTCTTTCTACAAAAGATATGCCCACGCTATAACAAATATAAGTGAAGCAAAAGAGCATTCTACAAATGGCGGTTTTCTATGTCAGGAGAAACAGGCAATCCAAACTTCAAATGATATAAGTGAAGCAAATGAAGCATTCTATAAATCAACCAAGGACTATCTCAAACCAGCATGGTGCATTTATTAAAAGAAAAAGAAAAAGCACACGACGCTCCAAGAGTTTACGCGTATCATGTGAACCAAACGAATCCGAAAACATACCGATACTTGTTGAAGAAAGATGGGATGCCTTCCGAGGCAAACCCAAGCTTAGACGCTTGAGTCTCCTTGAATATTTACTTGGGGTGCCTTGGGCATCCCCAAGCTTGAGCTCTTGCCTCTCCTGCTTCTCCTCGCATCAAGACCTCCTCGATCTTCGAACACTTCATCCACACAAAACTTAACCGAACTTTTAGTGGCGGGGTTAGTGCATATGATCAATAAAATCCCATCATGTACTGCTCTAACATTATTGTATAATTATGAAGTAACATTACCTACTGTATGCTATCACAATTCTATGGCCCCAAGTCAAGGAGGCATCAACAAGAATTCAAACATATGCAAATAATGAAGCAATAACAACAATCTGTGAAAACAGGATAGTCTGTAGTAATCTGAACATTAACCATACTTCTGTAACCCTAAAAATTATGGAAAAGTTAGGAAAAATAAACAATTGTATAGCTAGACTTTGCAAAAAGTTTCAGATCCTTTCGATGTTCCAGTAAAAATGTAAAATCGCGCACTACAGCCAAAGTTTCTGTTTTTGCACCGCACAAACCAACAAGCAGTTTAATCGTCCTAAAGGAAACTCTTGGCACATTATTTTTATAATACAATGGAATTTAACATGGGGATAATTATTTTTGTTGAAAAGTTTCTGTAATTCAAGATTCGCAAAGTTTCCATGGGCATGAACAAAGTTCAAGGACCTCCCCCATTTCAACAGTGCTCGTCCTTCTTACTTTCACTTTTCTTTTTGAAAAAGTTTTAGGCTCCCCGCTTTATTTATTTTTGTTTTTAAACTTTATAAAAGCACACAACAGAAATAAATGACTCTCTAAAACTTCCTGGTTGTCTCCCTGTCAGCGCTTTCTTTAAAGCCATTAAGCTAGGCATAAAGTGCTCAAGTAATGGATCCACCCGGATCCCAAGGTATATCAAAGCCAATTTTAATTAGCAATGATTTGGCATTTAGTAGTGAGCACAAAGTGATATGTGTCATGCAAAAATGAAGTCTAACTCTCTTCCTATGCATAGGCATGTCATACAAGAACAATTCATGCACATCAAGTAAAGGCCAATGCATAGTATAAGTAGTTTCTTGCAATTTTATCGTGTTGGAAACATAGAGAGGCGGAGATGTAGTTCCTCTCTCAAAATAATTGCAAGTAGGAGCAGCAAGCACATGCATATTATACTCATCAAAATCATCATGTGTTATGGAAAAAGGCAACCCATCAATATAATCCTTAATAAGTGCAAACTTCTCCGACATAGTGTAGTTTGGAGAATTCAAAAAGATAATAGGACTACCATGTGTGGGTGCAATAGCAACTATCTCATGTTTAACATAAGGAACTATAGCAAGTTCATCTCCATAAGCATAATTCATATTGGCATCTTGGCCACAAGCATAGCAAGCATCATCAAAAAGGGATATTTCAAAAGAATCAATGGGATCATAGCAATCATCCTTCGGTAAGCACAAAGGGAAATTAAACAATGTATGAGTTGAAGAGTTACTCTCATTAGAAGGTGGGCACGGGTAACTAATCCGCTCTTCCTCCTTTTGTTCTTCGCTCTCCTCGTCATCTTTTTCATCTAATGAGCTCACAGTGTCATCAATTTCCTCTTACATAGACTCCTGCAAAATATTAGTCTCTTCTTGGACAGCGGAGGAGTCCTCAATATATGGTTTAACATAGGCATTGGAAGCATAATTATCATAACAATATTTAAATATGGCAAAATGTTCAGATTTGTAAAGAGTAGCATCATACTTTTCAATCAAAGAAGCAATTTCATAAGCACCCTTAAAAGCAACAAATTCTTCAATTTGTTGAACATCATAGTAACTATAATCACCCTTAGCATACGAAGATACGATTCCATTATCACTAAACTCACATTGGTAGGGAAGGTATTTCGTAGGGTCTTCAGAACAACAGGTAAAATCATAAATTTCACATAAATTCCAAGTGTAGCATTGCAAACAATGAATTTGATCCAGTAAAAGTTCCCCCTTTTCAAATATGCGGTGTCGCACATAACAAGCATGCTCATCTAAAGATTTTCCCTCAACTAAGCTCGTTCGGGTTTCAGCCCGAGCACATAGGGATCGAAGATGATCCAAGTAATAAGCTTCAGTAGTGTCATAGATTTTGAGTGGTTCTTCAACCATTGGTTTAGTAGGTACCACTAATTTTTTTTGGTATTTTGCGTTTCCTACCCATAACTAAAGATAGAGAACAACTTAGAACAGCAAATAAAATCTACTTAGTGATAAAGCAAACAAGCACACACGAGAATATTCACCCCACGCCATTGCTCCCCGGCAACGGTGCCAGAAAAAGGTCTTGATAACCCACAAGTGTAGGGGATCAGTTGTAGCCTCATTCGATAAGTAAGAGTGTCGGACCCAACAAGGAGCTAAAGGCAGAACAAATATTCCCTCAAGTTCTATCGACCACCGATACAACTCTACGCATGCTTGATGTTTACTTTACGTAGAACAATTATCAAACTAGAAGTAGTGTGTATTTTTTGTTGTATAGGTTTGCAAGAATATAAAGAACACGTAAATAAAAAGTAGGGGCTGTTAAGATAAAGACACAACTAAATTAGTTTTAGTAGGGAGCTATTTGTCATGAGAAAGTTATTTCTCCCTAGGCAATCGATAACTAGACCGGTAATCACTATTGCAATCTTATTTGAGGGAGAGGCATAAACTAACATACTTTCTCTTCTTGGATCATATGCACTTATGATTGGAACTCTAGCAAGCATCCGCAACTACTAAAGATCATTAAGGTAAAACCCAACCATAGCATTAAAGTATCAAGTCCTATTATTCCCGTACGCAAACAACCTACTTACTCGGGTCTGTGCTTCTGTCACTCACGCCACCCACCATAAGCAAATCATGAACATATTGCCAACCCTACAGCGGGGATCCCTCACGCTTGCGCGACACGGAGAGCACCGTAGGATGGCACCAATAATAAAACATGCAACTCAAACCAATCACGATCATCAATTAATCCATAGGACAAAACGGATCTACTCAAACATCATAGGATAGTCATACATCATTAGGAAATAATATATAGCGTTGAGCACCATGGTTAAGTAGAGATTACAGCAGGTAGAAGAGGGGTTACACCGCTGCATAGAGGGGGGAAGAGTTGGTGATGACGGTGGTGAAGTTGTTGGTGTAGATTGCGGTGACGATGATGGCCCCGGCGGCACTCCGGTGCCACCGATAGCAAGAGGGAGAGAGCCCCCTCCTTCTTCTTCTTCCTTGACCTTCTCCCTAGATGGGAGAAGGATTTCCCCCTCTGGTCCATGGTCTCCATGGCATGGGAGGGGCGAGAGCCCCTCCGAGATTGGATCTGTCTCCCTGTCTCTCTCTGTTTCTGCGTTTTTTAATTCTGGCCCTTCACCGTTTCCAAAATTCCCGAAGATCCGTAACTCCGATTGGGCTGATTTTTGGAAACGATTTTTATCCGGATATTAGCTTTCTTGCGGCGAAATAAGGGCATCAACCGCCTTACGGAGTGGCCACGAGGGCCCAGGGTGCGCCCCTCACCCTCGTGGGCCACTCGGGCATCGTCTCACGTTGGTTCCGCTTCCCAAAATTCACATATATTCCAAAAAAATCTCCATCTGTTTTTATCCCGTTTGGACTCCGTTTGATATGGATATTCTGCGGAAAAAAACATGCAACAAACAGGAACTGGCACTAGGCACTGGATCAATATGTTAGTCCCAAAAAATAGTATAAAAAGTTCCCAAAAATGTATGAAAGTTGTAGAATATTGGAATGGAACAATCAAAAATTATAGATACGACGGAGACGTATCAGGGGGCATCGCACACGGCTGGCAAATCAACTTGTGTGTTCTAGGGTGCCCCCTGCCCCCGTATATAAAGGAGCAAGGCGAGGCCGGCCGGCCCCTATGGTGCGCCCCAAGAGATGGGTTTCTACTAGGAATAGGATTATTCCTAGTAGGAATACACCAAGAGGGAGAGGGGGAAGGAATGAGAGGCAGAAGGAGAAGGAAAGGGGGGCGCCGCCCCGCCTTCCTAGTCCAATTCAGACTCAAGGGGGAGGGGGCGTGCGGCCTGCCCTCGCCGCCCCCCTCTCTCTCCACTAAGGCCCATGTGGCCCATTATTTCCCCCGGGGGGTTCCGATAACCCTCCCACACTCCGGTTTTATCCGAAACTTCTCAAGAACACTTCCGGTGTCCGAATATAGTCTTCCTATATATCAATATTTATGTCTTGACCATTTCGAGACTCCTCGTCATGTCCATGATCACATTCGGGACTCCGAACTACCTTCGGTGCATCAAAACACATAAACTCATAATACCGATCGTCATCGAACGTTAAGCGTGCGGACCCTACGGGTTCGAGAACTATGTAGACAGGACCGAGACTCATCTTCGGTCAATAAACAATAGCGGAACATGGATGCTCATATTGGTTCCTACATATTTACGAAGGTCTTTATCGGTCAAACCGCATAACAACATACATTGTTCCCTTTGTCATCTGTATGTTACTTGCCCGAGATTCGATTGTCGTTATCATCATACCTAGTTCAATCTCGTCACCGGCAAGTCTCTTTACTCTTTCCGTAATACATCATCTCGTGACTAACTCATTAGTCGTTTGCTTCCAAGGCTTATTACAATGTGTATTACTGAGAGGGCCCAGAGATACCTCTCCGACACTCGTAGTGACAAATCCTATTCTCGATCTATGCCAACACAACAAACACCTTCGGGGACACCTTTAGAGCATCTTTATAATCACCCAGTTACATTGTGACCTTTGGTAGCACACAAGGTGTTCCTCTGGTATTCGGGAGGGGCATAATCTCATAGTCAGAAGAACATGTATAAGTCATGAAGAAAGCAATAGCAGAAAAACTTCAACGATCAAGTTGGTAAGCTAACAGATGGGTCTAGTCCATCACATCATTCTCCTAATGATGTGATCCCGTTGATCAAATGACAACTCATGTCTATGGTTAGGAAACATAACCATCTTTGATTAACGAGCTAGTCTAGTAGAGGCATACTAGAGACACTCCATTTCGTCTATGTATTCACACATGTATGAACTTTCCGGTTAATACAATTCTAGCATGAATAAAAGACATTTATCATGATGTATAAGGAAATATAAATAAAAAATTTATGATTGCCTCGAGGGCATATTTCCTTTAGTCTCCCACTTGCACTAGAGTCAATAATCTAGATTACATAGTAATGATTCTAACACCCATGGAGTCTTGGTGCTGATCATGTTTTGCTCATGGTAGAGGCTTAGTCAATGGGTCTGCGACATTCAGATCCGTATGTATCCTGCAAATTTCTATGTCTCCCTCCTTCACTTGATCGCGGATGGAATTGAAGCGTCTCTTGATGTGCTTGGTTCTCTTGTGAAACCTGGATTCCTTCGCCAAGGTTATTGCTCCAGTGTTGTCACAAAAGATTTTCATTGGACCCGAGGCACTAGGTATTACACCTAGATCGGATATGAACTCCTTCATCCAGACTCCTTCATTTGCTGCTTCCGAAGCAGCTATGTACTCCGCTTCACACGTAGATCCCGCCAAGACGCTCTGCTTGGAACTGCACCAACTGATAGCTCCACCGTTCAACAAAAATACATATCCGGTTTGTGACTTAGAGTCATCCAGATCAGTGTCAAAGCTTGAAACGATGTAACCATTTACGACGAGCTCTTTGTCACCTCCATAAACGAGAAACATATCCTTTATCCTTTTCATGTACTTCAGGATGTTCTTAACCGCCATCCAATGATCCATTCCTGGATTAGTTTGGTACCTCCCTGCTAAACTTATAGCAAGGCACACATCAGGTCTGGTACACAGCATTGCATACATGATAGATCCTATGGCTGAGGCCTAGGGACTGACTTTCATTTTCTCTCTATCTTTTGAAGTGGCCGGGCATTGAGTCTTACTCAACTTCACACCTTGTAACACAGGTAAGAACCCTTTCTTTGACTGATCTATTTTGAACTTCTTCAAAAAATTATCAAGGTATGTGCTTTGTGAAAGTCCAATTAAGCGTCTTGATCTATCTCTATAGATCTTCATGCCCAATATATAAGCAGCTTCACCGAGGTCTTTCATTGAAAAATTCTTATTCAAGTATCCTTTTATGGCATCCAGAAATTCTATATCATTTCCAATTAACAATATGCCATCCACATATAATATGAGAAATGCTACAGAGCTCCCAACACTCACTTTCTTATAAATACAGGCTTCTCCAAAAGTTTGTATAAAACCATATGCTTTGATCACCTCATCAAAGCGTATATTCCAACTCCGAGATGCTTGCACCAGTCCATAGATGGATCGCTGGAGCTTGCACACTTTGTTAGCACCTTTAAGATCGACAAAACCTTCTGGTTGCATCATATACAATTCCTCTTTGAGGTATCCATTAAGGAATGCAGTTTTGACATCCATTTGCCAGATTTCATAATCATAAAATGTGGCAATTGCTAACATGATTCGGACAGACTTAAGCATCGCTACGGGTGAGAAATTCTCATCGTGGTCAACTCCTTGAACTTGTCGAAAACCTTTCGCAACAAGTCGAGCTTTGTAGACAGTAACATTACCATCAGCGACAGTCTTCCTCTTAAAGATCCATTTAGTTTCAATGGTCTGTCGGTCATCGGGCAAGTCAACCAAAGTCCACACTTTGTTCTCATACATGGATCTCATCTCAGATTTCATGGCCTCAAGCCATTTTGCGGAATCTGGGCTCATCCTCGCTTCCTCATAGTTCGTAGGTTCATCATGGTCTAGTAACATGACTTCCAGAACCGGGTTACCGTACCACTCTGGCGCGAAACGCTCTCTAGTTGACCTACGAGGTTCGGTAGTAACTTGATCTGAAGTTTCATGATCATCATCATTAGCTTCCTCACTGATTGGTGTAGGAATCACTGGAACTAGTTTCTGTGATGTACTACTTTCCAATTCAGGAGAAGGTACAATTACCTCATCAAGTTCCACTTTCCTCCCACTCACTTCTTTCAAGAGAAACTCCTTCTCTAGAAAGGATCCATTCTTAGCAACGAATATCTTGCCTTCAGATCTGTGATAGAAGGTGTACCCAACAGTTTCCTTTGGGTATCCTATGAAGACACATTTCTCCGACTTGGGTTCGAGCTTATCAGGTTGAAGCTTTTTCACATAAGCATCGCAACCCCAAACTTTAAGAAACGACAACTTGGGTGTCTTTCCAAACCACAGTTCATAAGGTGTCATCTCAACAGATTTAGATGCTGCCCTATTTAACGTGAAGGCAACTGTTTCTAAAGAATAACCCCAAAATGATAGTGGTAAATCGGTAAGAGACATCATAGATCGCACCATATCTAATAAAGTATGGTTACGACATTCGGATACACCATTACGCTGTGGTGTTCCGGGTGGCGTGAGTTGTGAAATTATTCCACATTGTTTCAAATGAAGACCAAACTCGTAACTCAAATATTCGCCTCCGTGATTAGATCATAGAAACTTTATTTCGTTGTTATGATGATTCTCTACTTCACTCTGAAATTCTTTGAACTTTTCAAATGTTTCAGACTTGTGCTTCATCAAGTAGATATACCCATATCTGCTCAAATCATCAGTGAAGGTCAGAAAATAACGATACCCGCTGCGAGCCTCAACACTCATCGGTCCCCATACATCAGTATGTATGATTTCCAACAAATCAGTTGCTCGCTCCATTGTTCTGGAGAACGGAGTTTTAGTCATCTTGCCCATGAGGCATGGTTCGCAAGCACCAAGTGATTCATAATCAAGTGATTCCAAAAGTCCATCAGCATGGAGTTTCTTCATGCGCTTTACACCAATATGACCTAAGGCAGTGCCACAAATAAGTTGCACTATCATTATCAACTTTGCATCTTTTGGTTTCAATATTATGAATATGTGTATCACTACGATTGAGATCCAACAAGAATAGACCATTCTTCAAGGGTGCATGTGAAGGAAATATGCCCAAGAGGCAATAATAAAGATGTTATTTGTATTTCCTTATATCATGATAAATGTCTTTTATTCATGCTAGAATTGTATTAACCGGAAACTTAGTACATGTGTGGATACATAGACAAAACAGTATGTCCCTAGTATGCCTCTACTAGACTAGCTCATTGATCAAAGATGGTTATGTTTCCTAGCCATAGACATGAGTTGTCATTTGATCAACGGGATCACATCATTCGGAGAATGATGTGATGGACTAGACCCATCCGTTAGCATAGCACTATGATCGTTTAGTTTTACTGCTATTGCTTTCTTCATGACTTATACATGTTCCTATGACTATGAGATTATGCAACTCCCGAATACCGTAGGAACACCTTGTGTGCTATCAAACGTCACAACGTAACTGGGTGATCATAAAGATGCTCTACAGGTGTCTCCGAAAGTATTCGTGGTGTTGGCATAGATCAAGATTAGGATTTGTCACTCCGAGTGTCGGAGAGGTATCTCTGGGCCCTCTCGGTAACACACATCATAATAAGCCTTGCAAGCAAAAGACTAATGAGTTAGTCACGAGATGATGTGTTACGGAACGAGTAAAGAGACTTGCCGGTAACGAGATTGAACTAGGTATAGTGATACCGACGATCGAATCTCGGGCAAGTAACATACCGATGACAAAAGGAACAACGTATGTTGTTATGCGGTTCGACCGATAAAGATCTTCGTAGAATATGTAGGAGCCAATATGGGCATCCAGGTTCCGCTATTGGTTATTGACCGGAGAGATGTCTCGGTCATGTCTACATAGTTCTCGAACCCGTAGGGTCCGCACGCTTAAACGTTCGTTGACGATATAGTATTTAATGAGTTATGTATGTTGGTGACCGAATGTTATTCGGAGTCCCGGATGTGATCACGGACATGATGAGGAACTCCGGAATGGTCCGGAGATAAAGATTAATATATGAGATAATAGTGTTTGACCTCCGGAAGGGGTTCCGGATGTTTCCCGAAGTGTTTGGGTACAAGAACACTTTATTTGGGCCAAAAAGGAAAGCACACAAGGTTTTTGGAAAGCGCAAAAGGAAGTTTTGCGGAGTCCAGGGGCCAGACGCCAGGGTCCCTGGCGTCTGGGTCCAGACGCCGGGAACCCTGGCGTCTGGCCCTGGAGTCCGAGAAGGACTCTTGCCTTTCGGGTGAAACCGACTTTGTGAAGGCTTTTACTCCATGTTTCGACCCCAAGGCTCAACATATAAATAGAGGGGTAGGGCTAGCACCCAAGACACATCAAGATACACCAAGTCGTGTGCCGGCTACCCCGACCCTCTAGTTTATCCTCCGTCTAGTTTCTGTAGTGCTTGGCGAAGCCCTGCAGAGATTGTTCTTCATCAACAACCGTCACCACGCCGTCGTGCTGCCGGAACTCATCTACTACTTCGCCCGTCTTGCTGGATCAGGAAGGCGAGGACGTCATCGAGCTGAACGTGTGCTGAACGCGGAGGTGCCGTACGTTCGGTACTAGATCGGGACGGATCGTGAAGGTGCACGACTACATCAACCGCGTTGATAAATGCTTCCGCTTTCGGTCTACGAGGGTACGTAAACACACTCTCCCCTCTCGTTGCTATGCATCTAGTAGATAGATCTTGCGTGATCGTAGGAAATTTTTGAAAATACTACGTTCCCCAACAGCATGACCATAAAAGATATTACTCATATAAATAGAACAACCATTATTCTCTGATTTAAATGAATAACCGTCTCCCAAAAAACAAGATCCAGATATAATGTTCATGCTCAACGCTGGCACCAAATAACAATTATTTAGGTCTAAAACTAATCCCAAAGGTAGATGTAGAGGTAGCGTGCTGACGATGATCACATCGACTTTGGAACAATTTCCCACGCGCATCGTCACCTTGTCCTTAGCTAATCTTTGTTTAATCCGTAGCCGCTATTTCGAGTTACAAATATTAGCAACCGAACCAGTATCAAATACCCAGGTGCTACTACGAGCATTAGTAAGGTACACATCAAATACATGTATATCAAATATACCTTTGTTCACTTTGCCATCCTTCTTATCCGCCAAATACTTGGGGCAGTTCTGCTTCTAGTGTCCAGTCCCTTTGCAGTAGAAGCACTCAGTTTCAGGCTTGGCTCCAGACTTGGGTTTCTTTGCGGGATTAGCAACTGGCATGCTATTCTTCTTGAAGTTACCCTTCTTTCCCTTGCCCTTTTTCTTGAAACGAGTGGTCTTGTTAACCATCATCACTTGATGCTCCTTTTTGATTTCTACCTCCGCATCTTTGAGCATAGCGAAGAGCTCGGGAATTGTCTTATGCATCCCTTGCATACTATAGTTCATCACGAAGCCTTTATAGCTTGGTGGCAGTGATTGAAGAACTCTATCAATAACACTATTTCGTCAACTTTGCAACCAAGTAGAGTCATATGATTGTAGTACCCAGACATTCTGAGTAAGTGTTCACTGATAGAACTGTTCTCCTCCATCTTGCGGCTATAGAACTTATTGGAGACTTCATATCCCTCAATTCAAGCATTTGCTTGAAATATTAACTTCAACTCTTGGAACATCTCATATGCTCCATGACGTTCAAAACGTCTTTGATGTCCTGATTCTAAGCCGTAAAGCATGGCAGACTGAACTATCGAGTAGTCGTCAGAACGAGCTTGCCAGACGTTCATAACGTTCGGAGTTCCTCCTGCAGCAGGCCGGTCACCTAGCGGTGCTCCCAGGACATAATTCTTTTGTGAAGCAATGAGGATAATCCTCAAGTTACGGCCTCAGTCCGTTTAGTTGCTACCATCATCTTTCAACTTAGCTTTCTCTAGGAATGCATTAAAAAACAAGGGAACGGTGGCACGGGTCATTGATCTACAACAACAAAGATATGCAAAAACTATCAGGACTAAGTTCATGATAAATTAAAGTTCAATTAATCATATTACTGGAGAACTCCCACTTAGATAAACATCCCTCTAGTCATCTAAATGATCATGTGATCCAAATCAACTAAACCATGTTCGATCATCACGTGAGATGGAGTAGTTTTCAATGGTGAACATCTTATGTTGATCATATCTACTATATGATTCACTCTCTACCTTTCGATCTCCAGTGTTCTGAGGCCATGTCTGTACATGCTAGGCTCATCAAGTTTAAACCGAGTATTCTGCATGTGCAAAACTATCTTACACCCGTTGTATTTGAACGTAGAGCTTATCACACCCGATCATCACGTGGTGTCTCGGCACGACGAACTTTCGCAAGGGTGCATACTCAGGGAGAACACTTGTACCTTGAAAATTTCTATGGGATCATCTTATAATGCTACCGCCGTACTAAGCAAAATAAGAAGCATAATAAGATAAACATCACATGCAATCAAAAAATGTGACATGATATGGCCATCATCATCTTATGCTTTTGATCTCCATCTCCAAAGCATCGTCATGATCTCCATCGTCACCGGCTTGACACCATGATCTTCATCGTAGCGTCATGGTCGTCTCGCCAACTATTGCTACTACTACTATCGCTAACTCATAGTGATAAAGTAAAGCAATTACATGGCCTTCACAATCCATACAATAAAGAGACAACCATAAGGCTCCTGTCGGTTGCCGATAATTTACAAAACATGATCATCTCATACAATAACGTATAACTCGTCACGTCTTGACCATATCACATCACAATAGGCCCTGCAAAAACAAGTTAGACGTCATCTACTTTGTTGTTGCAAGTATTACGTGGCTGCTATGGGCTTAGCAAGAACCGTTCTTACCTACTCATACAAAACCACAACGATTTTTCGTCAAGTGTGATGTTTTAACCTTCACAAGGACCGGGCGTAACCACACTCGATTCAACTAAAGTGAGAGAGACAGACACCCGCCGGTCACCTTTAAGCAACAAGTGCTCGTAACGGTGAAACCAGTCTCGTGTAAGCGTACGCATTGTCGGTCCGAGCCGCTTCATCTCACAATACCGCTGAATCAAAGTATGACATGCTGGTAAGCAGTATGACTATTATCGCCCACAACTCATTGTGTTCTACTCGTGCATATCATCTATGCATAGACCTGGCTCATGATGCCACTGTTGGGGAACGTAGTATTTCAAAAAAGAAAACCTACGATCACGCAAGATCTATCTAGGATAAGCATAGAAACGAGCGGGAAGAGTGTGTCGACGTACCCTCGTAGAGCGAAAGCGGAAGCGTTTAATAACGCGGTTGATGTAGTCGAACGTCTTCGCGATCCAATCGATCCAAGCACCGAACGTACGGCACCTCCGCGTTCAACACACGTTCAGCTCGATGACGTCCCACAAACTCTTGATCCAGTTGAGTGTCGCGAGAGAGTTTCATCAGCACGACGATGTGGTGACAGTGATGATGAAGTTACCAGCGCAAGGCTTCGCCTAAGCACTGCAACTATATGACCGGGGTGTGTAACTCTAGAGGGGCGCACCGCACATGGCTGGCAAATCAACTTGTGTGTTCTAGGGTGCCCCTGCCCCCGTATATAAAGGAGCAAGGGGAGGACGGCCGGCCCTTATGGTGCGCCCCAAGAGAGGGGTTCCTAGGAATAGGAATCCTATTCCTAGTAGGAATCCACCAAGAGGGAGAGGGGGAGGAAGGAAAGGGAGAGGGAGAAGGAAAGGGGGTGCCGCCCCCCTTCCTAGTCCAATTCGTACTCACGGGGGAGGGAGCGCGCGGCCTGCCCTAGCCGCCCCTCTCTCTCTCTCCACTAAGGCCCATGTGGCCCATTATTTCCCCCGGGGGGTTCCGATAACCCTCCCGCACTCCGGTTTTATCCGAAACTTCTCCAGAACACTTCTGGTGTACGAATATAGTCTTCCTATATATCAATCTTTATGTCTTGACCATTTCGAGACTCCTCGTCATGTCCTGATCACATCCGGGACTCCGAACTACCTTCGGTGCATCAAAACACATAAACTCATAATATCGATCGCCATCGAACGTTAAGCGTGCGGACCCTACGGGTTCGAGAACTATGTAGACATGACCGAGACTCATCTCTGGTCAATAACCAATAACAGAACCAGGATGCTCAAATTGGTTCCTACATATTCTACGAAGATCTTTATCGGTCAAACCGCACAACAACATACGTTGTTCCCTTTGTCATTGGTATGTTACTTGCCCGAGATTCGATCGTCGGTATCATCATACATAGTTCAATCTCTTCACTGGCAAGTCTCTTTACTCGTTCTGTAATACATCATCTCGTGACTAACTCATTAGTTGTTTGCTTGCAAGGCTTATTACGATGTGTATTACCGAGAGGGCCCAGAGATACCTCTCCGACACTCGGAGTGACAAATCCTATTCTCGATCTATGCCAACATCACAAACACCTTCGGAGACACCTGCATAGCATCTTTATAATCACCCAGTTATGTTGTGATGTTTGATAGCACACAAGGTGTACCTCCGGTATTCGGGAGTTGCATAATCTCATAGTCATAGGAACATGTATAAGTCATGAAGAAAGCAATAACAAAAAAACTTAAACGATCAAGTTGCTAAGCTAACGGATGGGTCTAGTCCATCACATCATTCTCCTAATGATGTGACCCCGTTGATCGAATGACAACTCATGTCTATGGTTAGGAAACATAACCATCTTTGATTAACGAGCTAGTCTAGTAGAGGCATACTAGGGACACTCTGTTTCGTCTATGTATTCGCACATGTATGAAGTTTCCAGTTAATACAATTCTAGCATGAATAAAAGACATTTATCATGATGTATAAGGAAATATAAATAACAACTTTATTATAGCCTCTAGAGCATATTTCCTTCAATTTGCTAACTAGATCCTCTGCATCTGCATGAGCCGTCAACTAATAAAACCCATGACGAAAAGCTTTGGCTACAAGGGACTTAGAACTGGCATGATGACCATAGTCTCCTTCATGAATCTCTCATAGTATCTCACAGCCCTCCTCAGGAGAAATACAATGTTGGAACACCCCTGTGACACTGCTTCGGTGCAAGTCGCCATTGACAATAGTCATTGACTTAGATTGTTGGGTTATCTGCCTGGCCAGAGTTTCATACTCAGGTAACTCGCCCCAGGTCATATAAGTCAAGTATGGCACTGTCCAATCAGGAATAACATGAAGAGCTGCCACCAACTGTGCCTCCGGGTCAAGGATAGCAAGATCCTCCTTTTTAGGCAATTTAACCGAAGAATTATCCAAAATATCAAGAAAAACATTGGGTGGCTCTGGCTTACACTGAGAGCCGAGCCGGCTTAATGCATCAACCGCCTCGTTCTTCCTTCGATCCACATGTTCCACTTGATAATCCTTGAAGTGACGAGCAATCGCATCAACCGCCCAGCGGTAAGCCGCCATGAGCAGGTCTTTTGAATCCCAAGTTCCTGAAACTTGCTGAACCACAAGATCTGAGTCACCGAAACACCTAACCCGGCTTAGATTCATCTCTTTAGCCATCCGAAGACCATGGAGCAAGGCTTCATACTCAGTTGCATTGTTAGTACAAGGGAACATTAATCTTAAAACATAATAGAACTTATCACCTCGTGGGGAAGTCAAAACAACTCCAGCCCCCGAGCCTTCCAACTGCCTGGGCCCATCAAAATGTATAGTCCAATAAGTGTTATCCGACTTCTCCTCGGGCATTTGCAGCTCTGTCCAATCATTGATAAAATCCACGAGTGCTTGAGACTTGATAGCTGTCCATGGCACATACTTCAGGCCATGGGGTCCAAGCTCAATGGCCCACTTAGCCACCCGGCCTGTGGCTTCTCTGTTTTGAATAATGTCTCCTAGGGGAGCAGAACTAACCACCGTGATGGGATGGCCAAGGAAGTATTGCTTCAACTTGCGACTAGCCATAAACACTTCGTAAACCAGCTTTTGCCAATGGGGTATCTCTGTTTGGATTCAATGAGCACCTCACTGACGTAGTAAACCTGCCACTGAACCAGATACTCCTTGCCTGACTCTTTCCTTACCACCACTGCTACGCTGACGGCTCTGCTGTTGGCAACCACATATAAAAGCAAAGGCTCCTTATCAATAGGAGCTGCAAGGACTGGCGGCTCAGCCAATTGTTTTTTCAGCGCCTCGAATGCTTGGTTAGCAGCATCACTCCAGACAAAGTTGTCTGTTTTCTTCATCATCTGGTACAAAGGGATGGCCTTCTCACCCAGGCGGCTGATGAACTGGCTTAAGGCTGCAATACGACCCACCAAACGTTGAACATCATTGATACACGCTGGTTTAGCCAAAGAGGTGATAGCCTTGATTTTCTGTGGATTAGCCTCGATACTTCGTTCAGAGACCAAGAAGCCCAAGATCTTACCAGCTGGAACCCCAAAAACGCACTTAGCCGGGTTAAGCATAAATTTGTAGATCTGAAGGTTGTCAAAGGTCTCTTTCAGATCATCTAACAAGGTCTCTTTCTTCCTTGATTTCACAACTATGTCATCCACATAGGCATGAACATTGTGCCCAATTTCGTCATGGAGACAATTTTGAACATAGCGCTGATAAGTCGCCTAGGCACTCTTGAGCCAAAAGCCATAGATACATAGCAGAAGGCTCCAAAAGGAGTGATGAAAGTTGTCTTCTCCTGGTCCTTAACTACCATCTTGATCTGATGATAACCTGAATAAGCATCCAAAAAACTCAAACGCTCACAACCCGCCGTAGCACCAATGATTTGATCAATACGAGGGAGAGCAAAAGGATCAGCCGGATAGGCCTTATGAAGACCTGTGTAATCCACACACATACGCCAAGTGTTGTTCTTCTTAAGCACCAGTAGTGGGTTAGCCAACCACTCAGGGTGAAAAACTTCAACAATGAACCCAACCGCCAAGAGCCAGGCCACTTCTTCCCCAATAGCCTTGCGCCTCTCTTCATTAAAATGACGAATGAATTGCCTAACCAGTTTAAATTTTGGATCAATATTAAGAGTGTGATCAGCGAGTTCCCTTGGTACACCTGGCATGTCTAAAGGCTTCCATGCAAAGATGTCTGAGTTCTCACGGATGAACTCGATGAGCGCGCTTTCCTATTTCGGATCCAGATTGGCACTGATAGTGAACAGTTGGGACGAGTCGCCAGGAACAAAATCAACTTGTTTAGTGTCATCTACCGATTTAAACTTCAGTAAAGGATCATGCTCTGTAGTTGGCTTTTTCAAAGGGGTCATCTCTGCTGGGTCAACATTATCTTTGTAAAATTTCAACTCATCCGTTGCGCAAACAGGCTCAGTATAAGCGGCATCGCCCTCTTCGCACTCCAAGGCTATTTTCCTGTCACTGTGTATCGTGATGGTACCTTTATGACCCGTCATCTTAAGCTGCAGATAAACATAACAAGGCCGGGCCATGAACTTGGCATAAGCCGGCCGCCCAAACAAAGCATGGTACACACTCTTGATCTTGACTACCTCAAAGGTCAATTTTTCCGCCCTATAGTCCTGGTCATCACCAAAAGCCACTTCCAATGTTATCTTACCCACTGGATATGCCGACTTACGAGGCACCACCCCGTGAAAAATAGTATTGGATGTCTGGAGATCTTTGTCAGTTAAATTCATGCGGCGAAAGGTATCATAGTAAAGGATATTGATGCTACTGCCTCCATCCATGAGTACCTTGGTCTCCTTGTATCCTCCCACCTAAGGAGCAACCACCAACAATTGACCCGGATTATCAACCTGGGGCGGGTGATCCTTGCGGCTCCATATGATAGGTTGTTCAGACCACCTTAAGTATCGAGGGACCGCTGGCTCAACCAAATTTACTGCTCGCATGTGAATCATCTGATCTCATTTGCACAAGCTTGTGGTAAACACATGATACTGACCACTATTCAACTGCTTTGGGTTGCTCTGGTAACCAGACTGCTGCTGATTATTCCTTTGATTAGATGGTTAAAACCACCTTGGTTACCCTGTCCTTGAAAACCAGAACTTGAACCGCCACCTCCAAAGCTGGGCCCATGAAAGCCAGACCTTGACCCGCCAGACGGGCCATTGTTATTCTAGAAAGACCCAGAATTTTTATACTCTTTCATGATGAAGTAGTCCTTCCACAGATGATTAGATGGCCTCTCGTCTGTACCATGCTTCGGGCAAGGTTGATTCAGCATTGCTTCTAGGTTGAACTTTTGCCCACCGGGATTGGAATTTGACCCCTTTCCCTTTCGACGCTGATGACTATTCTGTGTATTGGTGTTGGCCATAAAATCTGAGCCGCCATCCATCTACTTATGCTTACCATTGTTACCTTGACCCAGCGTGTTGTGCTGCTGGCCCTTGTTGTTGCCATTCTTCTTCCCCTTGCCGGCCTTCTCCTCATCAGACTCTGGGTCCTTCGTGCTATCAGAATTAGCATACTTGATGAGGGCTGCCATGAGTTCTCCCATATCATCGCAGTGACGCTTAAGCCGCCCGAGCTTCTGCTTAAGGGGAAGGAAACGACAATTCTTCTCTAACATTAGGATGGCTTAGCCGGCATTGATACTGTCTGGATAACCGTCGAAATTCGGCGCACCCAATGGGTTGTAGACTCACCCTCATTCTGGACACATGAATCTAGATCAATGATTGACATAGGCTGCTTGCACGTGTCTTTGAAATTTTTAATGAAACGCGATTTCAGCTCTGCCCATGATCTGATGGAATTAGGGGGTAACCCTTTCAGCCAAGTGTGCGCCAGGCCATCCAACATCATGGTGAAGTATTTAGTAGAGGCAGCTTCACTGACATCTAGCATCTTCATGGCCCTCTCATAACTCTCGACCCAAGCCTCCAGGGGTTGATCCGCCATATAGTTAGGCACCTTGCGAGGGCCCTTGAAATCTTTAGGAAAATGCTCGTTGCGTATTGCTGGCACTAAACATGGCACACCAAGGGTTTTAGAGGTCATCCCTGCCTCCACAGACGCCGTTGGGTAAACCGGAGACTGCTGGTGAGCCGCCAACTGATCTGCTAGCTCTGCCTCACGCCTTGCCTTGCCCTGATCTAGCAAGGCATAAGAATCATTACCGACGAGCGGCGGGTCACGCCTACGAGTTTGTTTGATGATACAAAGCATCCTACGGACATCATCATGTCAAGATTCCGTTTGGCAAGTGACACATGCTACATCTACTTCACATACACAAAGGTGAATCATCTCATTTACACGTGTTCACTTGACCCCTTCGAGGATGGTTTACTACTTGACACTTCTCCCGTGTGCATGCATAGGTATTGTCGGAGCTTCACGAATGTCAAGGAGCAGTGCAAGCGCCAAGGAACGACTACATCATCGGCGAGGGAAGCGTGGAAGAGAAGACGGAAGAAAGGAGAAGAAGACGGAGCGACTGCTGGAGTCAGGCCGGACGTCTGGACGTCCGTCCGGATCATCCGGACCTCCCCCCGGATCGTCCGGATAACTGCGTCGACGACACCCAAAGCTTCACCATGAAGCCGGATCATCCGAACCCTCACCCGGATCATCCGGCCCTGCCTGCATGCAACGTCCGGGCCGAGGCCCATGTACCTGTTTCGCCCCTGACTTACCCCTTCGTGGCCCTAGACTATATATATACTCCTCCACCTCCATCATTTTAGGGTTAGCAAATGTGATAGCTCATTTTAGACTAGAGCTTTGCTCATCTAGTGGTTCTACTCCTAGGAGTGACCGCGACCCCTCTCCGGAGAAGATCCACACCGGATTCAAGACCTCCTCAGAGAAGATCCCTTGCGAATTCAAGACCTCCTCACGAAGATGAACTCTATCTTGTATCTTTCCCTTTGTTGTTCAAGTACCTTGTGATCTTGTGTGTTTGATTGTCTAGTGGATGTGTGATTGGACTTGTTCTTGAGTGTTTCCCCTTGTGATTTCTCCTTGTTCTTCCCCGTGTTCATCGTGTTCTTCGTGGGATCCCCTCCATTTCATGGAAGATCGGCCTAGAATCGGGTTAGCCCCGCATCATATGGTATCATGAGCCTTAGTTCATCATGAATTTGGAGCCTCCCCACTGTTTTCTAGCCTTGTTTTTTTGTGTTCTTCCCCAAATACGGAAATTCCCCACCAAAAATAGCCCCAATTTTTTTGTGATATGTTGGTTTGATGAGATTTTGTTGATTCTGATCCATGGATTCGCTTGGTTTCAAGTGGGTCTAGCATCTCCACAAGTTTTCCCCACTTCCCATCCACGAAATCCTCTCAATTTTGAGCCCAAAATCATCAAATTCCGCCCCAAAATTCGTCCCCGGGAGGAAATCCCGAGCGGAGTTGACCCGCCCGGATCATCCGGACACCTCCCGGATGAACTGGACCCTCTGCCGGATGTCCGTGTAATCCACGCACCCGAATACCCGTACTAGAGCTGACGAACCCAGATCATCCGGATATACTCCCGGATTATCCGGACATAGCCTGGATGAGCTGGATTTCCTCCCGGATGTCCAGCTAACCCTGAAACTGACGCACACATAATTTTGTTTTGGCCATAACTACTTCATCCGGAGTCCGATTTTGACGTTCTTTAGCTAATTTTGAAGCTCTTGACATACCCCATGCCACAAAAATACTACCATCATCTTCTGACTCCATCAAATTTTCCAAAATTTGGCAAGTTGGCCTAGGCGATCCACCATATCATCCGCATAACCACCATCGACTTCCACAACCTAGCCCATTTTGTCCACCATCGCATTTGTGGTTGCTTGAGTAGTGATTTGAGTCTCCTAAGGTGTTTAGGCTACTTAGGGACGATTGCTTCTTCATCAACCACCACCACCACCACATCCGCATACCAATTGCCCAATGTACATTACCGCCAACCCGACTTAACCCAATTTTGTGTGAGCTTGTTTGAGTTGTGGCTTGTGTCTCCTAAGGTGTTCCGGCTACTTAGGGATGTCACTTCAACTTCGACTCAGAAAACCCATCATTCCACTTCCACTTTGCCGAGTGCAAATCCACCACCGGTTTCCGCTACCACCATTTGACATTTGCCTTTGAGATTTTGAGTTTGCGGTTTTTCCGTTTCCTAAGGTGTTTCGGCTAATTAGGAACGGTTCGACATCGACAACACCGCATCTCATCATCATCATCGGACGGTAACTTCGATGACATCATTGTATATTCCCCTTGCCTTTGCATTGTTAACCCGTAGCCCATTTTGCATCACTTGCCTATCGAGACTAGCCATTTGAGTATTGCCGGGCTACGTTACTTGTGCACATTAGTGATCATCGATCCGCCCTTCCATTGCATACATACCATATCATATTGGTATCATCATATCATCCCTCGTGTCACAAGATTGTTCCCGCATATACACAATTGCTATCTTGGTTTGTGCATTCCGCATCGTGGCCATACAAAAAAGGAATAAGTTTTTAAGCAAAAAGAGAAAGACAAAGAAGCTTGTAAGCAAGAGCCATAGCATCGCATCACAATATATCATGTGCTATCATATCCGATCATCTTGGATCATCTTGTGCTAAAAGCACTGGAACATAATACATAAATAGCATACTTGGGATAGAAATTTGATACATTTTGCATCTCATAGGTTGTGCACAAGTGTCGTATCCGCCTATAGAGCAATCGTGCTAGCGTCTCTCTAGAGTTGTGCAACATGAGCGTTTTCCGTGGACTCCACATTTTGTGCTCATTCCTTGGTTGCACGACCCCATCTATCTATCCGTGTGTACGTTTCCGTGTGCCACCCATATTGCTATTGATCTACTTGTTTGACTTGCGAATTTGTGAATCTCTTTCAACTTTATTGACTCTTGCTAACATTTTGCATCAAATTTTTGTGCCACTTATCCCAACCAAGCCACTCGATAAGCTTTAGTTGATAGGTGTGAGTGAAAAAGTCTGGTACCAATTCCACTATTCTTTCATTTCACACTGAGTGAAACGGGATACATCCTCAATGTTGGGAAAAGGTAACTTGGTATTCTTTATCTCATCTCCTACTCACCTTTGCTCGAGTCTTGTGATGGATAGGCAAAGCATTTCTTCTACTTCAGTCTACACCAACAACGACAAGTTTGATGCCATGACGAACCACTTGCGTGCCAACATGGATGCTCAAATGGAGGAGCTCAAAGTCCTCATCAAAACCGCCAAGAGGTCTCCCTCATCTTCGAGAAGACGCTGAAGTGCACATCCTTCCAAGCTACCATCTTCGGCAAGATCACATCGGCATCGACACCATCAACGACAAGAACGTGAAGGTGCTAGGCTTCTCGCCCCTCGTTGGTTACCCCAAGTGGAAGGTGTGAGATGTTGTGTTGCGGAAGTTTTTCCCTTGGCAAAGATACCAAGGATCGAATCCCCAGAGACTCCTAGGTTCAACAAGAAGGTGTCAACTGCTAACGGCGCCAGATATTAGCAATCAACGTGGACCTGCACACAGATACAAATAACTTTGCTCCCAACGAGTACAGAGAGGTTGTCAATCCCTCCGGCCTTGTAGTTCACACAAAGGATTAAAAGCAAATGATAGTAGTGATAGATAATGTTTGCAATAGTAAATAAAAGCGAAAAGTAAATAGCGGATGTGATCAATGATGGTAATATGGACCGGAGTCTCATGATGTTCACTAGTGATGTCTCTCTCCCAAAAGACGATAAAACTGCTATGTGAGGTAAACGAATTACAGCTGGGCAATTGACAGGACCAAGAACGCAAACCAATGCTGACTACATTGCAAGAAAGGTTGAGGTTCAAAGCATGGGCGGTACGCCAAAGTAAGTAGACCGAAATCCATCAATATCTACTACTAATCATCCACCTTGAGATATCTATCCAGAACATCTCGCTGGTATTAAGTTGTGAGCCCCACCCATAGTGTAAACTCAATGCAACAGACAACTGCATTAAAAGAACTTTGCGTAAAGTAAACAATCCTTGCACCCGCGGGCACAAGCACCGTTGTTTTCCCCCTTGTGGCAATAGCACATCCCCTAGACTCATGTTTCTGTCACTCAAACTATTCATCGAGGGGCATGAACCCACAATCAAGCATAACGTTCCCTCTTGGAGTCACTACCTACTACTTGGCCAAAGCAATAAATAACAACGGAGAACATGCAAGAATTACTTATGAACATAAATATAAAAGAGGTAGATCAAATATATTACTCAAGCACAATCTGAACATAATCTCATAATCCATCGGATCCCAGCAAACTCATCATAGCAACAGCATAAGGATTACATATGTGCCTCGATCATGTAGGGCAGCTCACGAGGACTAATTAGTGAAGCACAAGAATGGGAGGAGAACATCACATAGCTACTGGTCATGGACTCATGGTCCAAGGGAGACTACTCACAACTCATCCGGGAGGCGTCCATGGTGGTGGAGAAGCTCCCGGTGGTGATCCTCCCCTCCGGCAGGGTGCCGGGAAGGGTTCTCCTGGTGCTCCCGATCTTGGAAGCGGCGGCGGCGGTGGAACAGAGATGGGATCGCGAAAAGAGTTCTTGTTTCGAGGGTTTCTGGAAACGCTTTAAATATATGCCAAAGGGGGGCATCGGGGGAGTCTCGGGGGG
>LR738710.1:126180111-126206913 GCA_902687465.1 Secale cereale | reverse complement strand
GGCGCGGCCCAGGGGGGGCGCGCCGCCAGGGCGCCTGGAGCCCTGGTGCCCCCCCCCCCCGGCTGTCCTTCGGGCGCACGGAAGTTTCTGGAATGCTGATTTTTTATATAATTTTTCTGGATTTTTCCTGGCAGTTCTCGTAATGTGAAAACCTGAAATACAAAAACAGCCGAAAACAGAAACTGGCACTAGGGTGCACTGAGTTAATAGGTTAGTCCAAATATGATCAAAAGTGTATGGAAGTGTATAAATATCATAGCAATATCACCCAAAAGAGGCATGGAGCAAGCAGAAATTATAGATACGTTTTGGACGTATCAACGTCCCCAAGCTTAATTCCTGCTCGTCCTCGAGTAGGTAAATGATAACAAGAATAATTTCTGTGGTGACATGCTATTAACCATATAGGACTTTTTCATAGTCATATGACAAAAGCTTACTGAGACAATGAATCTGTAGTAATTAAGTTGCCTCATGAGAAAATCACATAGAACTGAAAGTTTTACAATATGACATTGAAACATCAACTAGATTTGCAATGAACATGATGTGCAAATATGATAAAGTGATATCTAGCTTGCCCCCTTTAGTGAAGCAAAACATAAATGCAGGGGCACCTTCAAGGTTTAAGTGATGACTAGATACAATGGTTTCAGAATAAACGATATCACAATCATGCAAAAGACAATGCTACTTTGGAACAATGCACATTACACTCAGAATGACAATCGTGCTCTCAGTAGTTGGTGCTTTTAAAAGAAGGTGGAGACTCAACATAAAAGTAAAAGAATGGTCATGTGCTAGAGCTTTTTATTTTGAAAACATAGAAGCAATTTAGTCAACGGTAGTAGTACTTCATATGTGTTATGTATAAGACATCCTATAAGTTGCAGGCCTCATGCATCGAATACCAATAGTGCTCGCACCTTGTCCTAATTAGCTCGGATTTCCATGGGTTATCATTGCATTACATATGTTTCAACCAAGTGTCACAAAGGGGTACCTCTATGCCACCTGTACAAAGGTCCAAGGAGATAGATCGCATTTGATTTCTCGTTTTTGATAGATCTCAACTTGAGGACATCCATACCGGGACAACATAGAAAATAGATAATGGACTCCTCTTTAATGCTTAAGCATATTCTCATAAGAGATTGAGGATTAATGTCCAAGCTAAAACTTCCACCATGATACATGGCTTTGGTTGGCGGCCCAATGTTCTTCTCTAACAATATGCATACTCATTCAACCCAATGGCAAATCAACCTTACTTCAGACAAGACGAACATGCATAGCAACTCACATGATATTCAACAAAAGTGTAACAGTTGATGGCGTCCCCAGAAACATGGATACCGCTCAGCAAGCAACTTATAAGAAATAAGACACATAAGCAACATATTATTTACCACAATAGTTTTTAAGCTACTTTCCCATGAGCTATGTATTGCAAAAACTGAAGGTTTTAAAGGTAGCACATGTAAATTTACTTGGAGTGGCGGCGAAATACCACATATAGGTAGGTATGGTGGACTCATATGGCATAACTGGTTTAAAAGGATGTTGATGCACAAGCAGTCAGTCCGCTTAGTACAGGTGGAGGTTAGCAAAAGACTGGGAGCGACCAACTAAGAGAGCAATGACGGTCATAATCATGCAGAGCGACAAAGCAACATTGAATCATGCATGGAAGTTATATCGCTACTCGGAAACAAAAGATCATCAAGGCTTGACAGACTTTCTTTACAGTCTTAAATATGCGTGAGCATACGCCAAGTCAATCAAAATAAATTCTTGAAGGAAGATATTACTAAACCATACCACATCATAGGCAAACAAATCATGTTGGTACTCCAATAACACATTGGGAACCCCCCAGCTATTTGAGATTAACCATAAGAAAGCCTGAACTACTAAGCGCCATTATGCACGTAGCATCTTTATCATAGACATATTAACCAATGCAACGAAAGCAAACTCTATTAATAAGGTGAGCATGGTAACTAAAGAGAGTTCAAGCAACCAACTAGACAAAAGCTCTTTAAAAAGATAAGCATGAATACTAACAGCAGAGAATGATAGTAGCTATTAAAAGACAAATAACACACACAGCAAGGATAGACATGAAAATTCTATGTTATGTTCTAGGTAGAAGTGGAGCTTGTTTCTCTCCCACATAAAGAAGCTGAGTTCCGACTCGTTATGAAAAACTAAAAAGGAAACTAAAAGCAAGATGCTCCAAGCATAGCACATAACACATGAAGTGATTAAAATATAGTGGAACGAAAGACGAACTGATAATGTTGATGGAGAAGGGGATGCACGGGGGCATCCCCAAGCTTAGACGCCTGAGTCTCCTTGAATATTTCTTGGGGGTGCACGGGGGCATCCCCAAGCTTGAGCGCTTGACACTCCTGAATCTTTTTATCGTCTTCCCTCGCACACTTGAAAACTCCCTTCATACATAACTCATCATAATCTGATTAGCGAGGTTAGTATCCATAATAAAATAATTGCACCTTGCTGGAAATAAAGATATTCTTGAAGGTCTACTGTTTCTCAAGATTGCCAAAAGGTTTTTGCAAAGAAAAAGCAAGCTCTAGATTTGCAAAATGAAGGAAAGGCAAAACAGGACATAATCTATGAAAAACAGAACAGCAGGTAGTAATTGATTTGTTCGGGGCACTTCTGCAACTCAAATCAAAAAACTCAGAACAGACACACGAAAGACAATTATATAGAGAACGCTGTCGAAAAAATTCAGACCAAAAAGATGATCTGGTGATTTTATACGAATTTTTCTATCCAAAGACATAATCGGTTTCCTGGACAGCACCTCACAACTTTTGAACTTTCTAGCAATCAGAGGCTATACTTGGCACAAATATGAAAAGCAAAGATACAATGATGATGCTACTGTAGTAAACAAAATCAAGACACAACAAAAGCAAAAATAAAATTTTTATTCATGTGGGCTGCCTCCCAAAAGCGCTTTCTTTTATGCCTTTAAGCTAGGCATAATGCATAGATCAAGTTGTATCAATTGAACCATCATCAAGATCATCAAAAAGCTCTTCAATAATATAACTAGTCTTAAGAGGACTTTCAAATAAAGGCCTTATAGAGATACTTCTAGGTAGAAGACCAAAAGGATAAAAGTCAAGGGAAGATTCATTTATAAATTTATCAAAGACAGGTGTTTCTTCCAAAGTCTTTACAGTTTCAACCCGTTTGGCAATAGGTGGATTACTTTTACAGCGGGGAGCCTTTGGAACGTGAACGAACTTAGGCTCCTTCTTTGTCGGAGTTTCTACCTTTTTGGTTTTGATTGAGGAGAAGGTGGTTCCTAGAGTATCAATGATATCCTCAATCTTGTCTATCCTAGAAGAGTCCAAGTCATGGAATTTGACGGTCTCCAAAATTTTGAAAATTTTATGCATGGAGCTATCAAGCCTATTCAAATTCCCTTGGACCTTACGATCCAACTCATTCATCTTATTAATGCTTGGCATCTCTAGCTCTATCTTTTCAAGTTTTTTCATAATGTGAGCTAGGGTGATGTCCTCTCGAATGCTAACAACAGGGAGATTCCCAACAAGATTTTCAATAATACTAAGAGACTCCCAAACTGGGGCCTCTAGGAAATTCCCATTGATAGCAGTATCTAGAATAAACCTATTCCAAGAAGTAATTCCAACATAAAAATTTCTAAGCAGGATAGTAGTAGGTTGCTTCTTGGTGGCTCTTTTTTGTGAATCATTAATTCTATACCAAGCATCTTTCAGACTTTCCCCACCTCTTTGTTTAAAGGTGAGAACTTCTGCCTCGTCAAAGACAAAAGGACCCGATATAATGACAACTAAAGAATGAGATAGCTATTTTTGTGATTTTTGATAAAAGATACTAAAGCAAAAACTGAAAGGTAAACTAACAAGACTAAAAAGCAAAGGTAAAAGATAGCATGCAACTCCCCTATCCTGAAGAGTGGAGTCCCCGGCAACGGCGCCAGAAAAACTCTTGCTAGGCTTCTCGCCCCTCGTTGGTTACCCCAAGTGGAAGGTGTGAGATGTAGTGTTGCGGAAGTTTTTCCCTTGGCAAAGATACCAAGGATCGAATCCCCAGAGACTCCTAGGTTCAACAAGAAGGTGTCAACTGCTAACGGCGCCAGATATTAGCAATCAACGTGGACCTGCACACAGATACAAATAACTTTGCTCCCAACGAGTACAGAGAGGTTGTCAATCCCTCCGGCCTTGTAGTTCACACAAAGAATTAAAAGCAAATGATAGTAGTGATAGATAATGTTTGCAATAGTAAATAAAAGCGAAAAGTAAATAGCGGATGTGATCAATGATGGTAATATGGACCGGAGTCTCATGATGTTCACTAGTGATGTCTCTCTCCCAAAAGACGATAAAACAGCTATGTGAGGTAAACGAATTACAGCAGGGCAATTGACAGGACCACGAACGCAAACCAATGCTGACTACATTGCAAGAAAGGTTGAGGTTCAAAGCATGGGCGGTACGCTAAAGTAAGTAGACCGAAATCCATCAATATCTACTACTAATCATCCACCTTGAGATATCTATCCAGAACATCTCGCTGGTATTAAGTTGCGAGCCCCACCCATAGTGTAGACTAAATGCAACAGACAACTGCATTAAAAGAACTTTGCGTAAAGTAAACAATCCTTGCACCCGCAGGCACAAGCACCGTTGTTTTCCCCCTTGTGGCAACAGCACATCCCCTAGACTCATGTTTTTGTCACTCAAACTAGTCATCGAGGGGCATGAACCCACAATCAAGCATAACGTTCCCTCTTGGAGTCACTACCTACTACTTGGCCAAAGCAATAAATAACAACGGAGAACATGCAAGAATTACTTATGAACATAAATATAAAAGAGGTAGATCAAATATATTACTCAAGCACAATCTAAACATAATCTCATAATCCATCGGATCCCAGCAAACTCATCATAGCAACAGCATAAGGATTACATATGTGCCTCGATCATGTAGGGCAGCTCACGAGGACTAACTAGTGAAGCAAAAGAAGGGGAGGAGAACATCACATAGCTACTGGTCATGGACTCATGGTCCAAGGGAGACTACTCACAACTCATCTGGGAGGCGTCCATGGTGGTGGAGAAGCTCCCGGTGGTGATCCTCCCCTCCGGTAGGGTGCCGGGAAGGGTTCTCCTGGTGCTCCCGATCTTGGAAGCGGCGGCGGCGGCGGAACAGAGATGGGATCGCGAAAAGAATTCTTGTTTCGAGGGTTTCTCGAAACGCTTTAAATATATGCCAAAGAGGGGCATCGGGGGAGTCTCGGGGGGCCCAGGCGCCCCCCGGCGCGGCCCAGGGGGGCGCCGCCAGGGCGCCTAGAGCCCTGGTGCCCCCCCAGCTGTCCTTCGGGCGCACTGAAGTTTCTGGAACGCTAATTTTTATATAATTTTTCTGGATTTTTCCTGGCAGTTCTCGTAATGTGAAAACCTGAAATACAAAAACAGCCGAAAACAGAAACTGGCACCGGGGTGCACTGAGTTAATAGGTTAGTCCAAATATGATCAAAAGTGTGTGGAAGTGTATAAATATCATAGCAATATCACCCAAAAGAGGCATGGAGCAAGCAGAAATTATAGATACGTTTTGTACGTATCAGAAGGTCACGAGATCAACACCCACAACCGCTCAATAACTTCACCATGTACCTTGGCATCTTCACCAAGCGACTTCAAGGCATTTTCGCCTTTGGATTTGCGGCATCTTCGCCCACACGCACCTCAAGCTTATGCTCAAGAGAAGCTCCCCAAGCTCAAGTCTACGACTTCCACGAGCTACTACGACCTCGACAACGACCACGCGATTCCTTTCTATGGGACTCGAGAACCCGAGGAGTATCTCGAGTGGGAGCGCTTGATGGACGACTACCTCATGCTACTTCAAGTTCCTCCCCAAGATCAAGTGAAGTGCGCCACAAGGAACTTCCACGACTATGCGTCGACATGGTGGTTTCACATACCTTCGGAGGACTATAACGCGTGTTGGCCCAAGACGAAGAGAGATTTGCGGTGAGAGTTCGTTCCTCTCACCTACACGGAACAACTTCTATGCCAATTGGAGAACACCACCCAATGATCCAAGTCCATCGACAAGTACTTCAAGGAGATGAAGAATGCCTTGCGACGAGCCGGCGTGGACGACCCCATTTCGATGAAGTTCCACTTCATGATGGGATTGAACAACGAAATCTCCAAGACTATCTTCCTCGAGAACTACAAGTCCCTCGACGACAACTACATTGGTGCTCTCAAGGCGGAACAAGAACTCATGAAGGCCAAGGCTTCTCCACCGCAAGAACACTTCTTGAAGACCAAGCTCCAAGACGGAGACCATGAGGCTAGTACTACCATGATGTCCAAGCCCAACGAACTCCAAGACGACGTTTCCAAGTTCGACTTCATCGCCATCCCTCTTTGTGGCATTGATGATGCCGAGTCTACTTCGACTCTTTTTCAAGACGGTGCAGCGACGACTACGACTACAGAGCCATTCAAGGACCAAGCTTTGAAGGCGACCGACATGGTGACGAGCAAGGATGATGCTTCTTTCTTTGGAGGCGAGAGTGATGATGTGCCATCTTCTGCCTTCATCCACGGCGACGGTGACGAGATGGTTGAGCATGTGATTTTCCCTTTGACCACGGCGACGTATGATGACTTGAGTGACTTGTTCCACCATATTGAGAGTGAGAGTGAGGTCACCACTAGCCCCACATATGATGAGTTACCCCAATTCCCATGTGAGGAGAGCCACAACCCCCACCACTTGAGTGATATGAGTGACTCCACCATATGTGAGTTTGAGTGCACCTATTTTGAGGGAGTGAGTGAGCCACCACATAGAGAGAGTGAGATAGTTGATAGGTCATGTGAGGCCACTTTAAACACTATTGGCTTGAACTCTACCTCTATTGTGTGTTCTCATTTGGTGCTAGGTCCTATTTATGATGGCGCGCTGATTCTCGACGACTTCGTCCTTCCATTGGACAAGACGATGGCCATGGTGGAATATGATGCACCCCCCACGTGGTTCCATCAAGATGAAGATGATGACCAACATTTGGTCTTTCCAACCTCGCCTACACCACATGAGTGGAATGAGAAAGGTAACAAAGGTGAAGGTGATGCTCTCGTCCCACTAGTGGACTATGTTAACATTGATTGCTTGCATGATGTTGATCCACCTATTGCCATGCTTCGTGCTAGTATGATTTCCCAGTGCGATGATTTACCCATTTATGATGAGTTTGATGATTGCCATGTGGAGTCTAGTAGTTATGATGCCATGTTGCATATGATTTCATGTGATAATTCTCTTGGTCACATCATGTTTGACAACCCTCTTGACTTGTCGTATGTTATGCATGAGATCAACAATATGTCACATTTGCAATCTCATCGTAGTGACTATGCACATGCCATTAAAATAAACCCAATTTGCACATATGGCATAGATGACAAGTCCATGGTTATCGACATTTGTTTTTCTTGTGATGATATTGACATGCTCCCTTTGCATCATTTATCTCATATGCCATGCCATGAACACCTAGCTTTGGATATGCATTGTTTTGGATATTGTTCCACTTCTTCACATTATGCTTTCAATATTGCTCATGAGGAGACCCCCCATAGTTTCCTCATACATTTTAGGAGATTTTGATCCATCCCATCCATTGCATGATCCCCATACTTGTATGCTCAATTTGCGTCCCCATCGTGTTACACATAACAACTATTCTTTCATGATGGATGCCATATTTTTATATCGTGTCTCAAATTTCTTCGAGTGATGCTTATCTTGTGCTAACTCACACGTGCACATACACATCATGATGGATGATGTGTACATTTACCACGCACACACTTTCTTTGGCTTGTGTCTCTTTTGTGTGGGTACCCATGCATACTCGTCAACTTCACAAACGCATGAGTTGACGAAAAGAGCTCTAGAGAGCAACGATGACTTGGGATATCGTGGATTGTCTTTCCCACTGCTCCTTTTGCGCAAACACTTCGCGCATTCCTTCTACATGGCACTCACATGGTTATGGATTATTGTTCATTATATCTCTTATAACCATCTTGCCATGTTCACTTTGCATGAGATGCTCATTCTTATGCCTTTGTCATGCATTTGTGACCCATGCTATGCAATTCGCATGATCCATGATTCGCCTACTTGTATGTGTATTTGCAAGCTTCGTGGAGATATTGCTTGTTATTGCCATGATTGCTTTGTGCCAAATGCTTACGATGATACTTTGGTCATGATTCGCTTTCGTGCTTGTGATATGTCATGTGCATTGCCTACATTCATTATTTGCTCACATGACATAATTTCCATTATTTACTATAGTGTGTTGCATCTTTGCGCCACTAGCTTGCACGACATGATTACCTTGCTTGCTTTGTGTAGTGTATCACCCGTGCTTCATACATGCTCGTTTCATGCAGTTGATGGCATCTATTCCCATGCTTTACACATGATTGCTATTACTTGTTATCATATATATCCATGTGTTGCCTCTCTCATGCTCGATGATTTCCCATGTAGTGCATGCAACAATGATTTTAGTCTTGCTAATGAGATTGCCCCATAGCATTCTCACATTTATTTGGAGATTTTGACTTATTTCTTGTGAAGCATGCTTGTCTTTCCTGTTAGCACCATATGCCTAGTGCCATAAATATTGCCATTGTTGCATCATTTTATTCATGCACTTTGGCTCCTAATAGTTATGTGCAAGAGAAGAGAACTATCATGATGGGTGATGTGTTTATCTACCATGCACATACGTTCTTTGTTTTGTTGTGTGCATGTGTAGGGTACTTGGACTTCGTGTCGACTTCCACTTCACATGAGTTGACCATTCTAGCTCCTGAGAGCGAACCACCTTCTACCACGACAATTCTACATCGCACTTGCTTATGCTTCGGTATTGTGAAGGACGCACAAGGACACACTTTCAAGGTGATATCCTTCTCTTTCAAGACACCCAAAACCATGAGCATGGATATTGTGGATCACACTACTTGTGTTGCTTGCACCATGAGACTTATTTCTCATCTTGGACCCTTGATTGCACACATGTTAGAGATCTCGCTTCGACTTGCCATTGTCACATTGCCATGCTTCATGATATATATGCCTTGTGTGTTGCATCTGACTTGTTGATTACTTATCCTTATCATATGCTTGGGTGCAACGATATCATCTCTTCACATATGCCATGTCCCATTGATTTCTACATGCTTGAGATGATTGCCTCACACATGATGAACAATTGCTCTTTCTATTGTGTTGAGTGCCATACTAGCTTCACTACACCATATGATCGTTATGCTTGGATTGTCTTGCACTTGATCCATGTGTTTAGACACTTCATTTCCTTTGGTGTTGTGAATGATTCCTATGCCAACCATAGACCTTTCATTGAGCGCTTTATGCATGCTTGCCATGACCATGAGGTAGATGCTTATTCTCTTGTCACACATATTTGCATCACTACCTCCCAATTGCGTACTTGGCCCCATGATATCTTTTCTTCTGCTCAATTGATGTGTTTAAATGCTATGCCACAACCCTTTGTCACACCCTATGTTATGCTTGATGACAACACTTTTTGGGGGAATCACCTCTTGAATGCTTGGTTTTGCACTAGTGCTAACCACATTTGTTTTTCCAAGTGTTTGTTGTCCTTGCTCCTTTTGAAGGAATCACTAGACGGTGCGACATCGGAGAGTGCCCATGCCGAGCTTAAAGATGATGAGTACTTGGTGATCGTCCACTTCGACACGGCGACGCCATCTCTTTCCCATAGTGATTTGGTTTTCGATCTGAGGTCGGATCTTTCCCAAGGGGGAGGGGATGATGCGGCGCATCCTACGGACATCACCATGTCAAGAGTCCGTTAGGCAAGTGACACGTGCGACATCTACTTCACATACACAATGGTGAATCATCTCCTTTACACGTGTTCACTTGACCCCTTCAAAGATGGTTTACTACTTGACACTTCTCCCGTGTGCATGCATAGGTATTGTCGGAGCTTCACGAATGTCAAGGAGGAGTGCAAGCGCCAACGAACGACTACACCATCCACAATGGAAGCGTGGAAGAGAAGACGGAAGAAAGGAGAACAAGACGAAGCAGCTGCTGGAGTTAGGCCGGACGTCCGAACGTCCAGGCGGATCATCTGGACCTCCCCCCGAATCGTCCGGATAACTGCGCCGATGACACCGGAAGCTTCACCATGAAGCCGGATCATCCAGACCCTCACCCTGATCATCCGGCCCTACCTGCGTGCAACGTCCGGACTGAGGCCCATGTACCCCCTTCGTGGCCCTAGACTATATATACTCCTCCACCTCCACCATTTTAGGGTTAGCAAATGTGATAGCTCATTTTAGACTAGAGCTTTGCTCATCTAGTGGTTCTACTCCTAGGAGTGACTGCGGCCCCTCTTCGAAGAAGATCCACACCGGATTCAAGACCTCCTCGGAGAAGATCCCTCGCGGATTCAAGACCTCCTCACGGAGATGAACTCTACCTTGTATCTTTCCCTTTGTTGTTCATGTACATTGTGATCTTGTGTGTTTGATTGTCTAGTGGATGTGTGATTGGATTTGTTATTGAGTGTTTCCCCTTGTGATTTCTCCTTGTTCTTCCCCCTGTTCATCATGTTCTTCATGGGATCCCCTCCATTTCGTGGAAGATCGGCCTAGAATCGGGTTAGCCCCGCATCAGTTGTGGTGCTGCTCACTGCTTGAGACTGCCGGTGACTCGATGTGCCTTCTATAACTCTGTTTCGGACGAGGAGTCGAGTGAATCCGTTCACGACTGTATGAATAAGCCGCTTGTTGAGCCACGGCTGTCTGGAGAAGCTCACCGGCTCTCTGTATCTCCATTGCCGCTCGAGACTCACCTTTAATAGGGATAGCTGCCAATCGTGTTGCTGCAGCGACCATGTTGTCCAGAGGATTAGAGTAATGATCCGGAGGCGTCGGGACGTGCTGAGGCGGGGTTACATTCAAATGAGGCGGGTCCATGACTCATGGCTGACCCGGCGCCCCAGTCGCAGCCTCTCCACCGCCCAGTTCACCATGGGCAGATCACTGGTTCCTGCCCCAGGCGTGTTAAACAAGTTCCTAGACTCAATCTGCAGGTAGCCGGGTCTGATGCCTCCTCCTCATGATGGCATTCGAAGCATTCTGATCCAAGGTAAGCTGGAAAGATTCTACTTGAATCCGCTGGGCTTGAGCATCCAAAGTGACTCGTTCTATGGCCATCCTGGTGTTCTCAGTGTTGAATTCCTCCTTAGCCTGAGCTATCTCATCTCGCAACTTCGTAATATCCGCCTTATGTTGTTCTTGATTTTCCGGTGTCACCTCTGTGGCCAATAAGGTTGCCAAAGCCTCCAATAGTTTAGACAATCAGAGAGCCGATGATTGTGCAGAAGCGCGAGCACCAGCCGTCGTCGTGGCCATTGAGCCGGAGCTCATAGCCGCGGCTGTAGTCGGACCAAGCACCGATTGTGTGCCGGCCATGAAGATCACGACTCGGTTTGGCGGCTCATAGGAGTCCGGAATATTGTTACCGTCGGAACAGCCCCCAAGCCTGCCGTCTTGCAATTGATACACCGAATTGGTCTCGCCAGTTGAAGATTCACCGTCGGAATAGATTTCCGTTCCTCCCTCAGACACGAATCTTTCACCATGATCCGCTCCATGGATGAAACCAATTAAAACATGCTTGACAGCGGCTCGAACCTTGGCGGGTCGTGCGCGCTGAGCTGTCTCGATGATGTTGGTGTAGATTTCCGGCTCAGGCCCTGGCTCACTAATCTTGCCGATGAAGACATGAATCCCGCTGAAGGGGACCTGGTACCTGTACTTGATTGAGCCGGCCTCGGGGCCCCAGCCCGAGTCATCGATGTAGAGCTTGCCGCAGTGACTCTTAGTCATCCGGCCCACGGTGTATCCCTTGAGCCCTGCAGAGCTGCCCTTCAAGAACTCGAAACCACCATGCGCCAGCCCCACGGGCGCCAACTATCGTGGATTCATCATGGCAGATGCCCTAGAATTAGGACTTAGGTGTGGAGCCATCGCAACTAGGTTAGCTTGAAGGGGTTAAACGAGACAAAGGACATGAAGAGTTTTTTATCCTGGTTCACACCCTCGATGAGGTAAAAGCTTAATCTAGCTAGGGTTGTATTGCTCGAGACTCAATAACCAGGGAGCAAATACGCTGGACCTAGCTCTCGAGCGATTGTTTCTTGACTTAACCAGCCGACGAGTCACCCCTTTATATATGCAGGTCGATGCCCATCGGCTTACAGAGTCTTGGCCGGCTCATACACAACGTGTCCGACTCGGTGCAAACTAGGCTTGCCTTACAATACAAGTCACACATATGGCGGTTCACACCTGCGGGCCTCAATCCATCTCCGGGTCTTGGGCCTTCACGCACCACCATCTTGGACTTCTTTGCCTTTGAGATGATGGAAGAAGAGGTGTCTAGAGGGGGTGATTAGACACTCAACAAGAAAAGTAGCCGTTTTTATGCTCTTTGAGTTGAGGTAGAGTTTTTAGCACAATTTCAAATATTCACAATACATTTCAAGCAAGCATGCCAAGTGTATATGAGAAGCGGAAAGTGATACGTCCAAAACATATCTATAATTTCTGCTTGCTCCATGCCTCTTTTGGGTGATATTGCTATGATATCCATACACTTCCATACACTTTTGATCATATTCGGACTAACCTATTAACTCAGTGCACCCCAGTGCCAGTTTCTGTTTTCGGCTGTTTTTGTATTTCAGGTTTTCACATTACGCGAACTGCCAGGAAAAATCCAGAAAAATTATATAAAAAATCAGCGTTCCAGAACCTACCGTGCGCCCGAAGGACAGCCGGGGGGGGCCACCAGGGCTCCAGGCACCCTGGCGGCGCCCCCCCCCCCCTGGGCCGCGCCGGGGGGGCGCTTGGGCCCCCCGAGCCCCCGTCTGGTGCCCCCCTTTGGCATATATTTAGAGCGTCCTCCGAAACCCTCGAGACGGGAACTCTTTTTCGCGATCTTATCTTTGTTCTGCCACCGCCGCCGCTTCCAAGATCGGGAGCACCAGGAGAACTCTTCCCGGCACCCTGTCGGAGGGGAGGATCACCATCGGGAGCCTCTCCACCACCATGGACGCCTCTCGGATGAGTTGTGAGTAGTCTCCCTTGGACCATGAGTCCATGACCAGTAGCTATGTGATGTTCTCCTCCCGTTCTTGTGCTTCACTAATTAGTCCTCGTGAGCTGCCCTACATGATCGAGGCACATATGTAATCCTTATGCTGTTGCTATGATGAGTCTGCTGGGATCCGATGGATTATGAGATTATGTTCAGATTTTGATTGAGTAATATATTTGATCTACCTCTTTTATATTTATGTTCATATGTAATTCTTGCATGTTCTCCGTTGTTATTTATTGCTTTGGCCAAGTAGTAGGTAGTGACTCCAAGAGGGAACGTTATGCTCGATTGTGGGTTCATGCCCCTCGATGACTAGTTTGAGTGACAGAAACATGAGTCTAGGGGATGTGTTGTTGCCACAAGGGGGAAAACAACGGTGCTTGTGCCCGCGGGTGCAAGGATTGTTTACTTTACGCAAAGTTCTTTTAATGCAGTTGTCTGTTGCTTTGAGTTTACACTATGGGTGGGACTCGCAACTTAATACCAGCGAGATGTTCTGGATAGATATCTCAAGGTGGATGATTAGTAGTAGATATTGATGGATTTCGGTCTACTTACTTTGGCATACCGCCCATGCTTTGAACCTCAACCTTTCTTGCAATGTAGTCAGCATTGGTTTGCGTTCGTGGTCCTGTCAATTGCCCAGCTGTAATTCGTTTACCTCACATAGCTGTTTTATCGTCTTTTGGGAGAGAGACATCACTCGTGAACATCATGAGACTCCGGTCCATATTACCATCATTGATCACATCCGCTATTTACTTTTCGCTATTATTTACTATTGCAAACATTATCTATCACTACTATCATTTGCGTTTAATCGTTTGTGAACTACAAGGCCAGAGGGATTGACAACCTCTCTGTACTCGTTGGGAGCAAAGTTATTTGTATCTGTGTGCAGGTCCATGTTGATTGCTAATATCTGGCGCCGTTAGCAGTTGACACCTTCTTGTTGAACCTAGGAGTCTCTGGGGATTCGATCCTTGGTATCTTGCCAAGGGAAAAACTTCCGCAACAGTACATCTCACGCCTTCCACTTGGGGTAACCAACGAGGGGCTAGAGGCCCATCAAGGAGTTTTTCTGGCACCGTTGCCGGGGACTCCACTCTTCAGGATAGGGGAGTTGCATGCTATCTTTTACCTTTGCATTTTAGTCTTGCTAGTTTACCTTTCAGTTTTTGCTTTAGTATCTTTTATCGAAAATCACAAAAATTATTTACCTTTCTGTTAGTAGTCCTTTTTGTTTAGCCAAACATGTTAGGATTTGGTGCCTTGAGGGAATCAGAAGTTCTAGATTTCCATCAAAGGGATGGAGAAAATATGAAGAAGGCATGGGACAGAATTTCTGATGCACATAGGAGAATTATGCCTTGGATACCTATAAAAATTGTGCTTAGGAATTTTTACCATGGTCTTTTTAAATGGTGTAAACACTCTCTTGATATTATAGCCGAGGGAGATTTCCTAGAATGTGATGAAGCTAGAGCTCTTGAAATTATACATGGTCTATCTAGTTACTTTGTTTATGATTATAATTTTGATACTGTCATAGATAGACTTGCTACTATTGAAAAGAGAATGGATGCTCTAGACTTAATGAAGGTAGAGAAACCCAAACCCAATAAGAGAGATATTTTGGAAATAGATAATGACTGGGAGCCTCTTGTTAGGATTAGCATCTCTAATCAAGACTTCCTTGCTTATTGTGATATTGGATCTATGGTTTCTACTATGCCAAAAATTGTTCATGATTCTTTAAAATTTAACATGGATAGATTACCATCTTATCATGAACACACTAATGGAGATATTTCTGAAATCCAGGGAAGAATAAAAGATGTGCCAGTTAAATTCCTTAAAGGGATTGCAATGGTTGATTTCTTCATCATGGAGCCAAACCAAGGAAATGTAGTGCTTGGAAGGGACTTCCTCCGAGCGGTAAAAGGCTTCATCGATATAGGTAAGGGACAAATCCGCTTACACGGTAAGGCAAAAGGTGTGTACCCCTTTCCTAGAAGGAACAAGAGTGAACTTGTTGAGGAACCATATGACTCAATTTATAACTCCGATTATTATGATGGTTATTGATTCCTCTATGCATTATGCCTAGCTTAAAGGCATAAAAGAAAGCGCTTTCGGGAGGCAGCCCACATGAATAAATTTTTATATTTTGCTTTTGTTGTGTCTTGATGTTGTTTACTACAGTAGCATCATCATTGTATCTTTGCTTTTCATATTTGTGCCAAGTATAGCCTCTGATTGCTAGAAAGTTCAAAAGTTGTGAGGTGCTGTCCAGGAAACAGATTATGTCCTTGGATAGAAACATTCGTATAAAATCACCAGATCATCTTTTTGGTCTGAATTTTTTCGACAGCGTTCTATATATAATTGTATTTCGTGCGTCTGTTCTGAGTTTTTTTATTTGAGTTGCAGAAGTGCCCCGAAAAAATCAATTACTACCTGATGCTCTGTTTTTCACAGATTCTGTCCTGTTTTGCCTTTCCTTCATTTTGCAAACCAAGAGCTTGCTTTTTCTTTGCAAAAACCTTTTGGCAATCTTGAGAAACAGTAGAACTTCAAGAATATCTTTATTTCCATCAAGGAAAAATTATTTCATTAAGGGTACTAACCTCGCTAATCAGATTATAATGAGTTATGTATGAAGGGAGTTTTCAAGTGTGCGAGGGAAGATGATAAAAAGATTCAGGAGTGTCAAGCGCTCAAGCTTGGGGATGCCCCCGTGCACCCCCAAGAAATATTCAAGGAGACTCAAGCGTCTAATCTTGGGCATGTCCCCGTGCATCCCCTTCTCCGTCAACATTATCAGTTCGTCTTTCGCTTCACTATATTTTAATCACTTCATGTGTTATGTGCTATGCTTGGATCGTCTTGCTTTTAGTTTCCTTTTTAGTTTTTCATAACGAGTCGGAACTCAGCTTTCTTTATGTGGGAGAGAAACACGCTCCACTTCTACCTAGAACATAACATAGAATTTTCATGTCTATATTTGATGTGTGTGTTCTTTGTCTTTTAAATAGCTACTATCATGTTCAGCTCTTAGTATTCATGCTTATCTTTTAAAAGAGCTTTTGTTTAGTTGGTTGCTTGAACTCTCTTTAATTACCATGCTCACCTTATTAAGAGAGTTTGCTTCCGTTGCATTGGTTGATATGTCTATGATAAAGATGCTACGTGCATGATGGCGCTTAGTAGTTCAGGTTTTCTTATGGTTAGTCTCAAATAGCTGGGGGATTCCCAATGTGTTATTGGAGTACCAACATGATTTGTTTGCCTATGATGTGGTATGGTTTAGTAATATCTTCCTTCAAGAATTTATTTTGACTGACTTGGCGTATGCTCACGCATATTTAAGATTGTAAAGAAAGTCTGTCAAGCCTTGATGATCTTTTATTTCTGAGTAGCGATATAACTTCCATGCCTGATTCAATATTGCTTTCTCGCTCTGCATGATTATGACCGTCATTGCTCTCTTAGTTGGTCGCTCCCAGTCTTTTGCTAACCTCCACCTGTACTAAGCGCACTAACTTTGCAATACATAGCTCATGGGAAAGTAGCTTAAAAACTATTGTGGTAAAGAATATGTTGCTTATGTATCTTATTTCTTATAAGTTGCTTGCTGAGCGGTAACCATGTTTCTGGGGATGCCATCAACTGTCACACTTTTGTTGAATATCATGTGAGTTGCTATGCATGTTCGTCTTGTCTGAAGTAAGGGTGATTTGCCATGAGTTGAATGAGTATGCATATTGTTAGAGAAGAACATTGGGCCGCCAACCAAAGCCATGCCTCATGGTGGAAGTTTTAGCTTGGACCTTAATCCTCAATCTCTCATGAGAATATGCTTATGCATTAAAGAGGAGTCCATCATCTATTTTCTATGTTGTCCCGGTATGGATGTCCTCAAGTTGAGATCTATCAAAAACGAGAAATCAAATGCGATTTATCTCCTTGGACCTTTGTACAGGTGGCATAGAGGTACCCCTTTGTGACACTTGGTTGAAACATATGTAATGCAATGACAATCCATGGAAATCCAAGCTAATTAGGACAAGGTGCGAGCACTATTGGTATTCGATGCATGAGGCTTGCAACTTATAGGATGTCTTATGCATGACACATATGAAGTACTACTACCGTTGACAAAATTGCTTCTATGTTTTCCAAATAAAAAAGCTCTAGCACATAACCATTCTTTTACTTTTATGTTGAGTCTCCACCTTCTTTCTTCAAGCACCAACTACTGAGAGCATGATTGTCATTCTGACTGTAATGTGCATTGTTCCAAAGTAGCATTGTCTTTTGCATGATTGTGATATCGTTTATTTTGAAATCATTGTATCTAGTCATCACTTAAACCTTGAAGGTGCCCCTGCATTTATTTTTTGCTTCACTAAAGGGGCAAGCTAGATATCACTTTATCATATTTGCACATCATGTTCATTGCAAATCTTTTTGATGTTTCAGTTTCATATTGTAAAACTTTTAGTCCTTTGTGATTTTCTCATGAGGCAACTTAATTACTATCGAATCATTGTCTCAGTAAGCTTTTGTCATATGACTATGAATAAGTCCTATATGGTTAATAGCATGTCACCACAGAAATTATTCTTGTTATCATTTACCTACTCGAGGACGAGCAGGAATTAAGCTTGGGGATGTTGATACGTCCAAAATGTATCTATAATTTCTGCTTGCTCCATGCCTCTTTTCGGTGATATTGCTATGATATTCATACACTTCCATACACTTTTGATCATATTTGGACTAACCTATTAACTCAGTGCACCCCAGTGCCAGTTTTTGTTTTCGGCTGTTTTTGTATTTCAGGTTTTCACATTACGAGAACTGCCAGGAAAAATCCAGAAAAGTTATATAAAAAATCAGCGTTCCACAACCTACCGTGCACCCGAAGGACAGCCGGGGAGGGCCACCAGGGCTCCAGGCGCCCTGGCGGCGCCCCCCCCCCCTGGGCCGCGCCGGGGGGGCGCCTGGGACCCCCGAGCCCCGTCTGGTGCCCCCCTTTGGCATATATTTAGAGCGTCCTCCGAAACCCTTGAGACGGGAACTCTTTTTCGCGATCGCATCTCTGTTCCGCCTCCGCCGCCGCTTCCAAGATCGGGAGCACCAGGAGAACTCTTCCCGGCACCCTGTCGGAGGGGAGGATCACCATCGGGAGCCTCTCCACCACCATGGACGCCTCTTGGATGAGTTGTGAGTAGTCTCCCTTGGACCATGAGTCCATGACCAGTAGCTATGTGATGTTCTCCTCCCGTTCTTGTGCTTCACTAATTAGTCCTCGTGAGCTGCCCTACATGATTGAGGCACACATGTAATCCTTATGCTGTTGCTATGATGAGTTTGCTGGGATCCGATGGATCATGAGATTATGTTTAGATTGTGATTGAGTAATATATTTGATCTACCTCTTTTATATTTATGTTCATAAGTAATGCTTGCATGTTCTCCGTTGTTATTTATTGCTTTGGCCAAGTAGTACGTAGTTACTCCAAGAGGGAACGTTATGCTCGATTGTGGGTTCATGCCCCTCGATGACTAGTTTGAGTGACAGAAACATGAGTCTAGGGGATGTGATGTTGCCACAAGGGGGAAAACAACTGTGCTTGTGCCCGCGGGTGCAAGGATTGTTTACTTTACGCAAAGTTCTTTTAATGCAGTTGTCTGTTGCTTTGAGTTTACACTATGGGTGGGACTCGCAACTTAATACCAGCGAGATGTTCTGGATAGATATCTCAAGGTGGATGATTAGGAGTAGATATTGATGGATTTCGGTCTACTTACTTTGGCGTACCGCCCATGCTTTGAACCTCAACCTTTCTTGCAATGTAGTCAGCATTGGTTTGCGTTCGTGGTCCTGTCAATTGCCCAGCTGTAATTCGTTTACCTCACATAGCTGTTTTATCGTCTTTTGGGAGAGAGACATCACTAGTGAACATCATGAGACTCCGGTCCATATTACCATCATTGATCACATCCGCTATTTACTTTTCGCTATTATTTACTATTGCAAACATTATCTATCACTACTATCATTTGCGTTTAATCCTTTGTGAACTACAAGGCCGGAGGGATTGACAACCTCTCTGTACTCGTTGGGAGCAAAGTTATTTGTATCTGTGTGCAGGTCCACATTGATTGCTAATATCTGGCGCCGTTAGCAGTTGACACCTTCTTGTTGAACCTAGGAGTCTCTGGGGATTCGATCCTTGGTATCTTGCCAAGGGAAAAACTTCCGCAACACTACATCTCACGCCTTCCACTTGGGGTAACCAACGAGAGGCTAGAGGCCCATCAGAAAGTAAAGCATGCAAGTTGCAAGAATGTAAAGGGATGGGATTGGAGTGTGCAAACACAATGGGAGACACAGATGTTTTTGGCATGGTTCCGATAGGTGGTGCTATCGTACATCCACGTTGATGGAGACTTCAACCCACGAAGGGTAACGTCTGCGTGAGTCCACGGAGGGCTCCACCCACAAAGGGTCCACGAAGAAGCAACCTTGTCTATACCACCATGGCCATCGCCCACGAAGGACTTGCCTCACTAGGGTAGATCTTCACGAAGTAGGCGATCTCCTTGCCCTTACAAACTCCTTGGTTCAACTCCACAATATTGTCGGAGGCTCCCAAGTGACACCTAACCAATCTAGGAGACACCACTCTCTAAAAGGTAATAGATGGTGTGTTGATGATGAAGTCCTTGCACTTGTGCTTCAAATGATAGTCTCCCCAACACTCAACTCTCTCTCACAGATTTGGATATGGTGGAAGGAAGATTTGAGTGGAAAGCAACTTGGGGAAGGCTATAGATCAAGATTCATATGGTAGGATTGGAATATCTTGGTCTCAACACATGAGTAGGTGGTTCTCTCTCAGAAAATGTATGCTAGAAGTGTAGGCATGTTCTGATGGCTTTCTCCCCGAATGAAGAGTGGGTGGAGGGGTATATATAGCCTCCACACAAAATCTAACCATTACACACAATTTACCAAACTCGGTGGGACCGAAGCATGAAACTCGGTCAGACCGATTTAGTTCAAAATGTGAACGTTAGGCTTTTTGGTGGGACGGATATGATCAACTCGGTGGGACCAATTTTATTAGGGTTACGTCATAACGTAATCTCGATGAGACCGATCACATAAACACGGTGAGAGCAATTTCTGTAATAGGCACACACACAGAGTTGGTTAGGCAAACTCGGTGGGACCAATTTGCTCATTTCGGTGAGACCGAAATGTTACGAAAAGGCAACAAAGAGTTTGCAATGCTAACTCAGTGAGACGAACTTTCACATCTCGGTTGGACCAAAAAGTTACAAATAGGAAACAGAGAGTTTACATTCCCATCTCGGTGAGACCGAGATCCCTATCGATGAGACCGAACTGATTAGGGTTTTGGAAGTGGCTTTGTCAAGAGAACTAGGTGGTGCCAGATAGATCAAATCGGTGGGGCCGAGTTTGACTTTAGGTTTAGGACATATGTGGAATGAGAAAGTGGTTGAGGGCTTTGGAGCATATCACTAAGCACTTTGAGCAAGCAAGTGATACGTCTCCAACATATCTATAATTTTTTATTGTTCTATGCTGTTAGATTATCATTCTGGGATGTTTTACAATCATTTTATAGTCATTTTATATCATTTTTGGTACTAACCTATTAACATAGTGCCAAGTGCGAGTTGTTGTTTTCTGCATGTTTTTTACATCACAGGAAATCAATATCAAACGAAGCCCAAACACGGCGAAACTTTTCGGAGAATTTTTATGGGCCAGAAGACATCTTATGGGCCAGAGCTGCACCTGGGGGTGCCCCGAGGGGGCACAACCCACCAGGGCGCGCCAGGCTGTGACACCCCGAGACCGGTGCGCCAGGTGTCAGCCAGTTATTCGTTGCCGTTGCCATGTCATCTGCTTGCGTGTTGCATTTTACCATGTCATCATGTGTGTTGCATCCTCATGTTTTAAAAACTTGCATCCGTCCGAGTCTGCCCATCCTTTCCGTTGTCCGTTTTGAGCCCAGACACACTTGCACGCACCTACGGCATCTCCGAATATTTATTTTATGAGTGGCCGGAAAATGTTCTCGAAATGGATTGAAACTTGGCGCGTGGTCTTATTATAGCATAGGTAGACCGCCTGTCAATTTTCGTCGCATTTAGAGTTCGTTTGATAGCCCAAAGGTTAACCGCGTTAACCGCCAGAAGCCTTCTCCCTATTGGTCCAACACCCCTTCCAACAGCCCCCAAGCCCATCCTAATCACCTCCATGCTCTCGGTCGTCGGATCAGGATCGCGTGGCCGAAAACCGCTCCTCATTTGGACTCTCCTAGCTCCCTCTACCTATAAATATGTGCCTCCCCCTGAAATTCTCGCAGATGAAACCCTAGCCCCGCTCCCACCGCGCAGCCGGACATGTCCGCACCGCCGCCGGACATGTCCATCCCCGCAGCCAATCGGCGCACGACACGTCAGCGCCGCCGCCGCCTCTAGCCAATGGGCATCCGCCACATCACCCCCAGGCCTCTCCACCACCGCGCGGGCCCGCGAGGCCCGAGCCAGGCCCGCCCGGGCCCGGCCGCCGCCGCCGCTCGCCCGAGAGGCCTGAGCGCCTCGATCCACGAGCCCCGCTCGCTGCCTGGCTCCATCGCCGCCGCCGGTAGCCAACCCCACCGGCGGCAGTCGCCGCTCCGCCTCTGACCTTCTCCGCTCGATCTGGGAGATCCACCGCCCGGAGCTCTCGCTGCCGCCGTCGACCGCGCTGACCCCGGCTCTGACGAGTCGCCGGGTGGGTCCGCTCCTTCTCGCTGGCTCAGCCCGCACCTGGCCTCCCCATCTCCGGTGCCCGGCGCTACCGCCGACCGCCGCTGTTGCAACCCCGCCTCCGTGCTCGAACGAGCGCCCGACGAGGACGACCGCGTCGGCCCAGCCGCGGCGATTCTCCGGCCCAGCTCTAGATCCTCCTCGCCCCGGCCCAGCTCCAGATTCTCCTCGCCCCGGCCCAGCTTCCCGCGCCGGGCCCAGCTCCTCGCCCCGTCGGCCCGGCCTCCCTCAGGCCGGCTCCTCCTCGCCAGCTCCGTCGGCCCGTCTCCAGTCAAGGCCCAACACGGCCCAGCACGGCCGGCCCTCCTCTGCTCCCATGGGCCTCGACCTGTTTTGGTGAGCCCAACATCCCACCTCTCTTTCCCCTATCCATCGCTTTGAGCGTGGGATACTATATTGCGCCCGTCTGCGTTTTTCTATATACATAGATTTTGACTAAGTCCCAGAAATTGCATAATTTGTTGCATACTTAGCATGGTTGTAAGTTTTTGTGTGCTTATCCAAATTGAGTGAATGATATGTCAAAATGATCGTGGTGATATGCTCTTCAATTTGTTCCACTGTGTCATGCTTGTTTGAGTTCATCTTGATGCTCTAATCCTCGTTGCAAGAGTGCTACTTGTTTAAAACTGCTATTGACTGTAATTTTGTTGCATACTTGTGATGCTTGTAACTTTGTGCATGTTTATCCAAATGGAGCATATGATATGTCAAAATGTTCATTGTGAAGTGCTCTACATGTTGGTTGCTGTAGCATTCATGCTAGGTGCCATATTGCCATGTTAATCTCTGTTGCAAAAGTGCATGTGGCTGTTAAGTGCGGAAACTTTTTAGGAGATGTTGATTTGACTTGCTCATTGCTATTGGTGTGTTTGTCTTCATGCCACATGTCTATTTGTTTTAGAAGCTCAATCATGTCATCTTTGCTGTGCTGCAATCCACTTTTCATGATATGCCTTGAGGTGACTTAAACAACCTTGTAAACATGCCATGCCAATGTTGCTGTTTTATACTTAGTGAAAAAACTGCTAAGTCTGGAATCTGTTAAACCTGATGCTATGTTTGCTTGATGCCCCACTCAAAACCATGCTTGTTTTGGAGTGGCCAATGATCATGTCTTGTTGTCCATGTTATTGTCTATCCATCCATGCCCTTGTTTGCATATATGGTCTGTTGTAGCTTATTTATTTCTTGCGCTCAAGTTGCTATAAATTTAACATGTCAGGTTTTTATCCGCATGATCAATTTGGTTAAGCTTGTTGTTATTGATACATACCTCCTATGGAGTTTCTCCAATGGAGTTGTTTGATGTATGACATATCTACTACATGTTCATGACCTTTATATACTTAGTAGAGTTGATATGCTTGTTGTTTTGTGCCTCCAAAGGCAGGATCGTGATGATGTTTTTGCCTTCCCAGATTTTGACCAAGTCTGGATAAATTTATTGCAACTTGCCAAGATTGGTTAATTGTGTTCCAGCAAGCTTTTGGGTGTGTTCTAAGTTCATGCTTGTTAACTATAATGTCTATTTCACATGCATGCCTCTTGTTATCATGTTTGGGTGCTGTAGCATATATTTACCTTGCTCCAAAGTTGCTATGTGCCTGACTTTGGACAGCTTGTTGTTATATCTTGTTCCGTGTGTATGTGTTGAACCGTTGCTCCGTTTTGAGCGTGCCCTATATGGAACTTGTGTGATTTTGCATGTAGAAGCATAATATCATGTTGTTTTCATGTTTGAAGTGTTTTTGCTTGATGTTTGGGTGCATCTTGCATCGTTGACATGCATGCCTTGTTTTGCTCATATCTTCTAGGCCGTAGTTCCGAATTAAACAATCTTCATATGAAACTTGACTATAATTTCGAGTAGATCATCATGGTGCATGTTAACCTGCTGTTTAACAACTTTAACTTAAGGTTTGTTTGGATCTGGACTAACTTCATATTATGCATATGCGGACTTACCGGATTTGTTATGTGTTGATTCCGGCCTCATTTAAACTTGTTGGCTTGTGTTATTCTTGTGTGCTTCATCCTTTGCCATGAATTGCATCATATAGACTTGTCTTGCATCATACTTGGTTGAGCATCTTGTCAGGTTCTTATGTTGTGTGTTACCGTATTGCTTGCTTCTTCTCGTTAGTGCTTGTTCCGTTGCGATCGTGAGGATTCGTTTGACTTCGCGTGCTTCGTCTTCAAGGCTTCTTCTTCTTCATCTTCTTCATGGACTCAATCTTCTCCCTTGCGGGATCTCAGGCAAGATGACCATCACCATGGATACCTTTACTATCATTGCCATGCTTAGTTTTCTCGATGCTATCGTTATATGTCGCGCTACCCATCATTTATTGTCAGCCCCTCTCCTTGTTGCCATGAAACCTCTAACCTTTGACACCTTCCTAGCAAACTGTTGTTTGGCTATGTTACCCGCTTGCTCAGCCCCTCTTATAGCGTTGTTAGTTGCAGGTGAAGATGAAGATTGTTCCTAATTGGAATTGTTGTTGGAATATCACAATATCTATTATTATTATTTAACACGCCTATATACTTGGCAATGGGTGGAAGGCTTGGCCTTTTGCTCGGTCTTTTGTTCCACTCATGCCACCTTAGGAGCCGATAAACCGGCGTTATGTTCCTTGATTTCGCGTTCCTTACACGGTTGGGTATATGGGGACCCCTTGACAGTTCGTCTTTGAATAAAACTCCTCCAGCAAGGCCCAACATTGGTTTTAATTTGCCTCATAATAACAACTTAATTAAATAATTAAATTGCATAGGGGGTCGCGCCCTCGAGGATTCTTTTCTACATAGCAGGGGGCCAGTGCTGCTGGTGTTGGTCCCAAACGGGGAGCCTGCAGGGCCACCTTGGGGAAACCCGAGGGCTGGTTTTACCTGTAGCATCACCCATCCGTACATGGCCTGAGACGAGATAAGCGCGGCTACTATCAGGGTGTCGGCACGCCGGGAGGTCTTGCTGGACTTGTTTTACCATTGTCGAAATGTCTTGTGCACCGGGAATTCCGAGTCTGATCGGGCCTTCCCTAAGATAAGGGGTAATATTATTATTACTTTTGCTGATCGTGAGAGCTTGTGATGGGCTAAGTTGGGACACCCCTGTAGGGTTATGATCTTTCAAAAGCCGTGCCCGCGGTTATGTGGCAGATTGGAATTTGTTAATGTCCGGTTGTAGGAAACTTGACAGAGGATCTGAAGTAAAACACACAACTGTGTGAGTAACCATGAGTGTCTCTTTTCACTTTGAGAAGAGAACACGATGGGGTTATGTTTGACTCGTAGGTAGTTCAGGATCTTTAGCGATCACTACTAGTTTGTGACCGTTTTGCGTAGCTGCTCATCTTATTCTTGTACTCGTAAGTTAGCCACCATATATTGCTTAGCCGATGTTGCAACCTCACCACTTTACCTCTTCCTACCCATTAAGCTTTGCTAGTCTTGATACCCATGGTTATGGGATTGTTGAGTCCTCATGGCTCACAGTTACTACAACAACAGTTGCAGGTGCAGGTTTCCGATGACTTGACGTGAGAGCGATGTCCTTTGTGTTGGATTTTTTTCTTCTTCTTCTTCTTCTTCAGTCTTGGGTTAGGTTCCTGGTCGGCAGCCTGGGATAGCATATGGATGTCATTGTGTTTTTCATGTTTGCATCCGTAGTCGGATGCCTTGTATTAGTGTTGATGTTTTCATGTGACTTGTATGTATTGTTATATCCCCCATGTATGTATGTAATGGTACGATGTAATGATATCCATCTTGCTAAGTGCCCAAAATGCGGTTGTGCCCCAATCATGTAAGTGTCACGTGATCGGGATAGAATCTCATCTTGGGCCTGACACAGGCCCCCCTGGCGCGCCCAGGTGGGTTGTGTCCACCTCGGTGGCCTCCCGCACCGCCTCTTTGTTGGGGAACGTAGTATTTAAAAATTTTCCTACGATCACGCAAGATCTATCTACCAGATGCATATCAACGAGAGGGAGAGTGTGCCTACGTACCCTCATAGACCGGGAGCGGAAGCGTCAAGTGACGCGGTTGATGTAGTCGAACTTCTTCGTGATCCAACCGATCAAGCACTGAACGTACGGCACCTTCGCGTTCATCACACATTCAGCTTGATGACGTCCCACGAGCTCTTGATCCAGTTGAGCTTCACGGGAGAGTTTCGTCAGCACGATGGCGTGGTGACGGATATGATGAAGTTACCAGCGCAGGGCTTCGCCTAAGCACTGCGACAGTATGACCGAGGTGTGTTTCTGTGGACGGGGGCACCGCACACGGCTAAAACAATTCAACTTGTGTGTCTTTGGGTGCCCCCTGCCCCCGTATATAAAGGAGCAAGGGGGGAGGCCGGCCGGCCCCTATTGGCGCGCCTAGGAGGAGCAATCCTACTAGGAATAGGATTGCAATCCTATTCCTAGTAGGAACTACCAAAAGGGAGAAGGGGGAAAGGAAGGAGAGGGAGAAGGAGAAGGAAAGGGGCGCCGGCCCCCCCTCCTTCCTTGTCCAATTCGGGCCAAGGGGTGGGGGCGCGCGGCCCAGCCCTGGCCCTCCTTCCCTCTTTCTCCTACGGCCCATTAAGGCCCATAGCTTCCCCACGGGGTTCCGGTACCCCCCCCC